>VZSF01001160.1:199921-518380 GCA_013398295.1 Chionis minor | reverse complement strand
GTGTGTGTGAAGGCGCCCTGCTCTCGCGTCACGGCCATTTTTAAGCGCTCACCTCAAAAAACAATATGGAAAGCGGTTTGTAATTGCCGTTGTGTGGTTTTTTTTGGTTTTTTTGTTTTCTTTTTTTTTTTTTTAAAAAAAAAGGCCAGGAGCCGTAAAGCGGTCGAGAGAGCTAAAACTTGGCCAGCGATGAATGAATTTGTTAAAATGGCTGACCTTCTTCAGGCCGGTCTTTGGCGGGGGCTACCTCAGCCGTGGTGCCTTGGTGGGCTCAGGCCTCCTCAGGTGTTAGCCGGGGACGTCTTCGCCCCCAAAGCGTGCACCGGCATCCCCCGCCAAAAGGCGAAATGGCCACCGAATGATGCCCCCCCGGGCTTGCTGGAGCCCCTCGTGGGGCAGCCTGGGGAGCCCGGAGGTTTCGCTTCGCCTGCCACCGAGCCTGGCCAAAGGGTGCTTGCTTGCCACTTTGTAGTGGCACACGGAATGGCAGAAAGTGCAATCTTAGTTCGGAACGATCAAAAAGGAGAGGTTGCCCCACGCTTGGAGGTAACGTACCAGAACAGGGCGGTGAAGTGCTTGAGCGGCTGTGGCCAGGCTGGCCCTGACGTCAGAAACTCCTAAGCAGGGGAACAGCCAGTTAGGCCTAACTGGACAATTAATCTTAATAACAGACAATTTAATAAGAGCCCTATTTGGAGACTCCAGCAGCATCATTTCTGCATGCAGTAAAAACCCAGTTTAAATATAATTCCCCGAACCTGAAAGTACTTGACTTTTTTTGTGTTTGAGCTGGCTTCCTAGCTGGTCGTGTTACCGTGTGTGCATTTGTATGTATTTGTTTGAGTGAGGCCTTTTAATAGTGCTCCTGTTCTCTCTCTGTTCACCTCTCCCCATAGTAATTTCTCTGGTAATGAAACTCGAGTTAGCAAGGTGAAACTGTTGGGTTTAATTTCTGGTGACAATGCAGTTTTTGAAACAAACTTTTTCGTGCATACACTGATAAAAATTTCCAGTACTGGAATGACAGGCGTTAATATACGGCTTTTGGGTTTCAGCCTAATTAAAGTGATTGGAGAATACAAAGGAAGGAAAGCTAAACAGTTTTGCTCTGCTGGGGAGTTAAAAAAGGCTGTATTGAGTTGGAGTCCAGTCAGCTGTGAGCGCTAAGTTTGAGTTGCTATTTATTATCAGAACGAAGATAAATGAAATCACCAGTTATTAGCTCACAATGTGTAAAGAGCTCTGAAACATCTTTGCACACACAGCGGACTCCCAGAGCTGCTGCCGCCGCCGCTAGGACCGCTCAGCACAGCCTCTCTGCCTCCTCGCAGCAGCTAACGGGATGCAGCCACTTTGCTGCAGGATTATCTGCGCTCGGTTCTCCTTCCCTTCGGCTAATTTGATGTGTAAGGTGTGCCCACCCAGGGAAGCAAGCGGACAACAGCGTGGGACGAGTGGGTTACTGAGGAGGGTGCTTTACTGGGGAGGTGGTGGCTAGGTGGTAGCCAGGGTCCTGCGTGGGTTAGCTCGTCAGCGTTCATATCACCACTGAAGTCAGAGCATAGGGGGTAAATTTAAGCTGCAACTTTAAACTTGTTAACACCCTTCTGCAAGGCTGGGAAGAAAGTAAGGGGCTGGAGATGTTTGTAACCACCCCGGTAAACAGAAAATAGGTTCTCGGGTGAGGGGCCCTCCACTTTTAGACTTAAGGGGCAGCAGGGCCAGCAGGCATCTGCTCCCCTTCTTCTTTTAGGCTAGTTAGCAGGAAGGTCCACCCCATGAATTAAGTAATTAGGAGGGCCTGTGCAAAGTGCTATTATAATTTAGAAGGAGAAGCACTCTATGCCCTTGTAATTCCCATTCACGTTTTACTTCCCTTATCTCTGAAAGGAAGGAACTGGGGATGTTTTGGTAGACATGCGGAATAAAATGTAAGTATTTTATTCCTTTTTCCCTTTCTTTTCTCTCCCTTTCCATTTAGCAGAGAATGACTTGCTAATCCTGGGAAAAAGCTACCCACATGAGTTTCTGTTGGGGCAACCCTGCTTGCCATGTGCTTGACTTCTCAGAGGAAGACAAGAAAGTTGTTTTCTTTGAGTCATCACTGATTCACTCACAACTGACTGTTCAAAAAGAAATATCTTGGGTTACTTAACCAGTGTCTTTGTGTCTCAATATGACTCTTACGGATGCCTTTCCATTGTGCATGTTGCTACATTAAGCTGTTCAAGTGGTTTGTATATCTGAATCCTCTGTTTGCTTGTTCAGACATAAGGATCCATAGACTGAGGCAGAAGAAAGGTTCGTCTGGGCAAGTGGCTTGTCTCCGGCAGTTGCTGTAAGGAGATGTTAATTTAATATTTTTCCTAATACAATATATAAAGTTTTACCACAGTTTCTTCAGATGACCGCAAGAGATGCTGACACCAGGAATGTGCTAATAAAAAAGCATAGTAGAAATACAAACTGTAAAACTTTGGGTAGGCCAGATTGACTTCATCCCTGTAGCATTACATAGAGCCCCATCACGTAGTTAGAAGTCGTCAGAGGCTCAAAGACGTGTGGTTAGAAGTGTCACAGTTTTTGCTCTAGGCTTTCCCACTCCTCTGAGGGGCACAGTGGAAGACGGAGAGGTAGAGGCTAGTGCCATCTCAGGCAGCCAAAGCTACAGAGTCTGTCTTCAGGATGCAGAGGGAGACTGGCTTAATTTAGAAGAAGTGGAATGTGCCCGACATGGAGGCATCTGAACGGGGTTCATTTGATATTTACTAAAAGCTTAATCATGCATTTGGGTTATTTTTTTGTATTTTTACTCCAGTACTGCTAGTTGGTGCTTTTAAGTAAACACACTCTCTTAAACTTTGTTTTCTCTTGCTGGTAAGGCTGATTCTGACTGATACAGCGCCTGTTTACTGTACAGTGGGGAGTCCTTTAACTGGGGTAATGGGATGCTCTCAGTAGGTGCCAGCTCTCCAATGAGCTACTTCAGGGTAGCCAGAGCATGGTGGTGTTTGCCTCTGCAGCACTTCCTTGGGTCGCTTACAGAGGTGATGTTCCAAAAACTAGGAGAGGAAGAAATGTCTTTCAGTGACTAGCAATAACTGAGAAAACTCTGGCATATAGCAGGCTTTGAAAAGTACTTACGGTTTTAAGAAGAGAATGTGACATACAGATGTTGGGCTAGCATTAAATGGTTATAAATGAGAACTGGACAAACATGACAAGTTCTGTGAATTTGCATCCTGTGAGCAGAGCATTGCCTCACGTTGAAGTAAATGTCCTAGCAGATATGACAGTTGCAAGAGGAACAGGTTTAAAAAATACCTCTGAATTTTCTTGAGTTTAACTGTGGATGGTAGAACACATTTGTAGCTGTTAAAAATGAGATAAATGTTTTCGTGTTACTTTAGTGATAGTCTTCATGAAGAAGAGTTTTAGGAAGTAGAGAAAGGTCCGTATGACTATGACTATAGCTATATCCCTGTACCAGTAACACCTTCTCTGGAGAAAATGGGCATGTGGCCAGCCATGCTTAAGTATGAGCTCACCTTCCACTGGGACTGCCTGTCCTGCTTTCTTGAAAAGCATTTGTATGCAGGACTTATTCACAGTGTTCTTTCCTTGGTTGTGGCTTGTGCTGTTGGAGACAGAAGAGGAAGCTTGATCTGGCTTCACACCTTATCCGTTCTCCCCACTTGAAGGCAGGCAAAGAGCCAGCAGGAGAGCAGTGAAATACATTTCATGCTGGAACACTTAATCTCTACGCATTTTCCCAGAGAGCATGGCTTTTCCCTTTTCTTGCACGGTATTTTCATGATACTGAGCATTGTTCATTAATCTGATATCCTTGAGAACTGTCAAAAATAGAACGCTCATGTGAGTTGCAGGATTTATTTACCTTCCCCTAAAACATGGAAAATTCTCAAAACACAGGAAATGTATTAGAAGAACGAATCA
This sequence comes from Chionis minor, assembly GCA_013398295.1. NCBI lineage: Eukaryota > Metazoa > Chordata > Aves > Charadriiformes > Chionidae > Chionis > Chionis minor. The sequence continues at coordinate 514,423 of VZSF01001160.1, read as the reverse complement.
TTATACTGAGGAATTTGATAAAAGAATGGTTACTTTTTTCCCTGTTGCTCCTCCTGCAAAACAAACCGTCAGGAGCAATAGCAGAGACGTATTTAGCCAAGCACAGAAAAAAACCAGAGCACAAATGTGTTTATCTTGCTCTATTGGTAGAAAGCACATAATTCCTGTGTAATTTGCAATAGTGGAAAGGGAATTGAGAGGTGCCCTGAGCTATGCCATACTGAGCTGGAGGGGAGACAGAACAGGCAGGAGGCGAACTGGCAGAAGTGCATTTGCTTGGGAAGCTGAACAGGATTTGATAGAAAGTAGTAGTGAGGCAGCCAGACAGAGAAGTAGCTTCTTGTGTTCTCAGGCAGGAATTCCCTCTCCAGACTCAGTTCTTTGAAAACTTTGTTGGCTAATAAGAGCAAGACGGTCTCTCGTTGATGTCATGAGAGAGGAGAGCCTAAAGACATCACCAGTAGGAATGTGCGTGTTGGAGTAAAATAAGAATTGATTGCACCTTGGAGTGAAATAAACTACTGTGAGAGACAGGCAGTGTTAGCGGTGATTTCATGCTGGGTGAAGCCAGCAGTGCCTGAGAGGCATAAGAACAGGATATTTCCAGACCAGAAAGATTCCTGATAAACTCTGGGTGGTAAGTGTTTTCCTCCCGCCTGACACTGTTCTCGCTGTAGCAACGCTATAACACAGTTGGCGTTCTCGGGCAAGATTGACTTGAGACTTAAGATCTATTGCAAGGCTCTGAATTTCCTAAATCTGGAATTCTCTGTGTCTTAACAAACGTCCTCCAACTGTGGTAGCATTGAGTCAGTGCAGATGGGGCCGTACATGACACTGTTAGCCGGGTCTCAGAGGCTTGCCAAATCCTCAACGATGCTTCAGAGTGGGCCCCAGACAGTTCATAAACAATGGCTTTGCCTCTGTATGGGAGAGCTGCTTGACAACTTATTTAATTACTTGGTGGAAAAAAGCTTAAACATTAAGAACTGAACCGTATGTCATTTTCTTTAGGAAGAAAGTAGTCTGAGGGAATCACATTGTTACTATCCTACATATATGTAGTACTGGTCCTGCTAAAAAGTCATGGGGAATATTCTCGTCAGTGCTGCTCCCTCTCAGTTTTACTGTGGGTCATTTACACTAAAACTTGCAATAAAAAAGTTAGGTGTGCTTGACACTGCAGTATACTCAAGTTAGCTTTGATATCCAAAGCAATCTAGCTGTGGCAGCACGGACCATTGCATGGAATAATTTACACTGTAGACAAACTTAACCATGGATAAGGTACTTTATAAGTGAGGGAGCGGATACTTGCATTGTCCACAGATGAGCCCGTGGGAGAGAGCATTTTCCTTTGCGAAAGGAGACCTGGGCAACAGACAGATGTTCACTTTGCCGGCAGCTGTGCTGGTTAAGATTCCCCAGATGTTCGATATTCCCATCTTGCATACGTTCCTGTCTCCTGAGCTTCGCCAGTGGAAGGGAGCCAGGAAGCCCTTGCTAAATGGGCTTCAGGCAAAGTCAGCTGCATAAACTCAAGCAGCTGATATAGGTGGCTTGAGATAACCTGAGTGCCTTTGCCTGAAGCTCATGCAACCCTTCTTGGCAAACCTCTGAGTATGGGATAGCCTCCAGTTGGCAACGCTAAGATCTGGAAGGCAACCATCAGCTGGTGGTCTTAGAGTCACAACTTATTCACACTTATCCCTTCCCTCGTGTTGATCAGGAATGAGGTAAATGTTGTTTTAAACCATCTTTACGGTCCTTATGTTTTTGAATTGCTGGAGGCCTTGTTCAGGTAATGAATCTCACTCAGGGCTTCTCTAAGTTATTCCCTATTTCTTAGGCCCCTCTGTAAGATTAAAATTAGGTTCTCATTTGTTCATTATTTCTAGCACTCAAAACAAACCTGTCTTGGAAACCCTAAGCTGGCCCAGCGCTGAGTGTGGAGGACCCTGTTGTAGCGATGGGGCCTTGGAGGGGCTGGTTTTGCTTGCGGTGTTTGACATTGTGACTTCTCCACCTGAGTGATGCATGATCCAAACTTGCCTGCGCTCAGCCTCCCCTCGAGCAGAGTGGGTAGTTGCCTCCTGGAAAAGATTGGGAAGAAGTTTGCCAGATTCTGATTCCTTGCCATGGGCATTTGGAGGTTTCCTGTGTAATCTCCTGTGTACAGTGAAAGCATTTTTCTAACTAAACCTACAGATTTCAGTCACCTCCATGAAACTGTATAGTGGTCTTGCCTAATTTGGCTCCTGGAGAACAGGCAGCTGAGTGAAAGAAAACAGAGGTCCAATGTGGCATCGCAGTGGGAGAACTCAGCTGGGGCTGGCCCGAAGAGCTGTGGGCGGCTCAGTTCCCAGCCGTCCTTTTGAGAAAGAAAGCTCTCCAGGAACCTACCAGTGAGAGCCCCATGATGATACCAGACATGATGCTGCACAGGTTGCTTGGGCTCACTGCTGGGTGAACAGGTTCATAGGGTCTGTAGTGCAACTGCATGGGGGGCGGGGGGGAAGACAAGCCAGGCAAGGGGGATTGGATGTATGATGAGATAAAAATGGCAATTTATAGAAGAAAACATTTCTGTGAAAAACACAAGTCCCTGAAGATGGGGAGGGGGAGAGAATAGGCTCAGAGAAAGAGAGCGGGGAAAAGGAGAGAATCACAGCATTACAGTCTTGGTAGAAGTCATGTTGTCCTGACAGATCTTGGCTTTTAAGTGTAAGCTGAGCGCTAGCACAGCCTGTGTTCCTGCTCGGGTGGTTGTTCTTCACCAGCAGATGTGACCTGTATGAGCTCTGCATTGCGCCCGTGTTGCTGTGAGCTGCACTCAGGGCTACAGACGAGTGGCAAAATTTCTCCTTCCAGGTTTGCAGTGATGAGGGCCTTTATGTCCTTTGGATTTCCAAGAGGGATCAGAGAAATGAAAGGCTTCATTAGAAACTCTCTTTTCAACTAAGAGAAAAGCAGCAAGGCTGAACCGGAGAGGAATTTTTGCCAGCGCCAGAGATTCCTAACAAGAAAGTGCCACACAGGCTGTTCAGCAACAAATTCCCAATAGCATGTCTCAGTTCAACTCTTTTCATTTTTAAATTTTAAGCCAAATAAACATTATTTAGTAAAGAGTTTACTTGGGGTTTTCCATCCTTTCCATTCCATTTATTTCACTTCCAACTGATGAAATGCTCTGTACAAAAGAGTTATTTGTTAAATAGTCTTGGTGGATTGGAAACATGGAGAAGTGGAAGTTGCAAATTTCTTTTTGAGCATTACTGGTGGGAGCAAGAAAAGAGAGGAACTGCTGTTTTTCCTTTGAAATTTCACAAGCAAAATGCTGCTTTAAAAATATGTTAACTGTTGATTTTATAGTGGTCTTGGTTCTTCTGATTTTTGATGGAGAAGGGGTTTAGTAATTCTCTTCAACATGTACTGCAGGCAAAATTTTTTCCTTGTTTTGCTGCATTTAAAAATAGCTGCAAATACTGGATTTCTGTTTCATTATATGTCATTCTGAAACCCTGCTTGTAATTAAAAAGTTTCACTCTGGGGAAAAAAAAGTACTTTTTCTCTCTCTCTTTTAATGAATTTGTAAATGGGACAAGTACGCGGTGCAATCTGCAAAGAATTTACACCAAAATAGAAGAAGCCCTGTTTATGAGTGCCTGACTTCTGTACAGGTTTTTTTCTCCCTCCCTCCTTCCCTCTCTTTCACTGTTTTAGGAACAAAGAGTGAATAATTACTTCTGGAAAAAGAAGTCATTAAAATCACTTCTGTCAAATTCAGCTTTGGTATAAGGAGCTTCTATTTCACTGTGTTCAAATTGTCTTTACTATTACTTTATGTTGTGTGTGAATTTGGCCATAAAACCTTACCTGACTACTTTGGAAAGCTCCTGGACCTTTCTTGAGAAATCCTTGCATTAGGAAATATCCTGTCCATGGTTTCGCTTACACAGAGACCATTGTATCTATGTAAGAGTTCTGGTGCTTTTGAAAATCTGAGTTAAATTTTTTTGAGCTTTGCAGTAAAGCTGGAAAGAAGGAAGAAAAAAGAAACATAATTCAGACCTGTCTTGACTTAATGAGATTATTACGGAATAGGCTGATTCCTTTAGGATTTGCCAGGAAAAAAAAAAAAAGGCGAAAAAAAAAAAAAAAGAAAAAAAGCTGCAGGAAAAAAAGAACAACCAAGTGCAGCATCTATCAAGTTAGTTGTGTGTATAAAAATTACACATGAGGAGTCCAGAGTTTGCCTCAGATACAGTAGTTGCCTCATACTCTAGAGTGATAACGTGACTGATCATCCTTCCTTGCTTCCTCTTAGAAAGAGGGGGGAGAAAGAGAAAAAGAGCACAGTAATATATCTTCTGTTGCTAATGCTGATATGTGATCTAAAGGGATTTGAGCCAACTTGGAGAATGCTTTGAAACCAGCAGTAAAATTAATTAAGAAAGTTTGAGAGGGCTACGGATGGAAGGGATAATACAGAGAAGAATTTGTTTAGCTTTGAAGAGGAGCCCTTCCTAAGCAAGTGTTTCACATTTGGGAGTAGGGCTTGGAGGAGGACGAAATTGCAAAATAATCCCTTTTTCTTTACATTTATTTTGATAACTCCAGATTGTTTAAAACAGAAGTGAGTTGAGGGGGGAGGTCTCTCACACACACACAAATCATAGTGTTGTTATCTAGCGAGTGATGCATTTTCTTCTGTGTCTTCACTTAAAACACAATTCTCTTGCTTTGGGTACATGCACTTTCTTAAATGTCATGGGTAGAGGAGGCAGCATATTGAGGGATGCTCCCAGCAGGAATTTCTCTTCGTCCTAATTTCGCATATTCTATTTCATTTATGTCTGAGGAGGAAACCATGTCATGTCTGTGCCAAAACAAAACCCCTGTGCTGCCTCTCCTAGGACACCTTTCTTGCTAAAGCCACCTAGACAACACCTGGCATACGGAATTTGGTGGCTATCCTCAGCCACTAAAAATGTCTGCTAAACTTTCCTTCCTTGAAAGGCAGAGTAGACTTCTAAGTAGATTTGGTTTGGTTATCCCTTTGCATAATTCCTAATTAGTGCTGGGGAAGACAGTTTGCACTTTCAGCTTACCATGTGGACAACCTTATTGCATGATTTTTACAGAGGTCTTGGGAGAAATGGAAGTCTCAAAGTCAAAAACAACCTTTTTATCTAATCTTCTCAAAATACACTGTTTTGCAAATCCTAGCCAGGACTTGAAAGTGTACAGGATTTGGCAGAGTTGCACTTACACTTGCAAAAAATTCAAACCTGTGTTTTTCTGCAATGTGGAAATGCATGAGAGAAAAAATATTTTCTCCTAAAGAAATAATAAAGTCCCTGTAGAGTCTTTGAACTACAAACAAAATGGAGTTGCTAGTCAGACTCCCCTGGTATTATTGAAAAAATACCAGCTTAATGTAATTCAAAATAACTTTTTTAAATTTAAATGTTTGATCAATCCTAAAAATTAGGAGTTCAGGAATATTAAGCATAGCCAATAACAGAAGTGCTTGTCACCCACAGAAAGGAGAAAAACAGAAAGCCCTTAGCAATGGCTACTCTGATATGAATTTAACTTGGACACAGAATTGCAGAGACCTCGTGCAGGCTCACTTTGCAGCACTTACCTTCTTCAGACCTCTGTTTCTATCATCCATTGCTATTTTTAGCCCCATCTGTAAAAATACGTTTTTGCCAAGGAGCAAAGGCAAGATAAATTGCAGAAGGCATGTTCGCAAACAAAGAAATAACAAAACTTACAGGACAGTCACTGTTGCACTTCTGTTAAGCTGCTTCCCATTCGTTGCCTGGCTTTGTGTTACCTACGTAGATCATAAAGCTGCTCAGGCAAGAACTTGGTCTTTCCGCTTTTTTGTTTAAGCTCACAGCACACTGTTTGTACCTATGTAAATACATTATTTAATCTTACAGGAGAAGGTCTGCATTGCCCCACTCCAGGGAGAAACGGGAAAATTTTGTTAAGCCATTTAGCAACAGCGCTTCATACAAGCACCTATGATGAATGTGGGTGGCTTCAAGTTCTCAGCTCATGGTCTGCCTTTTCTGGGATGTATTACCTAGGTACAGTGCCATGCTAGGAGGTCAGTGTGGCCTGCAGGCAAGCCAGGAATGATGTCTCATCTCTGGCCAGCTCAAAATGTTGAAAAAAGGAGATTTGTCAGCACCTTTCTGTGCAGCCATGCTGAAGACTGTCACTAAAATGTCTAGGTTAACAACCTGAGCATAGTCTGAAGCAAAGATGGCTGGCTGTGGAGAACAGCTGCCATTCGGGGTAGGACAGCTTTTAGTTACTCAACACAGGCTTTTTTGTGCCATTGAGTAGCGCACCTGGCTGCTGGCTGTTGTGCCAGGAAGGTATGGGTCTCCAGTGCTAAGTCCTTTATCGTGTCTGCCAGGGCTGTGGGAAATGTCTTGGATAGACACTGGGTCTCAGGTGGCCCAGGCTAGTGATGTGTATGTGAATTTTGCCCAGAGAGACTTCTTAGCTAGTGTGGTCTATTCTTACACCTGCAATTTGCTCTAACTGGTTGCTAATTGGAAGATGGTTTGTTTTGAATTGCTGATGGTTAGCAGCCACCTTCTAATTGCCATTTGTTCATATGTCTGTTGATGGTTTGATTGTACATAATTATCATTGAGTGTTGTTTGCTTTTGGCATGCATTTCTCTGGGAGGCAGCGTGAGTACGGCAGAGCTCCTCTGATGGAGGGTAAAGATGTAGGAGGTGTTCTTTGCATGAGTGAGTAGTGAGTAAAGTATAAGCCTTCATCTGCTGTATCTACTAACACTACTATGTACATGATTAAAAGCATAACTATTACTGCACTAAATACATGAAAATGAATTATAGCATGCTAGCTGTGTGAGTGAGAAAGCTGGACCCCTTAAATTCAGTAGAAAATTTTACTTTCATGTTTTTTCTCTCTTTCCAGTAACCCCAGGAACTACATGCAGCGCTTTTGTATGGCATCTTGTAACTTTAGCAAACGCTGTTTCACAGCAATGGAGTAGTCAGGTGGAAAATTCCTGTAGAGGAAGTGCAAGCCTTCCTCATCCCACGAGGAGCTGGCTGTGGAAACCAGCCGCTCTCTATGTCTAATCAGACCTAACATGTGTAGCACCAGTGACATGCTAATAAAAATGTCAGGCCTTGGGACCAGTAATTTACACCTATGTTTTTAGATTTTCTATAAGAAAAAAGAAACTCTCCTTGTGGATGAAAAATGATGTGTGAATCTGTAAGGCTAGGCTGAAAAGAAGCAGATGCTGACATTTCTAGAGGTAATATTTTTGCCTTAAAAACACATCTGTCATCAGCCTCCACTTACAAGAGCAGAGGAGCACTTCTCTAAATAAACATGGCAGCTGTTTTATATGATGGGCCTGTTTTTTAAATAGTAAAAAATATTGTATCATTTTGAAAGGTATAGCTGCCTTTAGTGCTAATTTACAATAATAGGCTGTTCTCTGTTTTAGAATAATTTCAAATGACACTTTCTCACATTATCTGAAAACCTCCCTGCAAGGCCAGCGGAAGTAGAGGGAGGGTTAATAACTGGAAGTGTGTGCAGCTGAGAACACTGTAAATGCTGAAAACTTGCTGAGGAGAGAGTTCTGGATTGCAATCTCAGGAGCATGTTAAAAAAAATGAAGAGTAGGGAAAAACAGACAAGAACTTTTGGACAAGTTAGTTATCAGAGTTCTCTGCCCATGGGATGAGTGTTACAATATAAATAATTCACGGTTTTTCCAATGTCTTTGCTCTGCTAATTAACTTGCTTCTTTCCAGTAGTTCAACAAATCCTATGCATAAAAATGTATGATTCTCTTTCCTACGGGAATCTTTAATGACTCACTTTGCGCTGATTTTAAGACCATTTTACGTCGTTAGACAGGTTGAAAGGAGACTTAACAAGGTCAAGGAGAAACTTACACTTGAAACCAAAACCAAATTTTATTTGCTTGCTTATTATCTCTCTTAGGGACTACCAATGGTAATTTGCGTTTCCAATTGCATGGGATGTGACCATTCTTAGTCTTAATATGATGTGAGTATTTTCCGAAATGCAAAATGCAGAAGATCTTCCTGTGTGAAAAGTCCCAGAATGTGAAAAATTCTTCCTTTAGGGTATGTGTCCTCTTCATTAGGCTGTAGAAACATTAGTCTTCTTTCCGGGCAACCTAGTGGTTTCATGTGGATCTTTTCATTTTTTCACTGCTCGGTGGTGTTGCTTTACCAAGACGACAATTGAGTGCCTTCACCTCAGTTTGCGCCTCTATTGTGAAGTGCTTTGGTTAGCAGGATGTTACTGGAAAGGTAGACAACAAGTACTTCCAGCTCCTCTGTCAGTGGTTTTGAATGAAGTTGGCCATGTGCTGTGGCCTGAACATGGCCTGTGTATATAGCCTTGCAAAGAATTTAGATACGAGACTATCCAGTTTGTGAAATGTCATGTGAGCTTAGCTTGGAGGTAAGTGCCAAGCTGGTTGGCTTGCTGTAATGGTGCTGATCCAGACCAAGAACAGCAGCAGGCCTTTAGGCAGGTTCCAGAAGAGTTGGACTGGCCAAAATATTGTCAGCTCTGGCATGCTATAGGTGCCTAAATGGTTAAATCCATATTTCTGTAGGATCTACATCATGCCTGATTGTCCCTGAGGAACCTACGATCTTTATAGATCTGGGTATCAGCCTTTTACAGATGCATTGCTGCCAATGAGAAGCCAGTAATTAGCAACAGGATCCCACCCATAAATTAACAGCAGTGGCTGGATATGAACTTTATTGGGGAAAAAAGTGGAAGAAAAGACCTGAGTGTATGGTCATGGTCCATGCAGGGGTGTGAAGGAGGAATGAACTTCTTCGGGTTTTGTCCCCCGACTCCCCATGCATGTGCAGATGGTTTGCAAGCCAGGAAGGAAGGAAAAAACTGTGATTCCCTTATCAGTCTTTCTAGCCAGGACTGGGAAACGTCAGAATTTGCTGCTGATGCTTCTGTAAGTCATTACCCCTGAAGGAAGGAGGAAGTGGTAGAGGAACTGTGACTTGTAAATGATTCCTAATCAAAATGTTTCCCAAGGCTATTCCTGGAGAGCTGCAGATTCCTCAGCACCCCTTGCTCAGGCTTGTGTTTAAGACTAAAATGTGTTACTTTGCCTTGATCAGAAGCTGGAGTGTGCCCTACCCTGGAGTGAAGCCAAGCTCTGCCTCTGGGGAGGGACAGCTGTAAGTAGTGCAAAGTGGTGGAATTGTGGGATGTTACTGTAGATAAGTACTGTTGCTCTACAGTGAGTCTAATCCTGCGCCATTTCAGGTAGACTGAAGCTACCCCTGTGACTGTTTCACTGTAGGAACAGTTTCATAACCTACTGATTTCATAAAGGTAGCCTAATTTTCCTAAAACTTCATTTCCAAGAAATCCTCTGAATGAGCTGCAGTTCAGCACATTCTCTTGCTGAAGTCTGCATAACACTTCAAAGTGTATTTTTAACGCTCTTTGCTAAGTGCTTAGGACGGACAGGATCTCCTGTTAATAAAAACCTTTGATGGATGCATTAAGGAAGCAGTGTGTATGTAATCCTATATTTCCTGAGGTTACCTCAGCAGTATACGTAGAGCATAACATTTAAGGAAGGTACGTGCATGTATAAAGGTCTTGTAAAAAACTAGAAGTAGCATCCTTACTACTACTGCAACAGTATAATCTATTTTGCCATGGATTTTCTACAGATATCAGTGTGCTTTATCATCAGACTTTCAGGCAAGGGCATCCATAAATTGTAGAAACAGCCAGTGAAGGATTAAGCCTCAACCTCTCCAATACCTCATTGCCCTGAATCACTGAAGGAGATTTGTTCTCTTTGCTCGTGAATGGAACAGTGATTTGGTGTGGGCTATTCTGGCAGGTTTTGACCTAGTAACAACTTTTCCAAATTCAGGTATGTAGGCACCTTCTTCTAAATTGCGTGCCTTTTTCCTCTTCCAAGAACAACCCTGGTTGCTTTTATTCATGACCCTGTTAATACATTTGCACCTCCAAAAAATGAAGCTTGAAGCCATGCGATTAAATGAAGTTCATGTTGTCTACAAGAAAGCATCTGCACCGCTGAAAATAATGCGTTTATTTTGTATCTAAATGCCAGATGTCAGAATTTGGGCATTTGGAGATTTAATTCACTCGAGTCTTGCAATTTAGTCCTGCAGATAAGGCGAATTATTTAAAACTAATGCTCTAAGGCGAAGCTGTGCGGATACATCTGTAGGGTTTCTTGTCATGACCAAGTACTTTAAAGAATGATGATGAAGTGAGAGTCAGAATTGTCGCCTTTCTCAGGACCACAATGGTACTAGTATTCAGTGTGTGCAAGAAACACACTGGGGACACCGGAGGGATTTAATAACTGTGTATCTCTGCGAACGGAGTGTTTGGGAGGAAAAGCTGTTCTCAGAAGGGAGGCCAGTACTGCACTGTAATGTGGGAATTGGAAGTGGGGTGAAGGTAGTTGCTGAGAGCTGCCAAAGTGTGGGGTTTATAGGAGTACTGTTTACTGCAGAACATAGCAAGAAAAGCTTGTAAGGCAGCATCACAAAGCTTATGCTGCAGAAAAAGAAAAAAAAGGAAAGCCTTTGTACAGGTTTATCTTATGAAAAGCAAGTGCTATTTATATAAATATGTTGTGGCAGCGGCTATCGTTTTGCAAGCATCGGGTTAGGACTTTGAAACGTTATGCAAATGCACTGGTGGTGTATACACAACTGTACACCCACTGGACTGTGCTTCATGTGTTCTTGATGCCAATGAAAATAGAGCAGCCTCCAGCTGATTCAGGGGAAAAGTCATGGCTGCAAGAAGCCAGGACCTGCTTTACAGAGCTACCGCTCTGCTTCTAATAACCGAAGTTAGGAAAGTCCCTTGGATTTAACCCTAACTTTCTTATTATCTGGGATGGGACGTGAATAAGCTGAAGCAGCTTGTTAGTGGTTTTTAATAGTTTTTCTGGCCACAGACAGTTTCCAGCATAACATGTTTTATTGCAATTTTTCATAGAAACTGTTCTTTGTAGAAGAGAAATAAATAATCATGTGGCTCATGGCAAAGCTTCCATAGTCACTGGGGACCTCTGGTGTAACAGCTAAATTAATCACGAATAGCTGAACTCTCTCCTGCAGTGGCATGCCAGAATCGTTTCCTTGCCAATATCTTTGCTTCCCTTCTGCTGTCCCCACGAAACTGCTGCTCTTTACCCCCAAGGTGCTGCGGAGCTCTGACCCTTTCTGCAATGTGGAACTGCCTTCCTGGTCCATTCCTACTGAAGTGGTTATCTTGGCTCATTTTTCACCATTATCCTGCGCAACTCCTGGGACTTTCATTCAAAAAGCTCTCATCCAAAGCGGACTGAAAATCAGTGGAAAGACTCCCACTGATTTGTATGACCTTTGATGCAGTCCTTGCCTACATCCTTCCTTAAAATCTGCCTCTTCCACCAGGTAGACCTAACCTCCAGCACTATAGAAAGGTATTGCGTTATAGTGAGTGCTGTGTGGCCCTAGATCCATATCCCCATTTTCCCTAGCAGCATTCAGAGATGACTTCGCACTGTTTGAGTGTGCCCTGTGCAGCAAGTGGCAGGGAAATTAGAGGGGGAAGCACAACCTACAGAAGGATGTCTGGTTTATAGGAAACACCAAGACATGGCAGGGGGGTACATTCAGTGGTACCTGCGGTTGCGGCATTTCTGTTGGAGAGCTCTCTGAATAAAAAACTAGTTTTAATTTCAGAAGTCTGAAGCCTTTTGATATTACTACCCAGCATGAACTGTATAAGGTGCAGTGGCAGCAATCAGTTTAATGAGCCCTGCAGCAAGGAAGAGAGTTTGACTAGTAAGTGTGTGAAATGGCAGCAAGTGATGGAAGTGATGTGAAAGGATTCAGACTAAAGGAAAAGCTGAGTTTGAGATGCTGGCCAATCATCTCCAGGCTGAAAGCAAGAACTAACCTGCTATGTAGCACTGAGCATTGTGGGTAAAGTTGAGAAGATGAAGATAACTTTAGATTCTCACTCGGAAAAAGAGTTCTGGGAAGTAAGAGATGCTCACTTGCTGGGAATAGTGCCTGGGATAATTAAATAGCCCACAAAGGTGTTTGAGGTGCAGTGTGAATCCAGACATCTCTGAGCTGTAGAGAGATACTGTTGATTTTTTAACTATCACCTAGCAGGAGGAGGAAAAGGCACTTATATCACAGAACTGAAAGATCTGGCTTCTCTATGTAACTTCAGAGACATTAAAGAGTGCCTAATGAAAGATGGAGTAATTTGTAGGACAAATCATTTCACCTTGCAGGAGAGATTTGTTGAGAGAAACAGATCTACCCCTGGAAAAGCCTGTGTTGTTGAACTGTCCAGGAGAAGGATCAGTAAAATAATAGCTCCCAAAGCAGAACAAACGTGTAGGCTCCAGGTGAAGGCATCCAGCACTGGATGGTTGCAGTCCAGTCTGGAACACAGGTGTCATGAATCCATGTAGGTAATAGGAAAAAAACAGGAAAGACAGGAAAAAAAAAGCCTCATCTCATGGGAATGGTACAATAGGTATGAGACGCAGACCTGCCTTATGTTGCCCTGCGAACCTAGCAGTAGAGATATTGTTTAAGGACCAGCAGCAGTAGTGAAGCTCTGCCTCTATAAATGTGTGGCCCTTGGTCCTTTATGTGCCCCAGCTGCAATAATCTGAGCTCTCCTCCAGCTCCTCCATCACAGAAGTACCAAGCAAAAGACAGGAGGTCTGGGAGATGCTGCCTGGATGGCCAGCTGCTGCCTCCTGGGAAAGAAACTGGGTGCTCTGTACTCTCTGCAGCAGTCTGGTTTTGACAAAACTTGTAGGAACTTAATGTCCTTTAGATCTTAATGTAATTTTGATTTTTGTTATTTTATCGCTATATATCTTTTTCAGAGAAGTCCCTTGATCATTTGTGGCTGGAGCTGATCAGGGATTCACAAGCTACAGGTGTGCCTGCATAAGCCTTCTTTCCTTAGGAAATCAGCCTGAAAGGGGAAAATTACACACCGTGATTAAACCTTTCAAGGCTTCCAAGTGAAGAGGGGTTATTTACAACATCACTTTCAACAGAGCCAAGAGCTCTGTGTGCAGGCCCTGGAGGGGAGAGGGCTGCTGGCTGTTCAGCTGCTAGACTCTGCAGCTAGGCTGTTGGGTCAGCGAGTGATTTGATTTCAGCCAGATTGTGAAGCCAGATGCAATATAATCCCAGCAACACTTCTGCACAGCGCTATTAGACTGGAGAAATATGACCAAGTGCTAGTTGCACTGAGTGCCCCAGCTGAGAGCAGAACACCGCGTGACCTTCCCAGAGGAGCCCTTCTGCAGTTCCAGCAACTGTGAAATTTTAGGAGCAGTGTCTCTGCCTGTGCATGCTTAAAGGCTACTGTGCAACCCAAGATTTCGTTTTCCAGAATGTTCCCTTTCACCCAAGTCTTTAAATACCCTGTTCCTCCACCTCATCCCACAGGAGACTTGATGCAAATCGTGTTTTGAAACTAGAAAGAACCAGAACCAATAGGTCCCCAGCAGTCCGATTTCAAAGTGGAGAGCTATACCCCAGAACAGAATACTTCACTGTCTAGGAGAATGCTGTGATTTTTTCAGCAAACAAACAGCACACCACTTGCCTCTGAAAAAAAGAAAATTTCTTTTCTTCACCTAAGCAATCCCAGAAAATGTGGCTCTTGAGAAGTGGAATAGATGGCAAGACTGGACTGACTTGGCAGTTAGCATGAGTCACTGTGTACCCATGGTATTTGGTTGATGGAAAGCATGACAATGTTTAGAGGCTTTGTCCTACCCTAAATTACTAGATAATTTAGTTAATTCCTCAGTAGCTGGATACAACCACATACAAATTAACTTCCAAAAGAGGGAGGCTTTTCCGTTCCTCATTTTATGTCAAGATGTTCTAACTCTGTGACACTTAGCAGCTGCGCTTGCAATTTGCTTGGAGCTCGGAGACATGAATTTACATTAGTTGGAGACAACTAATTGAACTTTCTTATTAATACAGCTTGTTGATGACACAAACAGTACACCAAACTACTTGTATTTTAAGGGTGCACATGGAGGGAGAAGTGGTAAAGTCAAACTCTTACCTGCTAGAAATTGATGGAGTTCTTTAGATTTCTCTTGGCTATGTCAAGGAAAGTCTTTGCATCAAACCGAGAGAAAACAGTGGGAAAGGGTAGTTTAAAAACTGAGCCTTTGCTTTGCCCCAGAGTTTGCTCTAGAAATTTATTGATAAGAATTTTTGATTTTAACATTCCTAATCTGTATAAATTTTAGGTAATTTCAAAGACATTTAGGATAATCATTTATATCCACACTGATCTGCATGATCTGGTATTAAAATGAAGGTGAGCTCTTTAGAGCATTTCCTGCATATGTAGTTCTTAGGACACCACTTTAGACTGTCACTCGGATCACTTTCTAAAGCCTTCTTATAGCAGTGATATCTCAGCAAATAGGGTTTCAGATCTGGATACAGAGTTTAAAAATCTAGCATGCACAAGGCAGTATGAATACCTGTTGTTTTGAACTGGGGCTTAAGATCTGCCTGTTCTGAATTTTATCCAATACTTTCTGAAGAGGCATTTTTAAAATCCTAGTCTAGGCAATAGATCAAGCTGCAGCGATGTCGGAAGCTCTGGCTTGTCTGCCTGTCTGTTTGCTGAACTGACTGATGTGCTGTTTGCTTTTATGCTGAGAACTGTTATGCTACTTTGTGCATTTCCTAAAACCCTTCTCCCTCCCGCGACCCTTCCAGGGAGCTCTCACAGTGCATGACACGGCTCTTTCAGGGACCTTGAAATACTGTGTAAGCGTGAAGTTACTCCCAGAGGCTGCCTGCCACATACTGCACCAGCATTCTTATAAGAACCGGAGTGTCTTTCATCTGATTTGGGAGAGAATGCCCATTTAAAAATTAAAACCACACTTAAATACAGTATCTTCTCACTTTTGTGCCTGACGTCTACTTACATAATACATCAGGGACTGTGCATCTGATTGTAAACCCAAGGTATGAGTTTACAAGCATATGATTCCAGGGGGATCTTGAAGATGTTTACACAGTACATGCTGCTGACTTGTTTTATGTATTTAGTACGCATTTGGGAGGTAGTGGAAGTCTTTACTATCACACATTTAGACAGAGCTCCTGGTGGCCAACAAGTGTATGCAAGCCAATACCCTATCCAATTCACATAGGAAGCTTTATATACATCAGTGAATGTGATGTAGTAAAACAGGAGTCCTAGTTTGCCTTAATCTTTTTTTTCCAGAATGGTAATACTCATCATTATCTGAATCTCAGATGATGTGTCTGTCTCTTTTTCAGCAGATTTCTATTCATTGCCTTTATGCCATTGCTGTCACAAAAATGATAACGTCTCTTAATATGTTCATGGTGGCTGTAGTCACCTGCACTGTGTTACAGCAGTTGAAGACAGTCACACAGTTGTATGTTTATTTGGCTTCTCTTGCTCCTGGCATGGGGCAGACTTGCTCAGGAGTGACCCTGTTGAACTTTCAAAGGTATTTTTCATGTTGGTGGCGTAAAATCTTTATTCAGAGGTGGAGACAACCTTGAACATCTGTCTTAGTTCTTACGGCAGCCCCTGCTGAGGCTACAGTATGCATCTGACCTTGCCCTAAATGTCTGGAATACGTATCCTGGAGTTGAGAGAAATGTAATTTTGGTATTTCTTTATTTTTTTTTTTTTCCCTGTAAGGATAGCTGCACGGGTAGCAAATGGAACCTTTCACACTTCTAGAATGAAAGTTAAAAATAAATGCCTACAGTCCACCTTGGGCTGAATCCTAATGCCAGCACTTAGACAAAATATTCTGCAAAATCAATCGAAATAGTACTTCTGTTGGAGGATTATCAGAGTCTTCCAAGCACAAGGTGAACACAGGGCAAAACTAGGGAGGAATCCTTTTTGCATGATTTATAGCTTCACTAAAGGACAGAGATAAAGCCTGCAAGTAAAATGGAAAATGAGTTGCCCACAAGAAACATGGTTCTTGATAATAGTGAAGTTAACCTTTAACATTAAATAACATACACAAAATATTATTAAATTTAGACATGCTCGTTATCAGTAGCAAACAAATTGGGAGTATGGAAACCTCCCTCCTGAGATTTCATGAACGCTTTCAAAATCTGCTTATGACAAGGGCAGCTTTGCTGTTGGTTGTCAGTGTTCTTGCCTTCATGGTAGATGAAGCCCAAAGCTCTTGGAGATTAATTGCAGCAGTCTCCCAGCCTTCGAGGAGTTTTTTGACAGAGAGTTTTTTCTGCAGACATTTTTCCCTCTGTCTGTTCTAGCACGCAGGCTGCGTACGTGCTGTGCTGTGCTCCAGGCATGTGGGTAGCCTGCCTAGAAATGGCGCTCTAGCCTTCATCCAGTGTCTCTGGCAAAGTCAGCTGCAGCCTGGATGGGTGCATCCCTCAACTCTGACAAGTTTCTTGTGTCTTTATTGAACAGTGAAGTATCGTAGCTGACGCAGGAGCTTAGCAGAAGTGGATGGATGGGTCACCAGATTAGCTTCATGCTTTCATTTTAGGAAAGATTCAGATTCAGTGTCTGTCTTTCTCAAAGGTGGGAGAGTTAGAAAGTGCTATTTCATCTTCCTCTCTCTTCTGTCTCCAGAGAAAGCTGCTGAGATGAGACGATAACTCAGTCCATACCACCTTTTGAGCTGGTGCCAGGGAGACTTTTGCTGTTTTGCAGATAAGAGGTGGAGGCAGGAGTTACAGTGTTTTTGTTTATCTCCAAGGTGGAAAGTGAATCTTCTCATTGTAGACTGTACATTTCTTATAAAATCTGTTACCTTCAGAGGACTGTGGACTGCAGCAGCATCCCCTGATTAAGCCTTCGTGTAGCTATCGCTCAAGGGTTTGTCTAGCTCTTGAATAGCATTTCTCACAGGAAGCAGATGTCACTTTTACTGTATTGGTCTGTGCTGGCTTCCAGTTCAGGTTTGGTTTTACTGGAAGGTGTTCCTTCGGACCTGGAATATTCTGGCTGACTGGGAGATGGTAGGCTTAACAAGGAAATGTGAGCTAAAAGTTGTAGATGTAATTGGGAGGTGGAGGAGGCAAGGTGTTTACTGTGCGGTTCCCACCTTGCCCATCCAGAGCCAATATTTTTTGCTCTCCGTAGTTATTTTTTCCTTTGATTTTTTTGTTGAACTTTTATTGTACCATTTTTCTGTACGGCTCTATTCCATGCAATTTAAAGCACAGGCAGCACTAGCTAATCATGATTTGAAAACTGGTATTCTGAATGCTTTGCGAGTTTTGAATAGTGATGACTGAGGCTTTTAAGAAAACCGAAATATTTTGTAAGTTTTGACATACCTTTATAGGGCCCAATGAGCTATCTCTCTAAGCTCTGTAGGGCAAGCAGAATTATGCTTGCTTTAAATGGTACAGGTTGATTTAATTCAGGCTGTTCTTGAACTTGCACTCTAGCATGGTAGACGTGGTGCTGAGAGACATGGTTTAGTGGCGGTTTTTGGCAGTATTAGGTTGGTGATTGGACTCGATCTTAAAGGTCCCTTCCAACCTCAATGATTCTATGATATTCAAGCCTAGAAGAGCCTATGTGGGACAGCAGCAAGTTAGAAAATAGTTTGGTGTTAAAAAGCAGCATTCTGTAAGCTAGAAGCAGGAGTAGCAGTCGGGTAAACAGAGAGATGCAGTTGGACTTAGTTTTGTGCAGAGGAGGGGCCAGTACAAAAGGTAAAAAAGGAGCTATAAAAAAAAGGCTGAAATGAAGAAATATTTCATATTATCCATGGCATTTTGTATTTAAAAAAGTATCTATACAGCAGGCTGCAAAGGCAATGTCTCAATAATATGCTAAGCCTGAGCTTTGGTTCAATCTGTCAGAGAAGCAAGACTGGAGAGCAGTTCAGAAAGGCATAGGATATGTGAGTATTAAATACAGAAGCAAGGTTGCAAGAAAGGACCTGTGCTCACCATGTGTTGGAGCATTGCTTTATCTTCCATGAATGTATGCTTGACCCTGTCACCAGGCTGGCTGAGGTCTCCGTCCCCTACTTTCTCATTTTCTGAATTGTCACCAAAGTTTGAACTTTGTCTTCTCGCAGCTTTTTTCCCTGGGCTGAATGACAGCACTGCTTCAGAGAGCCCTTCTTTGGTATTTTCTCCTTCATTCTGCACCTATGTCTCTTCTCACATTGCTATTCCCTAAGCATCATAAGGAACATCAGTGAAGAATTCATTTCGTTTTGCCAAGTTTCTGGTCTGACCCTTAATTTAGAGCAGTCATTTCAGTCTACAATAAACTCTGTGTTCCTGCATGCCGCAGTGAAAGAATTACGAGCAGTCCTTAGCCATGTGCATTCAGGATGCTTTGGTGGCCCCATGGGACAGGTAGACTTCAGTGCCTGAAAACTTATTATAGAATGAGGGCACAGTCAGTACGTTATTTTCTGTATAATAGTGTATATGTGTGTCTGCCTGTACGTAAAAGCTTTTTACATGATTCACTGAGGCCATTAGGAGTGGAATGGCATACCATCATTTCAGGCACAGAGCTCTACAGCATGACCAGCTTTTTCCATCTTTCCCCAGAAAGCCCCAAGAGGCATCCAGCGTGTAGGTGGGAGGAGACTGTTCGTAAGTCTTCCATCACAGCATCCAGGAACACAAAGTTTATGGTTGGGATGAGCTTGCAGCTCTGAGTGATGAATAAGGCAGGGAAATTAGATGAAAGGGCTGACTTCTCCTGCTAAAGCAAAGGTGGACAGATTTTTAAAGTTTAACAACCTGGACCTCTTGTAAGCATACGGAGCACATGTTGCAGCCCAAACACAGTATTCTATCAGCATGGTGAAGTAATCAGGCAACAGAGCAGAATGAGAACAAAGATCTCTTTTGACTGACTTTGTCTTAGACATATATTCTGTGCTTGTCTTTGCTGTGCTTTTTGCTTCTGTCTGGTTTTGATATTTGATGATACACTAGGATATATCCAGTCCAGGTTGCTTACTTTTTCTTTTTTTTGCCACATTCATTCTCAAAGTTTCATGTACCCTCTTGGTTTTCAGTCCTCTAAAGAAAGCTGACCTTCTGGGTTTGCATAGTTGGACACTGAGGCTAAAAAGAATGTGCTTTCTTAAGCAATTTTGGCTTATTTGGTTTCTGAGGTCATGGACATAGTGGAAGAACACCTGCTCTCATCTTGCTTCAGCACTTAATCCCTGTCCCAGACAAGCCTAGAAGGGCACGGCATAGGAAGTGAAGAATAATGTAAAAAATTGCTCAATAACTTTTTTGAACGTCCGGAAAGGTTCATAGATAATGATTTTATTCTCTCTGGTTTTCTCATATCCACACCAAGAAATAGAAAGGCACTGTTTCTTCAACTATTATATTCATTGCTTGAGAAAATGAAAAAATATGAATAATCCAAGGCCTCTGCAGGCAATATAGAAAGTGTTGAAGGACAGTTGCACAGGTTTGTTGTATGCCTGATGCAAGCAGAAATTTCTGTTGGCAAATACAGCTTTGGCTAAGGCTTTTCAAGACTTGTTGCCGGTCTTTGTGGGTGTGTGCATGTCTACTCNTTTTGCTAACTAAGCCTATTTTCCTTCAGGGTGGCAGGACACAGTGCATCCAAGAAGTCTGCCCCATTCTCTCATGTCCCCAGCATCTCAGTCACATTCCTGCTGGACAGTGTTGCCCAAAATGCTTGGGTGAGTGGGGTTTTTTTCCTGAGAATTTTGTAATTAATATGATATGTTTCTGCGTAGCATCTTTTATACCAGTATTTCACAATACTGGTAAATTCTGGGAGGTAGAAGAGACAGCATTGTTCAGTGGAGTTTATAATCTACAGGTTTAAAGAGATACGCGGAGTCAGTGTGTAGGTTTGTAATGGGTGGTACTAAGCAAGCAGCCTCAGAAGAGTATTTGAGCAGAGACCAGTTGCCTTGCTTAGAGACAAATATAGAGCTGTTTCCCACCTTCATTACACATGTTGAGAGGGAAGGAAATGTTTCATTGAAGTTTGCCACAAGAAAAAGGCCTCACCCTCTCATATTTTTATTCAAGTGTACATTTGCATTCTTAGTTCTGAGGAAATGCAGGTCAGAGGAAACTTTGGGACTAAAATTGCATTTTTAGAAGCTGTTGTCAGAGAAGCGAATGACCCAGGAGTCTGGCTCATGGTTG
This sequence comes from Chionis minor, assembly GCA_013398295.1. Classification (NCBI taxonomy): domain Eukaryota; kingdom Metazoa; phylum Chordata; class Aves; order Charadriiformes; family Chionidae; genus Chionis; species Chionis minor. The sequence goes on along the minus strand of VZSF01001160.1, from coordinate 494,108 downwards.
CCTTCTTAAGGTGGAATCACAGTTTCAGCCAGGAATATTTTCAATTACAACTTTCCAACACATTTTAAAGGAGCAAGTCAGAGGCCTCTAAGAAGGGCTTCCAAGTCATGCCAAGGAAGGCAGTGACTTTTGAGAGTCCTTATTTTGCTCTTACCATGTCCACAGATCCCACAGTTTAATGTTCCTTAGCATGTATCCCTTTCTTTCATAAACAAGGACTGCTTACATGCTACTAAGCAAATTAGCTTTTATTTGGTCTATGAATTTATAACTAGGTTTGGAAGAGTTTCAGAGCTGATAATTCCAGTTCTTAAACAGAAACTTTTTGTCATTTTGGCCATATCTTTACTACTATCCAAACTCTGTTTCTAGGGCTAGGTTTGGGGTACAGGAAGGTCTGACCTTGGAGGAAGCAAGCCATAGAGAGTTCCAGCTTCTCATAATACTTAACATTTTTGACTGCTTGAAACAAACCTGAATTTGTTTATTTATCTGCTAATTGAGAAGTGCTACAGATAAATATCTGCCTTGAACGTTTAACCACAGCACTAGAGTAATACAGTAGAGGAATGAAATAGAGAGGAGAGCAGTCCAAACGCTGAGCTTCTTTTTTGGCTGAGGACATTTTTCCTTTCCTCCTGTAAAATCCCCTTGTCCTCTCCATCCCATGCTTTTCCCAACTGATCCTTCTCCTCCTTGATCTAGGCATTCAAAACCCAGCTTTAATTTTTGACTGCTTCATGGAGATTTTTCTACAGATTCTTTCTTCCCTCTTAAGAAATGTTTGTAAATGAGTTCACTAATAATGATTTTAATTTTATGTGGTCTTCGTGTCATATACCTGTGAATAGATAATGTCTATTCACAGGGAATTGTTGAAATGTTTGAAGTGGAAATAGAGCCAAAGGATGTGTAATGTGCTGCATGGCAACTGGGAAAGAGAAAATTTTTCAGAGATGCTAAGGCATGTTTTCTGAAGTATCACGTGGAGGACCTCCCTGCAATTGAATTCCTGATACTCAGCGTATATAGCTTAGAAGAATGCAGTGGACTCTACTGGGACTTGAATTATTAGTTTAACTAGTGGTTATGAGCCAGCAAAGCTGACCATTAAGCCAATATCTTCACCACCACATCTTTTAAAGTGGTAGCTCCTTTGTCAGTGGTTTTTTACCAACTATTTGAACTGGGTTGGCCACCCGGAATTGTGCTGTGTGGTTTGCAAGGCATGGCAAGAGGGTGTGAGGGAGAACTGGACTTTTGTTCACTTGTTGACGTAAGTTATGTGATTGAAGTCCTGGCCCCACATAAAGCAGTAGAAGTGGTGTTACAGCCAGGACTATAACTAGGCTTTGCCGGTAAGTGGTGCATGGATATAGAGCAGTTCCTTTTACGGCTGCTGAGCATCTTCAACTGATTTTATGTGTCAGACCTGCAAGAGAAATTAAGCCTTTCCAGAAAGATGTGCATTCAGTAAAAAGAAGGCTGGTTATGCAAGCACAGATTAGTCCGAGGTAGCTAATTTGCAAGAGAGAGATGTTCAAATTGTGTCTAACTGAACTATAGCAATTATTTCTTAACTTTTATTTAATAGTTATTTTAACGTTAGATTTGTAAAAACTGAAGGCTAATCCAATGAATTTTGCTGTGTGTTTATCCTTTTGTTCACTGACATCTCAGAGGAAAATGGAACCTTTTCCTTTTAAGGTGTTCTCCATTTATCAAGAATTATTGAAAAGGGAAGGAATTACAGTGTCCCAAGACCTGGTGGTTTGAGAGCTAAAGTATTGGCCTAGTGCTCAGTGACTTCTTGTATGTACTTACCGAGTCCATTCTTTACATCGGAATTGATGTCTATTTAACATCAGAAGTTAGGAATGATAAGCTGGGAGACTGACAGACATTCATAAAAGAATTTATTAGTTGGCTGCCACCAAAAGTAAACAGGGGAAGGTATTTAAAACCAGGAAGATAAGTATAGTGATTTCATGGGAGTTTTTGTAAAGAGCTCATGGTTATGTATCATAATGGCCACTTGTTTAAAATAACCTACCAGGAAAGAAGCCGAGGAATAAGAGAAGCTTACAGAACCGCAAAGTATGTTGCAACTTGGATCCGAAAGTCCTTGCAGGATCTCAGGACTTGAACAATTTGATATTGATGCTGCCTTCCCTCTATAGTGCTCTAAACCTTGCCTCTCTCTCATGAAACCCAAATATTTTATGGGTTATGGAAACTAAATACCTTCTGTTGCCCTCATTCTGCTCATAAACGATGCAAATGCCTGTATTTCTTGCAACCTTGTGTGAACATGGCATGCCAAGCTATCTTAATAAGACCGGACAACACCTATGTTTTTTTTGCATTAGTGTCACTGAGTTGATTTAGTTTGGCTGCTGTGAACCCCTGAGGTAGATATGCTAAAACCAGTTAAGGCTGCTTTATTTGATAAGTTATTGCATTAAGTTAAAGACTGTTTAAACTAGTTTAAGTGTACCTACCCTAAGAGTTTGCAGTACTTACTTTTTATTCCTTTAGCTGCACTGTGCACTTTATGATGAGAAGGAGAAGAAAGATTTTTCCAATATAAACATGCCATAAATCATATTCCCTCCCACGGTAGAATTTGTACAGATGAATGTGCGCTAGAAGAACTGTGAACTGTTAAAAGTACATATTTTTTTCACACCAAAATGGAAACACATAGCAAATGACACATTGCACATGAATTTGGTCTGGTGACAATAAGCCCTACTATTTTTGTTGACAATATGGCATCTTTTCAACAACATTCTGTTTGTATTACTGTTTATTTATATTCAGGACAGAGGAAAGTGTTTGACCTCCCATTTGGAAGCTGCCTCTTTCACAGCAACGTGTATGATAATGGGTCCTCATTTATTTATGACAACTGTACGATGTGTACATGCAAGGTAAGTCCAGAGTGATTTGGTATTGTGTGCTGCTGGTTGTCTGGCTTAGCAGTTACTTGTAGAGCTGTGGAACTGTAAGCCCTGATACTGTTCCTCTTTGGCATCTTGTGTGGTCCACGAGAATCTGATCTGAAGAGCACTGGCAGTTGTACTAGGAAAATTTTAAAAACTTACTAACTGCCTCAGCTGAGACATGATGCTTGACTCTGTGCAATGCAAAATGAAGTTACTCGATTATGTGATCTTTTTTAAGTTTGCGTTACAGTGGAAGAGGGGTTTCTAAGTGGTGAATTACTACATTACTGCTGAAGGGCAGTGGTGTTTTTTTAGTTCCTCTAGCATGACTGTGACCACTTGCACTTTTGCACCTAGCCAAAAAAATGAAAGTGTCACCAAATCAGTAAGATTTTGCAGGCCAACAGCAGTACAAGCTGGGCTTTAGTTTCACAGACTATGAAAGATACCCTTAATCCAGTAATTTATTTTTTTTTCTGACTTAACCTATTCAAAGCAGTTGGGCTGCAGCTTGGGTGGATGCAGTGGCTGAGCAAACAGAAATGTTACAGTGGGGACACACAGGACCACAAACATCTTGGTGATGATTTCATGATATCATTTTGTCCTTTTACCTAGGATTCAACAGTGATATGTAAGAAGAGGTGCTTACTTCCTGGTGAATGCAACAAAACCAAAGACCACTGCTGCAAGGAGTGTGTCTCGTATATCTCTCCCGAGGAAGTGAAAGTGTGCAAGTTTGGCAATAAGATCTTCCAGGTAGAGTTTCAGCTGTGGCTTAAGAATAGATGCCATTGTAACAACTGAAACAGCACGAGCTTACTTTACATTAGTATTGTGGTTCATTTTTTAGCAGAATCCTTACCATCCTGGGTGATGACGGAACAACTCAGAAGCAAAGCTTTGCCATTTGCGTATTTTTTTCTGAGTTTGTGTGAATTCTGCTGATATACAACAGTTAAAGATTAGTTCCTCTTGATGTGACATGTGGTCTCCCTCTCTGTACGCAGAGATTCAAGCTGCTGTTTCATGACAAGTAAAGCATTTTTAGTAAGAGATAGTAATGCTCTGCTTTCCCAAACAAACGCTGATATTCATGGCGAAGATATTCTGAGTGGTATGTAGGCTTTATCTGCTCAGCCAAAAAGTCTCTTCCATAGCTGAGTCAACAGGAGCTGCGCAAAGTTCGTCTTGGCTGAAAGTCACTCGTCTTGATTTACTACATTTCACATCTCTGCTAAGGATAGTACCCCTGACATCTTATATTGGGATACCCATGTTATAACTGTTACCTCCTGCAGTCTCACCCAGTGCTTTCAAATCGCAAGAGATTCCATGCAGAACACTTCTGCTATTGCCGAGACCCTGTTTGTTTTTCCAAGTGGTGGGACTTTTTTCACAGTGTCAGAAAAAGATTCTGTCACCTCATGGGCCATCTGTGAATTAAGAGACCCCTGGATCAGATCAAATGTTAAATCCTTTGTGAATACTTGGTTTGCTCAGCCAGAATCGCTTCCCATTTATTCCATCTTTTGTGTACATAGCTGAAGTGTTTATTCTGGAAATTACATGTGAACCTACTGTATGCTGAGACTATACTCCATCTGATTGGCACTTTCACACTGGTGCTATTGTGCTTCAGGAACAAATGCCTGCTTCTTAGGCACCCAACTAAAATATTCTGCTTCTTGTGAAGATTTTATTATATTACTAAGTATTATATGGAGTAAGAAAAAATAATGAGACAGTACACCCATTTCTGGCCTGGTGTGCAAAAAGGTAAATCCAGTGTTGCCCTGTTGAAGTTAATGGTCTAACCAGGTAGAACGGGCACAGCAGATGTTTTTGCACTCCTGTGCACAAGCAGCTGTGAGACAAAAAATCAGGGTAGCTTCACACAGTCAGCTGTGCTATATTCTGGTACCTTAGAAGATGCTTGGAGAGCAATCAATCATTAGAGGCCTACAAGAACATGTGCTGCATCAGGAACACCAGGCAATCATAACATGGCCTGGAAACAAAAGATAGTGGAGAGACAGCCTTCAACCAATTCTTTGCTGTGAGGGTTGTCAGACACTGGAACATGTTGCCCAAAGAAGTCATGGATGCCCCATCCCTGGAAGTGTTCGAGGCCAGGCTGGATGGTGCTTTGAGCAACCTGGTCTAGTGGAAGGTGTCCCTGTCCATGGGAAGGGGCTTGGAACTAGATGATCTTTAAGGTCGCTTCCAACTCTGACCATACTATGATTCTATGGTTCTGTGCTGCACTGAATAAGTTAGGCTCCTTGGCATTTCAGATTTAGTTTGTTTTTCTCTCTGGTCAGAACATCATGTTGAGGTGGGCACATAATTGTTCACAGCTGTCGGGTTGGACTGCCTGTTCCTGTCAGGTCTATCCTCACCCTTCCTTCACAGCAGCCCTGTAAACAGAAAACATGCACATTTTGGCTCTAAGCGGGCTAGCACAAGACTGTAAGTGCGTGAGACAGAATGTTTTAGGAACCACACTTGGCAAATGCAACACTATGTAAAAAGGAGTCAGGGCAGTTCCACAACCAATCCTTCCCAAATAAGTGGGACAAGACCATGAGGCATATTTTGCTCTGCACCTAATACTTTGAGAGCCATATGTAGACTGTCTTACCTGCTTTGCATTTGAGAAATTCAGCGCTGTATCTCTTCTAAACATTTTCAGATGTTTAGCAGATCAAGTATCTGTGAAAGTGCTGTAAGTAATCTAAATTAGAATTCATTATTTGACTGTTCCTGCCTTAAGTCAAAATGAAGCTGCATCTGGGAATAAATTCATTATATGCTGACATGTTAATCAAATACTTTCACGTGCAACAACTTAAAGACGTCACTCAACCCAGTGAATCGGGTTTTTCTAATTATGTGAGCTTAAATGAAAATTTGTGGTAGGTATGATCACATCTCGGACACATACTGGAGAGAAAACAATGCAAAGAATCAGGACACTAATGAAAAATGCAAATGTGATTTGGTTAGCATTGGAAAAATGTATTTCTGACCTAAAGGGCCAAAGGGAAGAAAACCCTGCTGAATTTAATCTTTGTCTTTAATCCGACTGGCCATGGACAGACACCTCAAAATAATTTAGACTAAACAATGACACAATGCCAACAGGGAAAGTCGTCCTTTCTTGTGCAATGATACATTGCTGGAATAGCTTCCTGTTGCCACCCCAGCTGATACTATATCATGTTCCCTCTTGCAGGATGGAGAGATGTGGTCCTCTGTGAACTGTACCATCTGTGCTTGTGTGAAAGGCAAGACAGAGTGTCGCAAGAAACAGTGCATTCCAGTCAGCAGCTGTCCTCATGTGAGTTCTTTAAAAGAACAGAGCTTTCTTCTCTTTCTTTTCTCCACCATTATCTTCTTCAGTGTTTCTTGGAAGTGTGTGCATGGCAGTGGGGCATGCAGATGGGAAAGAAGGGATCCTCTGGCATATTAATTTAGGCTGGTGTTCCCCAAGTGTGCTACTGCTACCCTGCATACAAGCTTCCCACCTCTGTCCTTGCTGTGAAGACTTTGTGCTCCTTTTCTCCTCCGCTGTTTAATTTTCTCTGTCCCAAGTGTCTGCACTGGAACATCTCTTTCACATACATTCAATAGCTTTATCGAGTGTTGAGATGACTATGTTAACATTTCAAGAGCATGTATATTGTTAAGGCAAGCCGCAGGAGGTTGTTGTACTTTCATTTCTCAGTGCTTAATACTTGGTTGAAAATGTAAATTGGAGAAAGCAAAGCAAATTATTTCAGTCAAGCTGCTTTCTCTAAGGTTGCAGTCTGAGTATTTTTTATTTGAAAGTCTGAAATGAACCCAAAGAGTGGTGTAATTGTAACTTTACTTAATTGCTTCAAAAATTAGCATTTCTTGAAACCTCAAGCTAAAGTCAGCCCTTGTTTCTTGGATTTCTGTCACTGACAAGTTATTTTGTTTTAATGGCTCAAGCTTTCAGAAGAGGGAGCTCTAAATAGCACCTCATGTAGGGGTAGATCTTTGAACAGAACTGCAGAAGACAGAGCCAAGTCGTTAGCATTACACCTTCTCAGTGTTTCTTTCCTTCTGCATCCTGGAAGCCAGTGGGGAAAATGTGAGTCACAGACACGTAGGTATAAAATTTTAAATGACAAACTGTAGTTTGTAAAATTTTATCCGTGTGAACTTTTGACAGCCAGAAGCGGTTGTAGAATACAGAGCCTATACCTTGGTTCTCCCTGTTTCGCTGTGCAAGGGTGATGCTTGCATCCTTAGAAGAGAGGACATCCTTTTCCTGTTACTCTGGCACTCACTGCAGAGTGCAGTTGTCCTGTTAATGAGCCTCACGTAAGATGTTGCATACGTCTTAGGACGTGTCAACAAATGGAGCTGTTCTTCTGGGAACCTGATGTGGCTCAAGGCAATCAGGTTTGTTCAGGCCATTCACAGTATAAGCAGGAGGTGACAGCTTGGACCCTTCAGGTCTCTTCAAATCCTTTGTTGGCTGAGAACCTGGCACACCCTGCATCTCATTTATATTTTCCCTGTGCTGACACATTTAAAACATTTAAGATGCTTCTGAGATCAAATAACTAATATGGCTTAATACAGATCTTAAGTGAAATATACCACTTCAGCGATAAATATGTATAAATTTGAGCACTGAAATGATCAGTTGAAGTGGCTTGTAAAATGAAAAAAAGTGGTGGATAAAAATTCATCACCTGCAGTCCCGTGGCAGCATAACTGACTGACTGACGAACTTGTTCAGTGCTGCTACACAATCTGCTCCAAGGCTACCGTCAAGTCCTAAACTGCCCTAGACCTCTGAGTTGAGTCCTCAGGCAAAGGGGCAAGTCCTTAGGGCTGAAAATACCAGCTTTGTTACCCTGCAGCACCATTCCCTGCAATATCTAACCAGTTGGCCTGCTTCCTGTCTTAAAATGGAGTTTACAGCAAGCTGCACGCAAACCCACCCTCCTCCACAGGTACACATTACATTTCTGCTCTTCCAAGCTGCATTGGAAGGACAAGTAGGAGAAAGAATGTAAACTTTCGAGTGAGATTTATTTTCTTATTCCAAGTGGGTACCAAGCAATTTTAAAGCAAATAATGTATGCTAATGGATTTAAATCTTTTACTTTACATGTGTGCTCCACTCTCTTTGATGAGCTATTCTGTCACAAATCTATAAACATTAATTAAACACACCACATTATTCAAGATAAAGAAATATTAGTGTTTCTGGTACTGAAAGTCTGGATATCATGCATAGAGTTATGCTGTTTGCCGTCTCTGCAAATTGTAGGGGTATGAACTCCCTTGCTTTTCTCTCTTCCCAGTATTTCTGGCAGTAAGCAGTCTCTACTGACTATTGAAGACTGCTGTGGAATAAAATGCTGTTTAGTGTCCCTTAGGGTGTCAGGCCACATAAAGTTATCTCATTAAAACTGTGTTATGATACACACAACCGAGTGTGAAAGGATTGAAGATTCACAAGAAACTTACAATATTATTCCATAACTCAAATGCTTTGCCATGCATTCTTAATACTTTTTGCATGATGTTGTGGGTTTATTTGGTGATGGAATGTTATTTAATTTATCAACATAGATTTTGGCCAATTATTTCTTGAAAGGATGGGTTTCAAAGTGGTAATTCTGCAGAAATTTCCAATACCGTGCAACCATTTGTATTATTCAACGTGTTGGTGGCAGGCTGACATATTTTTGAAGACTGTTTGTGCCATTTCTTTCATTTTCTTCATAGGGTTAGGCACACTGTTCTGTTTCTTTTATTCTTTTCTTTTTGAAGCATTTAATCCTGTATCAGTAGTTACAGGAAGTGTCTCTCTTAGCTTCTTTTCATCTGCAGCGGAGGCACTACACCTCACAAATTCAATCCCTTCTGTCGTATTTATAGTAAAATTGCTCCTCCTTGGGCTTCTAGTGAGCTTTGTGGCTTGTGGTTTCTGTTTCTTCCTTTCTGACTGCCGACTCCATTTACCTCTCATTTACCTGGAGTGTCAGTCCGCAAGGTGCGGTACACCCTGGTACCCATCTAACAAAGCTATAAAGCATGTGTCCAGTCCTACTGAAGTTAGTAGGCCCTCCATGTGTGTTTAAACTTAGACACATGCTTAAGTACTTCATAGAAAGAGAGTAATCTCAACACTTGGAAAGACCGAGTTTCAGAGAGGCTTTAGACCTTTTCCTACGTAACTTGCTATTCACTTGCTCTATCCCTTCTCCAACCCCTTCTTGCCTTGTGCCATCTCCTTTCCGATTACTCATCCTTCTCATTTTCTGCCTCGCCTCCTCTCCTTACGCCTTTGCATTCCCTACTAACAGTGTAAGCCTGTGGTAATGGTCAGTGGTCATGGACATGTCTCTTTTTGTACTGCTAGAGGAGAGCCTGGTGAATTTTATGGTACATGGCCTTTTTTGAGTTCCAAGGCTGTGCAAAAGTTAATAGAATTAAATTCATGGCATGTCAAGACATTTGCAGAATTTAGTTCTGTGGGTAATTTTGAACCCGTGAACTTCAAGTGAGTTGAAAATTTATTCAGAACACGTTCTCCCATCTCTAGCACAGACTGCATTTAATGTTAAACACATCTGTTATTATTACAAACAAAAAGTTGCTGTTTTTACTCTAGTGCCAAATGAAGCACAAAAAAACAACAGCTGTTGCTATTGCACAACCAAACAACCCCCTTCCCCCTCGCCATTAGTCTTGGCTTAAAAAAATAGAAAATAAAAACCTCAGACATAAAATTGAAAACCTCATAAAAAAGAAGAAAAATCCCAGAAAATAAATAGACTCAAATGTGGTCTGCTTATAAATATTCATAGGGAAAAATGGGATCACATCACTTAGCCCACTCCTAAGGGAACCCTCAATGCTAACGAACTCTTGCAGCACATGTTAGCAATAATGGGTTTCCTTATTCTACAAGACAAAAACAGAATCTTGGGCCAGCATGGTGGCTCAAGTAACCAGCCTCAGCAGGCTGCCTTGGAGATTCCAGTTTCTCTTGAATTCTTGCCACTTCCAGCTCGGCTGATGATTTCAACTCTTTTATTGAAAAGGAGAGGTAAGGCTGTGCAGTGCAGTGTGTGGCATTCAGCTGCACGTCTTCCATTCGTACAAATAAGTGTTGCCCAGCTCCCTATTTCTGTGCAGTTTTAACAGTTCCTTCTTTAAGGGATTTTGTCCTAGCAAGTGCTTGGAAGGTCTCCCTGTTGCAGCCTGGTCCTCAGCTGTTCTCTTTGCTCTGGGGCCTGATGGTCACACAAATGTCTAAGCATTGCCCACGCTGCCAGTGAAACTCTGATCCAGCCCTTTTCTCAAGTCCAGATGTGCCTCATGTCTGTCCACATGCAGTTGCACATTCAAAGACCAGCTTACACTGAACTTTTATGCCCTGCGGATGATAAGCCCAAGTGCACTCATCACCAAGATCCCATTCATGCTATCTGGGTACATCAAGCATGAGCAGGATGGAGCACGCTCCTCTCCAGTCTAACAGCAGATACTTGAAGTTCATGGAGTTTCGCCCCATGCACATTGTCAAAGCTTGACAGGGCTGTAGGCAGAAAGCAAGGCAGACAGCAGTAGGGCTTGCTGCCTGTGCTCACTTCCCTGCTCTCTGTGTAGACCTGCCACCTATTTCTTGTCGGTTTTCGAGTGGGCAGAAGAGCACAGCTCCATTTGCTTGCTATTGCTGGCCGCCTCTTGCTCACCTGGTTGTTGGAGAACAGAAGCAGTGGTGCCACAAAGGGGACTTTCTATTCATCTACTGTTGGAGCAAAGGGTCGGTGCTGGGGAGCAGCACAGGTCCATATGCCTCTTCCTTCCCTGTATGGGAATGCAGGTGAGCTCCAATAGCACCATAAGTTCTGTAAATAACTCATGCCAGCTTTTGCTTGGAAAAATACATTGTTCAGTCTGAAATTTTCCAGGCTTATCCACTAGCTTGACGGTTAGCTTTAGGGAATTTAAGTAAAATCAGATAGAACATCTTTTAATTCGATGACGACTGAAGAGGAGCATGAATGTATGTATGCAGAGGCATGCCTCCTACTTATAGTCAGCCTTATATAAAACACAACCATAAATAAAATTGACCTGGGCAAAGTGGTAAATAAAGACTCAAACTTTTTGTCCTTATTACTATGATTAGACCAAACTGTTTGATTTTAGATGTTGCGCATCCTTGGACACATGCCTGTTTACTTCCCTGGGTAGACTGGTCCGTGATTGGTAATATGACTTGATGAGAGATACCACAAGGTTTAGCCATGAAAGAAATCTGGCCAGACTAGATCTCTGCCAGTGCCTCCTTTCTTCTTTCATTTTTGTAGGAAAAATTAATGATTTGGTGAGAGTGTGGGTGTGCAGCAGATTGCCTCTGTGGCAACTAAAAGGGTGTGCACAGGAAATGTATGCATTTTGGGAGGTGGGGGAAAAGGTAGCTATCTTGTTAACCCAGTGACGAGTCTGCTTTAGATATCCGTGAATACATGAGTCCAAAATTCTCTCACACTCTCTCTAAAGAGAAAAGTGGTAACAGAGAACCCTTTTAGTATTTCATTTCTTACAAGACTGCCAGGAAGCTCTTTGAATAGTTCTGTCTGTTTTTAGCACCTGATATTTGAAGCTGTAACCAGGGCATTGAGTTCAAACACAACTTGAACTATTTTCAAAGGCTTATCCAGCCTTACAACATAACAGAGTCATTGCTCCAAAAACTCTTTCATTAAATCAGCCTGTCTTTCTCCCAATTAGGGTAAAATCCTGAACAGAAAAGGATGCTGTCCTATTTGCACTGAAAGTAAGTTCTTTCTTCACATTCTTTAAATTCTTTTTTATTCTTTCAGGGAAAATAAATGTAGTAGAAGTATGTTTGCTTTTCTGCCTTCTTTTTAGAGGTGGCCAAAGGGCAGGTGATTATTGCTGACCACAGATTTTGCCTCCTGTAAGTCTGTAAATTTCAAATAAAATGCCTCGGTATTTTTATTTTATTTTTTCCAAATGACACTATTTTTGTCAAATCTGAAGTGCTGCATTTTGAAGAATATAGTTGGCCTGTGAAATTTGTAGGTAATAAAATAAGCCAATGAATAGAGTTGTAACTTTTAGGTCTGGGTACCTTTTATATCCTTAAATAACAGCCCAGCTATGTGTATATATAATCCAACACCTTTGCAGATGATTTGTGAGAGCTAAAAAAGGTGTGCAGAAATCTGAGACACAGTCAGGGGCAGCAGTGGAAAGTACAATAGAAAGCTGTCCTTCTGTCTGTATGATGTTTAGCTCAACCATCATCTTTTTTTCCCTTTACTCTTCACTTCAGGAATGATCATCTTATGATAGATATCACTTGTGTTCTCTCCTAGACAGCAAAGCACTTACACAAATACTTATCTTTAAGCTTGTTTGATTTAAGTCAACAGGGAGACCTGTCTTCACTGAAGTTAACAGGATACAACATATTTCCTTCAGGACATCTTTAAGTATTTTACCAAATAGGGACAGACTGCTAAAATGGGATTTTATGATTTATAGGAAGGCTTCTGAAAGAAGGAACAGGTTTTTAAGAAGAGTGTTTCCTATTCTTTTGTCCAAAAGCAAATTGGTTTTGCTGATCAACTCAATTCTGCGTGCTCTAGGGTTGCACAAATTCCTTATGCTAAATACCTGTTTTTCCATTCTGCAGCTCAATTATTTTGAAATGTGTAGCTTGTGATAAAATAAATCTAGTTTGCAAGTCTTCTGTATCAAAATGAAATCAAACACAAGTGGCAACCTCAGAAACACTTGAAATAGTACTGAGCAGAGGGAGAAATTAAGGAGGATTCAACTGACCAGCAGTTGGTTTCACGTTAGCTCATTTTCAAGGGAGAGGAAATTTGCATAGACCTCTGCTCAAACATGACATGTCATTACTGTCATGAATTTATCGGTCTCTATCTTGCCTCTGTTCTTATGTTTCAGTCTCATTTAACCTTTCTCATGTGTTCTTTTGTAACGTGAGAGAGGGAGAAAAATAACGGAGCCAGCCAGTCCCCCAAAAGCAGTGGAGACTCCCTACTGTAAGGGTTTAAAAAGAATACAGTACAGTGACTCCTTCAGAAATGCTTCCAGAGAATGATGACTTGTGATAATTGTTTTGTGGGAGAAGGAGACAAAAAGTAGATTTCTTCAAAGTAAAAGTAACTCATCTAGGAGCTGCGTTACCTAAAAAGGCAGAACTTCTTGATGATATAAGAAGGGAGTGGTCATGACTGGAAGACACGTGAAATTAAGGACAGAACGTTGTTGCTTGTCCTCCTGCCATGCAGCTCTATACAGAGCCTGGCTCCATCTTCTCAGTAACCTCCTTCTAGCTGCTGGCAGACTGCTCTTAGGTCTCCCCAAAGCTTTCAAGATAAACTTTTTTCCCTTAGCCTCTTCTTACGGGTCTTGTGTGCATTGCAGTGGCTGTACGTGAGGCTGGTTGCACTGTCCTGCAGTGACATGCTCCTCCACAGCACATGAAACAGGGGGGTCCTTTTGGAGAGGTGTCTCACTGTGGTCCCATTTAGTATTTGGAGGGAACATGATGCTGACCTGGTTCCAGCCTTTATTGGGTAATGTAATGAAAGACCTTAAATATCCAGTCTCATACAGCAGTGGTAGCCATTAGTGTTTTAACAGTAACCATGTGCAAGGAACTAATGCCACCTTTGCGCCAGGAGTGCTGTAAATCTTGTCATGACATAAGACAGGCAAAAGGCAAAATCATAAGGATTTCAGTGATGATCCCTATCTCAGATAGTAATTACAAAATTTGCTAATTCAGCCAATTTCTGATGAGATAAGATGTACACGCACAGCCCTTTCACTCACCTACCCACTCTTGTTGATTCTCTCTCCACATATTAACACACCAGACATTTCTGGCAGTCCAGCAGATATTAATTTTCCGAAGTAAAAAACAACATAGGAGGTACAAGAACATACTGTACACAGGAGAGCTTTGAGTACAGTTTAAATGCAGCCAATTTCTATGAAGTGGGTCAAAACCAGTCACGTTGTTAAAGGATACACTTTAAACTGAAAAAAAAAAAATCAAAGGATTATTTTTCAAAGCAGTTTGTTACAGAGAGAAAAAGTACCCTGTCTCCTAAAGGGCTGGAGAGTCTCTTTTGTCTGCTCTTGCTGAAGTTAACTATGGTTAGTTTTGGCATGTTGCTGTTTAAGCTCCATGGCTGGTGTACAGTTATCACTAATTAAACACAGTGGTCATACCAGTGGAAAATTCAACAGTTTAGTTTATCCTGCTGTAAAAATGTAATGAAATGTACTCTTTTGGGCTTGATTTAGAAAAATCACCACTGACGTCAATTCCATAAATTAGTAATCCTATGTTAGACCGAGGTCATTTTCGTATTAAAAAAAGAAAACACTAAACCTGAGTTCAAATAACATTAGCAGACTGCTCTCAACTCCAGACAAAGATGGGAATTCACAGTGGAGGTTAAATCTTTGTTCTTGACAAATTTTTGAAATTACAGCATGCAGTATGCAAGCTTCCTATTGTGTAACCATGTAGATATATTTTAATCATGATCAGTAATCCTAACACAGTCTTTCACAAGTCATTGTGAGGCTTTTCAAAGTGGGCTGCAGTCATCTAGGTCTAGCAGTATACATGATTAATTTTGCAGTAAAGGCCTCTTCTGGCACAGAAAATTTTGTTCATCAGCAGTCATTCTGCAGCTTTTATAACTGACAAAATGACCAATAGAGCTAGGCCAGACTCAAAGGCATTTGGACCCCAACTTAGGAGTAAAAGGTTGGTACTTTCACCTGTTCCTGCATCTTTTTTACATGTTTTTATAGAAATACTGAAAAAGTGCCGAGTCTTGAAAGAAAAAGAAAAAAGGTGGAGTTATGCATTGTAGGTACCTACAAGAGCAGGGAGTGGGACTGATGGATCACATAGGCCCTTGCTGGTCCTGTTGTGTTATTTCCTTGCCATGGAGAAATACATCAACAAAAAGACTGCAACTGCTCATTCATGCTGGAATGCTGTTCATGATCTACCTCCTCAGCCATTTCAGCCATGATGGTTTACTGTATAAATTTGTATTTGGACAAATCGGAATAGCTATTTTATTTATGAAATAGACCATAAAGACTCCCGTGGAGTTTTTGACACCACACCTTGTAATGTGTATTATATCAAGCTGCACTATGCAGCAGTTATGAGGAAAGTACTCTATGGCTATGCATTTTTTACAGAAAAGCTAATGAAATGCTATTATACGTGTTCTGTAGCTAGTTTTCAAAAGTTAATAGCATGCTCTGTTTGATTTAGGGCTTAATTCAGCATATGGGCTAATTGCATTCAAAGTTTCATTTTATTTTTAAAAAGCAGGGATCTTTTTGAATTATAGATGTACAACCAGAACACCCTTAACTGGTAAACTTGTATTTTTTCCTCCCTCTCCTTACTTAGAAAGTGTCCAAACCAATTTTAGTTATAATTTAAAGTATATTTTTCTTGGCCACTCTTAACTAGCTACAAGCCCAGAAGAGTGTGACCAGACATCTGGACATCTTGGACTTCAATTGACTGCTCTGATCTCCTGAAAAAATAAAACAAGCTATTCCATGAATACCAGAGCTAACAGAGCCTGGTTTCCTATGGATTTGTGTCCCATTTCCTTTATATCCCAACAAATAATAAACCCAGCTAGAGACAATATATCCTGTGGCTGCTCTGGAGCTACAAGTGTACTAATTGCCTGGCCAATATGCTCATGCTCTCTGGCTGGTCAGGATGTGTGTGCTGACTGTCTGTCTGGCCTCCACCAAGCAGTATATATATCTCCTCTTTGCAGAAAGGCTAAATATTGTCTGGGGGTGCGGACATTGAGTGTAAGGCAGAAAGGTACTTTTTGGCAACCACGTATTTCAATAAGTGGTTCTTACCTTTATTCAGCATACTACTTACTGGAAATGAGTTGTCTTTCAGATTTTTATGCCTTCATATTGACCAAACCAGGTCATAAACATTTCATAAACATTTTTTTCCCCCCTTATGAGAGTATGTTAAAATTCGGGGAATGCCAAAGTGTTCTTTTCCTTGCTGTTGGTTTTTCAGCTTCCTTTTTTGTACAGATAAATGTGTTTTCAAAAACAGTGCTCCTTACCACAGTTACCTTCCCCGTTAACTTTTCTAATGAAAGTCAATATTTAATCTGAATTGGGTGCATGATTTGTAAATGCAAGGAAAGTGTGCCAGGAGTTCTATAGCATTCACTTTAGCACCTAAATACTATTATTACTAGTTTGCAAGTAAACTGTAGAGCCTTAGGTGGGACCTGAGAAAACTGCATGAATCACACACGTAGTTTAAGATTGTCAAATGTAAAAGTGTGAAGTCCATATTAGTTGCTTAAAAAACAAATGGGAAATCTGCTGAGTTCCCAGGAGCTTTTATGAAGGCCAGAAGTTTTGAATACTGTTTTGGGAGCCTAAGTGCAGGATTTCCAAAAGAGGTTCAGAGGTGTTTGCAGCCAGCTCCTAATAATGTTTAATCAGAGTTGAGTGCCTAAGGCGCTTGAAAATCACAGCCTCCTGAATGTAGCTCTGGGGCCCTCCTTTGAAAAGCCTGTGTTTTTTCAGGGGCAGAGGGGGAATGGATATGTTTGCCTTCATGTGCATGTGTAGATGAGCAAAAGAAGACATTAAAGGTCATGAATGCCAGGTTCAAGTGAGAGTGAAGAGGTTCTTCATGCGCTTTGCCCAGGGATGTTGTGGATGCTAAAACTACTTTTGGGTTCAAGGGGAGACTGGAAAAAGAAAAGAAGTCTGTCTAAGGTTACTAAATAAAGAGAAACTACGTCTAGCTCAGAAAGTACCTAAGCTGAAAACAGGTGGAGGCTGGCAGAGTCTTAGGGGGAAGTATTGTATATAATTGCCCTTTTCTAACAATGCCTTAGCTGATAGAGACAAGGAGTATCCGCAATATGCTGGAAACAATTTACTGTTGGAAAAAAAAGGAAGGATCTTCACCCATGACCCTATGCCTTGTTAGCACAAGCTAGCAAAATTGATACTCCGGCGTTGGGGAATGTAGCTTTGGTGAGGCAGCAACACCTCTGTTGGTTATGTCCCAACAGAGGAGCAAGTCACACAGGATCTGAACTAGAGAACCGGTGCTTCCAATAGATTTCAAAAACAGGCAAGCAGAAAGACTGGTTTGTTGCAGAAGCGGAAAAAAAAAAGAAAAAATGAAGGAAAAAAAATCCCAACAGCGAACCATAAAACATGATGTGACTGAAACTCTCCCAAAAGGAAATAAACAGCAACCCAAAACCTAAAAATGGCAGGAACTCTTTTCATGTTGCCTGTCTTTTGCAGTCTTGTCACACCCGGTGTTTAAGGTTTATTTCTAGGCCAATCAGTTTGTCTTACTGGCAGTGCCTGAGTTATCGCACACACTCTTGCAGGGTGTGGATTTTTTTTTAAAACCCACAATTTTAGCAAACCTTTCAAGAATGTTTTACACAGCGATATCAGAAAATCAATTATTCAGGCTGGTTTTAGGTATATTTTCTCTCCCCCATTTCCTTGGTTATTAAAGAAAACAGTGAAATTTGGATCAGACATTCAGCTATCCAGTCCAAAATACATTCTTTTTTATTTTAACTACACTGCATCAAGTTGACATATGATGTGACGGGATGTAACATAACATAAAACAACATTACTCTGCATAACACATTAGAAATTAAAAATAAATATTTCCTTTGGATCCCATTGGTACTATCAATTTTACTTGCACATCTCTAAATTATGTTTGTTCCGCTCATATCTTGCCTCTTAGCCGCTTGCTTAGGTGAAGAACCAGCCTCCCCCTCCCAATATGTTAGGTAATAACATGTATAACATCCCCACATTCTTGGCCTCTACAAATGCAGACAAAAGACAGTTCTGAAATCTTCACTGATGTTTCGGCTGATTTTTTTTGTTGATTGTTTCCTTGTTTTCATAAAAGTTGTCAGTATGTTTAAAGAAAAATTAAAGCCTGAAAAAATGAGATAGAATCTGAGCAGGTAATAAAATGTATCTTAATATTTATCATGCAGATAATTACATGAGTACATAAGGAATTCAGAAACAAGTTGGTATGATTTAGTAACAGTAAGGTCAAGTGGTTTCCATATAGAATCTATGGATTTTTTCCCCATTGGTAAAAATTATGTTGGTGATTAAAAACTATATGGTTCCTGCCAATTTACTGAGAACCAATTAATCTTTTTATGGCATTTGGAAAACAGTTCTTGATATCTTCATTGGTATCAGTGAGGAAAACGAAACTCACAGAAGCGCACATTTTTAAAAGCACTCTCTTATCTAAGTGTCTTGGTTTTCAGGCTCTCCTTAAAGTCCTTTGGGCCTGATTTCCAGAGGTGTTGATCAAATGTGTTTCATTTTGACTTCTAATGCAGCTGTCAACATGACATCCTTGAGAAATCAGAACTTTGGGTCCCTAGTTGCCAGCCATAATAAAGGGGCATAATCATGATGCCAAGACTAGTCACTGGCTTAGCTAAAGCAGCACGCATGTGGCAAGCTAGGGGTAAAGTACAAATCTTCCAGGTACCAGCTCTGTGATGGCACTGCACCATTCGGCGAGGGGGACCGCGGTTAGACTTTAGTAAGACCTTACTGACAGTAAGGACAGAGGAGCACTGCAACAGGTCACCAGAGGCAGCCGTGGAGTTGCTGTCGCTACTGCTCTTTAAGAGCAGGTTAGATAAATGTCCGTCAGGAATGATGTAGGCACAGGTGATTCTGCATTCCAGCTGGAGAAGGAAAAGGTAATGCTTCAGCCCCATTTTCTGTGTTTCCATGTAGGTATCCTTGGATGCTTTTTAACTACAGCTAGAAAGACACCAGAAACGTGATAGCTGCTTTAGCATAGCAGTCTGCCTAGGCTGAAAAACCCTGCTGAGAAAGCTGTATTGCATAGTCAGAGCTGCACTGCACTCCACTAAAGGAATTCCCTGCCTCTTCTCCATAACATCCGTGTCTCATTCTTTTTTGTAGGTTTGAATTTGCCTTTTTTTAGCTGCTTTTTCAGGCGAGCCATTGTTAGTTGGATTTTTTTTTTTCAGTGAATAAATTGTATTCCCTGTTATTCTCCTCTCCTTTGTTGGTGGGTTGGGGTTTTGTTTCATTTATTTATTGATTGATTGATGCTGTTCACAGCTTTCTGATTACTGAGTCAAATTTTGTTCCTGCCCCAAGCCCTCCACCTAAACCAGGCATCATCTTTCAAAAGCAGCCTCAGCTCGTGGCCATCCAGCTGGCAGTAGCAGTCTGCATTTCTCTGCCTTGAGAATCCTTCTTCCAGGAACAGCAGCAATGAGATGTGGTTCAGACCTATTGTTATACCAGAAGGCTGCAATGCAAATAAATTTGCTGCTGTCTTTGATTGCAAGGCAATTGTGGGGAAACGTTCTGCCTATGAGCCGCAGCTTCTCCGACCAGTGTATGGCTGCAAACATCAATTAGAAATCTCCCTCTGTTTGTAATGATGCAAATGATTGGTAAGGATATGATAACCCTTAGATAGTCATTGCATCATGTTATTGACGTACTACTGTCTTTTAGTTGGTAGCGTGATAACAATAACTACTACAAACCAGTTGTGTATAGACAACATATATGATAGCTTGTAACACTGAGTAAAGACGCTGGTTCTACTGACAACTTGGGGAAAAAAACATAGATAAATCTAGTTTATAAACGTACAATATTTATAAGTGTGTCTGTGTAAAGTACGGGCAGAATCAGGTCCTGCTGAAGTGGTCTGATGGCTTTTAATTTCAGGGGATCACCCCTGCCTAACAGGGAACATGAAAATCAGCCTCAAAAATATGCATGTGAAGTTTGGAATTCTGCTTCTGTTAGCGGATTAGGCCTTGCTCCCACAACATGACTTAAAGGTGGGAGTTCAGTTCATCCCAGGGGAATTGAAGTGTCTCAGAGGAATGTCTGTAGCCCTAGATACTTGTTTGTACTCTCAGAGCTGGCAGCAGAGAGACAGGCTCCTCCAGAGAGTAATTCCCCATGTATTAAAAGAGATGTTTAAAATTGATGGGATGAAAGGCTTTCTAATCATGTCTGTTTCTCTCTGACAGTGAGAGGGAGACTGAATGAATTGCTTAGACTAGACATTTCATGTTTGGAACGCTGCAGCTAGGTGGGAAGGCTCCTGTCACACATCTCCAGAGACATATGGGCTCTACAACCCTAAGGCTCTGCCTACTCTGATACCATGAGTAGATCTTGTATTTTCTGGAAATTAAGCAATTGGAACTATTTCACAGGCATTGTAATAACCTAAGCTGTTCAGGTGGTACATTACGTTTAAGGGACAAACAGATATGTTAGAAGATGTGTCTTTGGTTCCTAGCTACAGGTTAGCCTTCCTATGCTGCCCCAAGAATCGATTGGCCTGTAGTTCCCACCCGTTTCGAGAAAGGCTTCTACAAAAGCCATGAAGCTTCTGTAGGGCAGATAGATTAGGTGAGAGCAGTGTCCTCCTCTTAAGTTCTTATCAACTGCTTTTTTCAAACTTTGATTGATCCTGATATGGCGCTTTTGTTTCTCACTCACCTGCAGAGCCTGGAGTTTGCACTGTATTTGGAGACCCTCACTACAACACTTTTGATGGACGGACATTTAACTTTCAGGGAACATGTCAGTACGTTTTGACGAAAGACTGCTCCTCCTCTGCCTCGCCCTTCCAGGTGCTGGTAAAAAACGATGCCCGTCGGACCCGTTCTTTCTCCTGGACAAAGTCAGTGGACCTTGTGTTGGGCAGAAGCACTATCAGCCTCCAGCAGCACCTCACAGTGAAGTGGAATGGGACCCGCATCTCACTACCTTGCGAGACACCGCAATTTCAGATCGATTTGGATGGTTATTTGCTGAAGGTGACAACCAAAGCAGGTAGAGCAAGTGTGTATATGTCTTCTCCCTAAAGAACTCCTGAAGTGCAACATGAATAGCAGTTAGTAAAAAAGCATGATAGCGGTAATAAATGTAGTTAAAACTCTTTAGAGATCTGAGTGCTTTCAAAATCCCTTCAGCCCACAAGCTGACAGAGATCCCAGCTGAGTCTGAAGTCTTTGCAGAACATTTGCTAAGCTCTGTTTTGTTCTACAGCTGACAGTTTACTGCCTGCATAGATGAATGTGCCATGATTTTCACTTCTGGTAACTTACAAGTGGCTTATGCAGAGTCCTTGTTTGATGCTTATAGTTAAGAACAGAGAGAAGATCA
Organism: Chionis minor; assembly: GCA_013398295.1. Classification (NCBI taxonomy): domain Eukaryota; kingdom Metazoa; phylum Chordata; class Aves; order Charadriiformes; family Chionidae; genus Chionis; species Chionis minor. The sequence goes on along the minus strand of VZSF01001160.1, from coordinate 472,800 downwards.
GTTCTTAAACATAACATTCAGGCTTTTTCCCACTTGCAGCAACATACCTTACAATCAAAGTCAGCAATTATATAAAATCAGTTACTAATGGCTGGAATGAGTTTAAGTTGTCAAATTATAGAAGCATTTCACTGCGGCTACCCAGCAAAATCAAGGTCCTGGTTTTAAAACCAAGGCCTAATTTGCTGTTCACTGCCATCTTGTTGGGCTCGCTTTGTGCTCAAGGTTGTCTGCAAGGAACAGAGTCCGCGGCACCAAAAGCAAAAGGAAGTCAGAAACTTCAAAGAATTGGTACCTTATTTGTAGAAACAGGGAGGGGAGACAGCAGACTCTCAGGTCCCTTGAGTCCTAAAAGATACATTAATTGTCAAAATGCTAAACCAGAGGCCTTACAATTGTTTTGATAAACTGTTCTGAAACTATAGTATCCTTGCATAGATAAATACTGAAGGGAAGTTTAAAACTTTCTCATTAGCATGTGTTAGGTACTACCGTAGTCCTGAGAGATTTCACTTACACAGTGAAGTACTGTTTCAGTGAGAATACTATTTGCTGTTAATTCAATTAAATGCCATGTGAAAGCAGTGAAACCAATCTTTCTTACGGAGTGATATGGTCACAGGCGTGACACATAGTCATACTCATTATCTAGCACAACTTTTTTTCAAGGGGGACACCAGCACCCACTGTTGAGCTGAGAATTTAGACACCTGTTCATATAGCCCCTGGAAATGTAAGTCTGCATAATGTGGATCCCAGCTCTGGGCTCATTCCTCAAAGTGGCAATGCAGATTTTTGTGGCTGTCTGTAAAATGCACACAAGTTGACCATTATTCACAACTTCTAATTAAAAGCATCTTGAGGGTTTCTCTTTGCAGCCAGCTGAACGCTATGAATTCTGGCGATGTGGATTTCATTAGCCAACCACAGGCCAAGGAAAGGTTTTCAGTCGAAGATGAATGACAGCTAATCCTGCTGCTATTCCATTTGTCTCTGGTGCAAGCTTAATAAATGACTACACACATCCTTGTCCATGTGTTGGCAGAGGGAGTGCAAACATGGCATATGACAACATACCAAACAGTGTGTAATCACTGCAAATTATAGCCTAAATAATTCCTCCCCTTAACGGAGCAGGATCAGGTTTCTCTTGCTGAACACAGTATGATGGGCCAAGTCCTGCTTTCCTCAGCACGTAACGCCTGGAAAGCAGCAGAACGGCATGGCTCCCTTTTGCTGGGAGAGGGCAAGCGACAGAGAGGCTGTAGAGAGGAGGCATGTGCTGAGTAGAACTGGTTTAAAGATAAACTTTTTGTCCTGTGGGAAATTCTGAGTGCTGGAGGAAAAAAATTTGAGAATTTTCTCGGTTTCAGAATGAAACATGGATTTTTAATAAAATATATTCTTTCCCAGTGTAGGGTGAAAAGAGAGGGGGAGGGAGGAAGTAATGAAAAATAAGCAAAACCACTGCACTAGAAGCAAAATTCAGAGTAAAATTGGGCTGGGAAGTGCAGGGTCTGGTCCTTACAGCTCAGCCAGCATTCCCATGGCTTTTGGTTTTCCTTTTGCAGAGCTGCGAGCTGAGCCCTGGATAAAACAGGGGAGCCCAAAGCTTCAGGAAGCCTTGTGGTCCCTGACTGCTGGGCAGTCTGCATGGCAGGGCTGTCCTGGAGTTGCATACCCTGAGAGTCCAGGCTTCCAGGCAGCCCACCAGGCGAGCTGGCAGGAAACCAGCTTGGAGCCTTGCCTGTGCTGTGTTGGAAGTTCATTGAATCTGATATGTCTCCCTGAAGAATTTCAGTTCTGATGAATTGGCATTTTCCAGTGAAAACCTGTTTTGTTGCTAAATTCCTCACCAGCTGTAACCTTGAATGCCATGCAGCAGCAATTCTGGCACCCTGCGCTTGCAGGTACTTTGTCATGGGTCTGGTTGGGATGGTGTTGAGTCCTTGTCTAAAATTTGTGTGTTAAAAAGATGAGAGAGCGGAGGGTCACAGGGCTGGTGTTACTTACCTCTAGTGCAGGAGTATTTTTCGTTGTTGTTTCTGTGTTGATCTCTTGCATGAGGCTGCTTTGCTGAGGTTTTCTGTACCGCTTTGGCACTAAATCTTTGGGAAAGAGTCGTCTGCCAGTTCTCGAGGATGCCTTTACCATGAAAAATCATGCAGAACAATTGATGGGAGTTCCTAGCTTGGGGACCTCAGCGTGTGATGTGCATAAATCCAGAAGGGTTTTTTTTTTTAAATGCAGTAGAGCACATAGTGTGCCAAGTTAAGAAATCAAGTAACGAGCTGGTTAAGCATCCTTCAAAGAAAGGGGAAAATTGGAAAACCCTAAAAAGTAATTCGGAGAATATTACTTTTCTGCACATCCCCAGATGGGACGGATGCTGCATCCTTTGGCTTCACATCTCTTGGATTCTGATTCTTGTCCAAGTGAATGGGAAACTCATCCATTTGGGGGGCAGTGGGGGGGAAGAAAGAGGGGTATAGGCACTAAGAAACTTTTCCAAACAATTTCTGTCTGCCAAGGAGACCATTTCAAACATTGCTCCATAGCATAATCCCGTCTGTCACAGCTCTTGTTGGTTTACAGAAACCAACTGAATTTTTTGCTTGGGAACAAACAAAAAGACACACACTGCACTGTGCGATCAGGGTCTGACAAAATTATGATGTGTAGGAATAAATACCCTTCCTCATTAGCCCAAAAGGGAATAAGCTCCATTATGGACAGAAACCTTTAGGCTGTTCATCAAAGCTAGAAATTACCCTTCCATCTGAGAAATTACAGCAGAATATAGTGTAATTAAACAATACCGAGCTAGAGAAAAGCACATCCTTTTGTGGTAGTTACACTGTAAGTCTCTTGAATCAAATCCAGTAATCAAAGCAGGAGTCTAGATTAAAAATGTGCATTTTTATATGCTGAGATGAAAAGTCATAATTTTGTTATTCTTGTCTGCATACCTAGAGTTCACAGAGCAACATGTAACAAGTACATTAACTTAACTCTCACAAAGGATGCACAAATATTCAGGATAATTTTAGAGTTAACCTTTCGTAATGAATGTGAGTGGTTTCACTGAAAGTCAGTAAGTCTTGGCTTGAGAAAAAAAGCTGTAAAAGGAAAATTAAGATAGAATCATTAGGCAGTCTTTTGTGTCTCTGCTTAAAGTTGTCAGCTTCTGAGGGAGCCCCTTTGGAGAGGAAGTTGAACACTGCTTTAAAAAATGGAGTTATTTTCTGGAGAACTGTCTGAGAATTTGGATCTCGATGCTTCAAGCTTTGAGAGAGTTTATATGAGTCTCAAGTCTGAAGAAATTTTAGTTTATAAGTTAATGGCAGGGTTTTTCTAAATGCCAGCGCAGCAGCATTAATCTGGTTTCTGCAAATCAAACTGTGTTTTGTTTTGCTCAGCGTTGTCAGAAGCAAGGACAGCTGGAATTTGAATTTATCCAGCAATGATAATGTATGAAGCAGCTTAAAAGGCAGCTTTCCTTCTTGCCACTGTGCTGGCCTCGTTAACAATTGTAGTCTTGCACAATTTCTCAGTTGGCTGGGTGTAAAGTGCCTTTGGAGGAGGACACAGTGGCCCTGTCCATGCTGGGTTTATTAGATAATCTGAAACTGCTTTCAGGCATAGTCAGCTCAAGACATATTTGTGCTGTCATTGCTAACCTGTAGTGATAAGAAAACATGATGCAATAGACTGTAGTGCTTGGGGATGCAGAGTTATCTGCACAGCCTTGCTAGGTAAATTGTTCCCCAAACTCTTGGTGACACAGTGTAAACCACACAAGTGCCAGGACAATATGTACTGATGGCAAAGGACCCCTTCTATAGCCATAATTGTTGTTTGAGTCTCACCCTGTTTCTCTGTGGAGTGGGTAGGAATTGTCATAGGAGACAATGGGATGTGTTACTAAAGGAAGGGTTCCAGCTTTGAACTGAGTCACTGGTATGTTAATTACTTACATGAGGATAGGGCAGGATTTGGATCACATAGTGACAAGCCCTGATTTACAAGAGGAAAGGGTGGTGCTAAGCCAGCCCACACAGCAAATGTAGAAAGCTGGAGTGAAGCCCTAGTCCTGCACCGTGGAGTGATGCTGTTTGGTATTCTTGGCCAGGCAGGGAGAAGAGGGTAAAATCTGGATTATCCTGTTTAAAAGCAGGTTCCTGTGTTTATCCTTAACTAACTGCTGCCCACAGGTACTTTATGGGAATAAATTAATGTCAGCAAAATTATTTGTGATCTTCATATGCAGGACTGCTGCAGAGATGTGAAGTAGTAGCATTCATCAGACATTGGAAATATTTAAAAGAAAGGCCATTTTTGGGTAGAAGTTAAGTAGCGGTAATTCTTGGTGTTATTTTTATCCTATATGATACCAAAATTGCTTTCCCTTATGAGATACATATTTACTCCTCAAAGGATGAAATTCATTTAACTTAAAATCAGTCAGGTAAAAACTAGAAGTTTAGTCTCCACCTGATCTCCGTGCCCTCTGGAGTATCACTGGAAACAGGCATTCGGAAGATAGTTTATTCCCTCTGCATTAGACACCCATGTTATGACCCAGACCTGCCTATATCTCTCCATCAAAGAGAGGGCTCAGACAGCTGACTTAAGCTAGACACCTAGCTTTTAGATGGGTACAGACAGATAAAATGGATTTCATCCACAGAAAGCAATTTTGATTTTGATTTACTGGAAGTGCAAAACCTTACTGTAAATCAGATTGTAGCAGAGCACTTGCATCCCAGCCACTAAAAGAAGGAAGGTTAGATGTTTACCATCATTCTTCAGTGTTGCTGACTTATGAAGACAACTTCAGAAGATTGGTAATTAACACCTTTTGAATGAACAGTTTGAATCCAGTTCAGAATGCCTTCTTAGAACAGTTTTACCTGTCTGGCATCTCTTTGCGATCATCTTTTAAACCCTCTTTACTCACACAAAATAAGGTACTTGCATTGGAACAGTTGTATTCACCAAAATGAGTGATCAGCGTCAGCTTTGCAGGCGAGAAAAGGATGTTTTCCATAAGGTGGTCACTGGTGGAGTCTCATGGGCTATGCCCATACCTTTGTATGCCCAAGACCAAGTGACGAGTCCTGCACTTGGGTCATAACAACCCTCTGTAGTGCTACAGGCTTGGTGAAGAGTGGCTGGAAAGCTGCCTGGTGGAAAGTAACCTGGTGGTATTGAATATGAGCTGAATATGAGCCAGCAGTGTGCCCAGGTGGCCAAGAAGGCCAATATCATCCTGGTCTGTATCAGGAATAGTGTGGTGGCCAGGACTAGGGAAGTGATCATTCCCTGGGCAAAACAAGGCTGAGGGGAGACCTTGTTGCTTTCCACAACTATCTGAAAGAAGATTGTAGCGAGGTGGGGGTCAGTCTCTTCTCCCAAGTAACAAGTAATAGGACAAGAGGAAATAGCTTCAGGTTGTGGCAGGGAAGTTTAGGATGGATATTGGGAAAAATTTCTTCACCAGAAGGGTTATCAAACATTGAAACAGGCTGCCCAGGGAAGTGGTTGAATTACCATCCCTGGAGGTATTTGGGTAGACGTGGTTCTTAGGGACATGGTTTAGTGGTGGTTTTGTCACTGTTAGGTTAATAGTTGGACTTGATGATCTTGAAGGTCCCTTCCAACTTAGACAATTCTATGATTCTATGATCTGTGCAATGGGCCACAATAGCTTAATTTCTGGGCTCCCGTCAAAATCAGCTAGAAATTTGCCCTAGCAAATGCAATTTGTAGGATTTTGCAAGAGCTGTCTTTCAGTGTTGAGAGTAATTCTGCCTTGGCTCCAGATTTTTTTAGGATAACCCCATTCATTAGCAAGGAGGAACAAAAATAAACAGAGACAGGCATGAGTGTATTGTAATGGACTGTGATTTAAGAAATACTACACTTGCCAGAAGCACTTACTACTGGGAGGTATATAAAAAACTAACAACATTATCAGAAGGAAACCAATGGCTTTGTTTAGGTTCCCATGAACACTTTCACAAACATAAGGCATAGTTTGTTATCCTCGATTTCTTACTCTCTTTTTTGTGTGCGTGTTTTTGTCTCATCTCTCTATTAGGCTTGGAAATCTCATGGGATGGAGACAGTTTTGTGGAAGTGATGGCTGCGCCACATCTGAAAGGCAAACTCTGTGGACTGTGTGGCAATTACAACGGGCACAAGCGAGATGACCTGATTGGGGGGGATGGGAATTTCAAGTTTGACGTGGATGACTTTGCTGAATCCTGGCGTGTGGAGTCCAATGAGTTCTGCAGCCGCCCACAGAGAAAACCTGTGCCTGAGCTCTGTCATGGAACAGTCAGGGTGAAACTCCGAGCTCACCGGGAATGCCAGAAACTCAAAGCGTGGGAGTTTCAGAGCTGTCATTCAACAGTGGATTATACCACATTTTACCGGTAAGTGTGGCTTACTGCAGAGGGTGATAGTAAGTTACTATGCGAAGAGAAAAACCACACAGTTGGCCCAGTAGCATTTGAGCACATCCTTTGAGCTGCTTTTGCTGAGAGTTAATATACAAGCTTAGAGTTATATTATGATGAGTTTTTCTCGGGCAGGAATTAGAAGAAGATGGTCCTGAGCTAATACAGACCCGAACAGACAACAGTGAGAAAGGCAGGCAGGCTTGTGATCACCTAGAGAAAAAGAAGTTTTGGAGAGTGAGGAGAGTGGGGGAAGAGACTTCAAAACATGTTGGTAAGGTCTTTCTGATTTCAAAGTCAGCTGTAAAGTTGAGGCTGACTTTAATTGCTATTGCTTGTAGTCCAGAAGAGTGTGTCTTTCCAAAGGCATTTTGAAAATGACTATTAAAGCAGGGATATCAAATATTACTAGTGCTTCTTGGATGGTGTAGTTTGTGGGTTGAAACTTTGAAAGGAGAGAGTTAACAAAAAGTTTAGTGCATGCCCATCCTGCCCTGGGAGAAGAGGAAGACAGACGAGGATCTAGAAGCCTTGTCTGAGTGAATTATTCAAGTTTTTTTATCTTTAAAATGCTTCCAGTCTAAACCACAGAGACATAATTTCTGTTCTTTAATTGGCATGAGTTTATTTGCCCCTTCCTCAGTAAATAAAATTGGCTTTTCTTTTGATTGCCTGACATAAAAGATAAAAGCAAGCCTAGTCACAGTTGTATGATGGTGGATGGAGCTGCCTGATCTCTGCGCTCCCAGCTTTCCCCACTTGTGCACATCTGCTGAACTGCAGGGCTTATTAGGAAAAGCTTTCTAAAATGACTCCATTTCCCTTATGAATTGCCTTTCCTCTTCTTTTATAATGAGACAGAAGGACTTTTATCTACCCCAGCAGAATATGTCTGGGAGCGGGAAATGCTAGAAGACGACACACGACTTGGCTTGTAGTCTATGTGCTTCTGCATTTAGTTTGCTATAGTGTATCCCTGTGCTAGGAGCCTGGCAAAGAGTGAAGATTGTATTGTGTGCAGGTTATAATACTTTATCTTTTCCAATGGCTGGAGGCGCAGCAGAGAGCACTAGAGAAGCTAACACACACACACACACACACACAGGGTCTGTTGAATGCATTTCAGCAACATTCCCATCTCGCTTCCATCGTCCTCTAAAGGTAAGTGATGACAATACAAATGGAAAACAGGCACAGAGAGATTTGTTTCATTTTGCAGTGGATTTTTTGTTCTTTTTTTAAAGTAGCTCGTGATTAATTTAGTGCAATACACTTCCTGACACCACAGTGGAAAATGATTTATATTTTGGCTACAGCAGCCAGAAAAAAAATCTCTACATGCTTGCACACAAGAATTACCGTAGAGCATTCCTGTTCCTTTAAAATGATGTCTTCTATTTGTCTGGGAAAGACACTGAAATCAAGCAAGTATTTAATGTGACTATATCCTTTTGTAGAAAAGTCTATTTTTCCCCTAAGGAAACTTTATGTTGAAATGACCATCATATTCTGTCAGAAGTAGCTGTTCATTTGCTTCAATTTAGATGTTGCCAGCTGTTAGAATGCTCAGCTCCCAATACAGGAATCAAGGATAATATATAAATTAAAATTAAATAATGATATTTAGTAGAATGCTACTTCTTGTTAGAAACTGACAAAGTTGTAGCAAGCACTTTATTCAATGACCATGGCCATTTTTCATACCAGGAAGTTCCCACAAGTAGGTAATGATTGTGGGACACAGGGTCAAGAAATTTCTGGGAACCTTTCTAACATAAATCTTTGCTTATATAAATATGTGTGTGCGTGTGTGTATAAGTAGAAATATGAGTACCTAAGAGATTTGCATTTTTCATTAATTTTTTTCAAAGAACCCATTGCTGGTGATGTACTTTTGCAGAAAATTTCAATTACCATTAAAAGAAATTTAAATTAACATTTACAGCTTTTTACTGAGGTCTTTTAGAGAATCATATTTAGTCAATGTTTTGTGATTTCAGGCTAGGTTTACCTAAAATTTTGCCAGTTCAGCTCTTCTGACTATAAACAAGCTCTTAGCAGTAAGAGAAGTGAAGGGGCAGAATGGTAGGGTCGGGTTCTTTCATTTTTCTATTCATCTCCTCTTTGAATTGAATAGCATCTCAGTTTTTACTCTCCAACATTACATATTGTGAAATGTTTCCATTTGAAATACTGCATTCTCAAGAGTTAACCTTTCTTGGTCATTCTTGTCTATATTATCAACATTGCCTCATTTTCATTATGCTGCTCTGGTAGTGACCTGCTGTTAATAAGAATTCTCAGAAATAGAAATAAACTCAGCAGGAACATTACGAATTAGGGTGTGTTTTCTCCAAATACCAAAAAAGGCAGCGAACAATGCATTGCAAAGATTTGTCTGACATTGTGTTACTGAGGAGATTTCTGTGAAGACGTCTCAAACTCATTTTAAGTCTCATTCTTTTTACAGCTGTAGTTTCTCCTTTTGTTAGCCATCCAAAAAACATGTACAGCAAGATTGCCATGATCGTTAGGTGAAACGGATATGGTTAATATTTTAAAGAGTAGAGATCTAGCTGCATGGTTATGGGGTGAAGAGCAGCTAACTCCTGAGCTTGACCTTGACAGATCTGTGACACCTTAGGCAAAATAGTTGTGCACCTTGCCCTCAACCCTTTTTTTTTTGATGTGACTTTGGTGACTTTTGTTTCTCTGCAAAGTGCATGGTAGAAGAAAGCACAATATAAGCGCACAAGAAAGGATTTTGAAATAGTCCAGACTGCACACTAACAATTTTAGCATCTAATTTTACACTACTCTTTTAATTCTTTGTTTTGTAACTAGACACATTTTATGGGCTTTTAATTGCGGTTTGTTTTGTTTAGTTTTGGGTTGGTATTTTTTGTTTGTCATTAATGCAGTGCTAGTTGTTCAGTACCCATGAGTAATACTCTAAAAATAACCCTTAGGGTTGAACTTTATGGAGGCAAGTTCATTAAGCAGTGAAATGATTTTGAATTTCCAGGAGATTTTGGTAAAGCCTGGGTGAAGAAGAGATTAGCAGTGACAGTTGTCACCATTGCCACTTGTCTATTTTGATATTTTAATATGGCTAAGCATCCTGGATTATTCCTTGCCAAAAAAAAAAGGAAAAGTTTCCAAGGTTATTCAGTAGCAGGTTTTTACAGAGGATACTTTGACCATGTATGCAGTAAAGCTTGCACTCAGACTCCTGAAGCTGCTCTTGAGTATAAGCAGCACTAAAAATAGGTGATACCATTTGAATTTCTCACGCTGCTGTTACCAGGAAAAGCTCTATCACATTATCAAGAAATTTTATGGTACTTTTTAAGCTCTTGGATGAGGCTTCAGGGGGCTTAGGGGACTTGAGGAAGGAGAAGAGGACTTTCTGTGCTCACCAAGCCCTACCCCATGGGTGATCTCGTTCTGTACCTTTGAGCTGTGATGGAGCAGGGACCTGGAGGTGACTGCAGCCCGTGTGAGGCCAGGGAGCAACGTGGGGTGGGGAGCAGGTCCCCCGTGTGCCCCTGTGCCTGCTTTTTTGGGCTATGGCTGATGCCTCTTGGGAGCCTCTTTGGGAGGCAAAGGAGCAGGCAGCCCCAAACAGGGGTGTGGGGACTGCAGTGAGAGAGGCCCAGTCATTCTGCTCGATACAGGGACAGGTTCGGCTGCAGGAGGCACCGTAATGGAAAGCTTGGGACTAACACCCCTAGTAACACCTGCCCTCATTAGCATCCATGGCTTTCTAGGTTTTTTTTAATAGTTTGGTATCACCAATAGATTTGGAACATGACATCAACACGGTATCAGTATATTGCCCATCTCTAATACACCTACACAGCAGCTGAGTTCATAAATGACATTGCTGAAGACTCTCACTGCTGCAATAACTTTGGAAAAATATCCAATGTCTTGCTTTTGTCATGCAGTACATTTCCCCATTTGAGACTGGAAAATTTGTGCTTTTAACTCTTGAGACAAGTCTTTTTATTGTTATTACTCTTCCTATTATTATACATTTTTGGTTTTGTTGCTATTATTATTATCATTATTACTACATTTTTAACAGACAACAGCATACCAAATAATTAGTTACTCTTTCCTGTTTTGTAATTGTCCTAAGAGATACGTTTTTCTCTCAAACACTTGAATTTAATTATATTCAGTATTTTACGGCAAGCAGTAATTAACATAGTAATAGCCTCATTTGTTTGAATCTGTTAATCAAATACATTCAGGAATTGCAAGTTTGCTTTATTGCAATTGTCTTAAACGTTCCTTGTGACTGTGCTGACATTACTCCATCTTAGCTTTCAGTTAATCAGTTCATGAGTTTCTGTTTCAGTTAACCAATTAACTTTATGTAGTTAACTACTGCAGTCTGCATTGCAGTTTTTCTAAAAATTGCCACTTAACTAGAGAAAATATTGTTGTTTAGAGTATAAATTGCAATGCTGTGTAGTCCATCAGCTCCCTGTTACGATGTTTGACAGATAAGCCATGAATGGCTGCAGACAGCATGTGAGCTGTAGCATTGCTAACTTAATTATGAGCTCTATTTAAAAGATGGGCATCAAGAGTTTGTGGCTTTGAAGCAGAAGGTTTGAAGGTTTTTTTCCCCTTGTTAACAATGATGTCCTACAGCTGTAAAATTCATGTGGTTATGCCTGTGCCCCTATGTTTGCTCAGCAGGATGGTGCAAAAGAAATGTAGGCTGGAGAATGACTTCAGAACAGTCCGTTTCAAGTGTTAAAGGAGTGGGTGGAACTGGGACCTCTGGAACCCTCTGTGTGCTGCCAAGGGTGTGTATTGCAAAATTCTCCCCACAAGGTTTTCTGGTCCTGGCTGTGCATGTAGGCACAGCGGTCGCCTGTGCTGCTCCAGATGAGACCGGGCTGCTCCAGGGCTTGTCTGTGGTGTAAGCAAAGGGCAGCTGTAGCTCTGACTGCTCACCAGGGTGGCTCTTGCTCCTACCCATGCTCCTACTTCTGCCCCGTTCTCCACATCTGCCTCTCCATCTGCCCCAGGGCAGAGCTGGCCTGTCCCATCCTTCAAGACAAGCTAGTCATGTTGGCTCAAAAAAAGGACCGACGGCACAAAGCCATGGCCGGTCCCCTTGCAGACCCAGCACAGAGCAGGGGCTGTTGCTCCCACTACCCTTGTGTTAAGGTAAGAATGTTCCTACGCCTGTTAGATCTCCTTCCCAAAGCTGGCCCTGAGTCTGGGTACCAGCAACAGCCTAACCACAGGAGAGAGGAGCTCAGGATGAAACAATTTACTCTGCTTCTTGGGCAAATTGTCACTGAGCAGCTGTACAAACCAGGGAGTTTCTGGTTAGAAAGGAATTTTAAAATATTTGAAATAATAATTGTATTTTTTTTAAGCAAATCTGCACCAGGATTTAAGTTTCCTGTGAGCTAGATGCGCCCCTTTCCAGTCTGCTCTGTTCAGCAGCTTTGAGTCTTCCATCCATGTGAAGTTACCAGTGAAGCTTTACTTGCTTGCATTAAGTGCGTAATAACTCATGCTTTCTGTACAGAAATACTCTTGCTTTATATCATTCTACTTACACAAGGTTGATCCTTTGCAGATCTGCATTGGAGAAATGTGCAAAAGACTAAGCCTAAATGCGTAGGCACTGGGAGAGCTGGTGTTCCCAACCCTTACAAGAGAATTGGTGCTTGGGAACGCATTCTCCACACATATCTGGCTGGGCTGCCTGCTGCCTTTACTATATGCCCCTATATAAATAGACATTGTTCTCCAATCCACTTCTAAATGACAGGCTATGCGTCTTATGTAAGGCCATGATGAACTCACTGACATACAGGTAAGAGGCACTGTGACTGACAGTGCTAACAAATGGGAGAAAATGGACTTCCTAGCGTCGGAGGCATTTTGGGATTTCTAGCAGCAGGTATCAACCTTTGCTACCTGTATGCTGATGGTAAGGAGTACTGCAAAAATGCCACATTTGTATAAGTCTATAGATCACCACTGTTTTAAGCCTCCTCCTTGAAGTATTTCTCATCTGCTGTAGCCAAGAGTGAGTGCAAGCTGCCAGAAAAATACTGTTTAGATTTAAGGATTAGAAGTTTGGATTTGGACAAATAGGTTGAGTGGTTAGAAAAGATAAATCTGAAGCCAAGCTGAGCTCAATTATCTGCAGATCATAATTTCTCTTCATCTTTCCCCCACACCCCTGCCCCTGCCAGCGTATTTTTCACGTAACCAAGCCCCATCCACTTGTGTCTGTTTAGAAAAGTACCTCAGGAATTTGGGGCTAGAAAACATTCTTCTCTTCATATCGGTGGTTATTACAGCTGTAAAACATTGAAGCGGTGCCAGAGGATTCACAGATGTCTCCTTTCCTGTTGAGGTATTGGGAATGGGGTGAAAGAGGGTGGAGAGGGCTCCAAAATCTGACAAGTTTGTGGTGTTGGACAGGCACCATTCACCTGGGACCGTCCGTGGCTTGCTTCCAGCTGAGAAGCGCATGCTTCCCCGATGACCCACTTTGTGCTTCCCTATATGGAAAGTTAATGATTTTTTTTTTTTTAACAAGGAAAGATTTTTTTATAGGAAAACCAGATGAAGCAGCATACTACACTGTGATTAAAACCCAGGGAAGTTTCCTTTCCTTCAAAGGATGGCATGACTGGAATGTGTTTGTTTTGCTTACCTAATTACATGATCACAACCCTACCTGATGCTGTGCTTTTACACTGAATGAGATGTTATTTCCTACTGGTTGCAAGTGCAGTGTGAGGCTTCTTTTCTCTCTTTTCCAGGAAAGAACTCAATTTGTGATTATCACGCATGCAGGTATTTAGAGACTTATTACAAAAACCTGCTTCTGCCTAGTAAAACTTCATCTCTTTCTAGTTTATTACCTGGCTCAATGAAATTCAAGTCAGGTGTTTCATAACCAAATACTGTCTTCCTCATTGCCCAGTGTCTGACAGATGTGAGTCTCTATGTGAAAACGTGAGATCAGTTTTACTGGGCTAACGTGGTCCTGGAGGATAGTAGGAGCTATGGGGAAGGGAAGAGAGAGGGAGAGATCTAGCAGGAAAGCACAATACCGTAAATGCCCTTCTCATTTGTCAAATGGACTGCATTTTCAGAACTTGTTCCTGGATTACCTTTAACAGAAGCTTGATAGGGTGGTTTTGTTTGTTTTTCTACAGTGCCTTTGAGTCACAGGATAAAATCCTGATTTGTTGAAGTCAATAGGAATTTTGCTATATGTGGGCAACAGATTTTCATCCTCGTGACTGTTGTGTACCATGCAGATTTATTACACCAATCTCTTACATCAGTTAGTAATTTGGTTAACCTTCCCACCATTTGCTGTACCACAGACAGTCTAAAAAAGCTTCAGCTGGTTCAGAGGCAGGGGGTTTATGCGTTACTGGGGTAGACAAAGTGAAACACATTCGGATCAGGGCTCCCAGATCTGGTCTGCTTGCCACTTTTTTCCTAGGTGAGATCGAAGAGGTGGCTTTCCAAGGCAGAAGACCTAATTTGTCTGGCCACCGGCAACTGAGAGATCCTTTCCGTGTTTTGCTAACTTGACTTCATTCGTGGTTCGTTCTTCTTCACTGGAAAAAGTTTGTAGAAAAGCCTGCAGTGCTAGCTCTGCTGTCCCTTACATTTTTCAAAGCTTATCTGATAGGCTTTTAAACATGCCCTAGGCATAACTTCTTTAATACAGAGTTCGCTATCTCAAATATCCCTCTTAAAGCTGCAATCTTAAAATGCCACTGTTTCACAGTACACATGAGTGTGCCCTAGGACCCTCATGGCAAAATACAGGTATGTCCCTATTGCATACACTAATGAGTATTTTTGGAAAGGGCCCTTTCACGTTCTGGAAAACACCCCTGATGTTTCAGTAATATAATACAATGCATGATTTTTAAAAAGAAGAGGAGAGCAGGTGTGGGGAGGAACTTGTAGAAAAGCAGAGTGATATCCTCCCTTGTGGAAATGTTTTAAAGGGCTCCACCTGCCATTTGGTGCAACTTGATCCATTCCTTAAGCAAAAATACATGCTACACTGAAGTATACTTTTTAGCTGCGAAAATAAATCCCATTTTTGGAGAGATGCTATTCAGAAAAGTTGCCAGCATCATCAGAGGAAACCACCCTATGTCTCTGACAGGTACTGTGGAATTTTAACTACAGCTGCTACAAAATCCAATACCTCTGTTCGATCTCATTTTAATTAGACTCTAAGACATCTAAACAGCAGGGCTTTCTTTGCTAGTTTATTTTAATTTAATTTTAGCTTCTTATGTTTTAAACTTTATTGCAGTATTGATTTTAAATCTAGAGATGCTTAGCTGATGATAATATGTCTATTTCTGTGAATAAATAATTCAAGAAACCAACCCATCAGATCTCATATTCTGCCTTGGGCAGAGGCTAATAAGTGTTGCAAGGAAAGGGAAACGCACCCATACTGTAGCTGGCCAACTGTGCCATGTCATATATGGTGGAGGAATCCCTTTCAGGCCCCTGAGATGATCAGTTTACATCTCATAGCATGAAATTTTAATTACCTTTCCTATAACATGCATAACTGCAAAGCTACTATATTTCAGCTCCTATTTTAAGCCACCTGCAGTATATCCTGCCTAATTAGACACACAGCAAAGATGAACAAGGGTGTTTATAAGCAGGCAAATGAGACGAATTTGTGGGAAACGTTTTAAAAATAAGCTTAACCTAATCCTCCTGTTATTCTTATGAGTTCATTTATGCTTCTGGCAGGATAACCAGACAAAGCAGGACATGAGCTGTGACCGGCACAAAAAAGTTTTCTGTAGAAAGTTTTCCTTAGGAAGGTTTTGACAGCTCTGAGCAGCTTATCGAGCTTGCTCTCACTGTTGTTTGGAGAGCTGACTTTCCACATGTGAGGCATCCATTCTGGAGACTTTATATGGGTTAGATTTAACTGAAAGCTTTCTTGTGGGTGTTTTTAGTAGCTGAAGTTTTTTCCTTCTGTTTTGCTGTTGCTTTCTAAATCTCCCAGAGCATCTAAAAAATCTGGGTTGTTCCCAGCCTTCAAGATCTCTGGGGACCTTTGCATTATGTCAGCTTTTCTGTAGCTGTCTGTGGTATAATATAGCAATCTGGGGTAAAAGCAAATCTGCTCCTCTCCTGTCCATCCCCGAAAGGGCTTGCTGTATCAGTAGGCATGTGAAGGTCCCATACTCCACACTTGCTCTCTCAAGCGTGCAAAGTGCTAGTGTGTAAAGCAATTAACTTCTGTTAAGCCTTGTCTTTCCTTCAGTCTTCATAGCACATGAAAGAATCAGCACCTCACATTACCGGTGATTTACACAGCCTCGCAAACAAGCACAGCACAAGCCGTTTTGGGAGGCCTCTTCTGCCGTTCAACCTGCAAAATGTTCACTCCCTGGGCAGCAGAGCACCAAGAGCAAAAGCAGATTGAGCACCAGGTGCCAGCAGCATGACGACAAGCAGGCACATCCCTCCTTTAACTGTGAGCCCACAGGTCCTAAACAGCTGTATCTGGCAGGGCCAGTGCTGATGAGGGCTTAGGGCATGACAGCAAAAGCTCATGACCCCCCATGTCAAATCCTGGCACCTGAGTATTATTGTACCCTAGGGTGTTGTAACACCAGAGCAAAGAGCAGACTCATGGGAAGTAAGGCAAGAATGGGTGGAGGTACTTGTGCTAATACCGGAATATGTATTTATCGATCTCAAATATTTGCCATCACAATACCTGATCTTGGGTAAGGTACATGGCACAGGCTGGATGCATGGGTATGTGTGTCAGGTTCACCCAGCCTATGTACTGTTGAGACGCCACTTGGAAACACACATGTGTAGCTCTGCTCTCATAATTGACTCTGTTTCTGATGGACTCATCAGAGCAGGCATAAACTTACACTAACATGGTGAGGTCTCAAGGCTAGAGATAGCCAGTGGCATCCTGAAGCAGGGGTGGAACTAAAATGGCACTGGATACAAAATAGAACATAATCGGTCCTTTCCTCACCCAAAGGGAACAGTAGGGTTATATTTTCACCCAAATGGAGGGCTCTGCATGTGTGACACCAGGTGCTGTGATTTCACCTCTTCATTGTGATATGCAGAGCATGAGAGCATTTAAGTCTCTCCCTGACTCCCCCACTTAAGCCAGTTGAAATTAAAATTGGTGGTGAATGTGCTGGGAATACTGAAGGGAGTTGGAGCCATATGTTTTCTTGCATTCCTGGGTACTCCTACAACTAACATTCTGTTTATATAATATTCCTGAAACATAAAAGCTAAAATAAATTCAGCATGTGAAAATTAATAACAAGTCATTTCTCTTATGATCAGTCCAGAGGAAGCTGTCGTAAGTGTTAAGGTATTCAGACAGCTGATTTTTGTACATCAGCTCTCAAGTGAGGTATGTAGTTTACAGTGAGTGTGTGCTTAAGGTTATGTAGTCTATGAGTACATGAAGTAAGAGGCTGTTGAGGATGGTGGATACCATGGCAGCAAGGAAAAAGTTTACAAAGTTCATTTCCTAAGTGCTCCTTCTTAGCACTTTACATTTTCAAATTGCAGTGTAAACATTTAATTCTCACTGCACCCTGGTTTCAAGTTGTTGAAATGAAGAAAGAGTTCTTTGCTCTACAGGAAGCCAAGAGCAGATTTGAGATTAAAATGTGAAAGTGCCTGGTTCTTGGCCTCAAACTCAAGTCCTTCTGACGGGATTTAAGAGGTTTCACATCACAAGAAGTGTATTGTCTTATTTTTGTCAAAGCACAAATTCTTCGCAAACTTTCAGAAGAAAGCGTTCTTTTTAGGAAGGTACTAAATCTTCTCTGCTTCTGTAAGGCCCAGTTAGATGACAACCTCACAATACTCCATGCAGCAATGTGTCTTTGGCAAGTAAGAACCTTAAAACAAGTCAAAACCTGGTAATGGATTGAGGCATGGACTATAAAAGACTTACTTTTGGGGCAGAAGGAGTAGATATGCAAGAAAAAAAACCATACTGTCTTTTCAGATATCAAGGATTTGGCTGAGGTTTGAAAGGCCATTTTTGTTGTTCTGCTCATCTGTCTGTGTACATGGTTCTTCTCTGTTGTACTGGTTTCTCAGCCCATTGTTAGTGAAAAAAAATTCCATATTCTGGAGGGATATTTTGCGTCATGGCAAGGTGATGACAGAGGTGATAGATGTCCTAGATGTCCTCAAAGGGTGACATAAACTTTCAGTGATTTCAAGATCTGCTGTGGGTACAAGAAACTTTTTCACAAAAGGCTTACAGATTGCATGGCATGAGGGATGCGCTTCTTGGCCTTGTTTCCAAAGACAAAGATGATATGATGAAAATATAGAGAATGATCACCAAGATATCATTTGAAGGGGTTGAAGGTTGTTCTGTAATCAGAGAAGAACTACACAGATCCCACAAATAAGTGGCTATTTTATCTGCCACTGGGGTTGTTAACATGCTCTCAGATTCTATACATGAATAAGGCTGTGTTTTGTCAGTGTCTGAAATATGTAGTTCCTGCTATTTGCATCACGATTCCTCAGTTTACAGAAGGCCCAGATCTTCACTGCAGCCATTAGCTGATTTCAAAAATACCCACCAGCACAAAATTAAAATACAGTCCACACACATTTCAGCCCATCAGTAAGGGGATATTTGGTTCATCTTCCAGCTCTCCTTAACTCACCTGTACTGATCTCCAGATAGTTTGTCTCCCTGGTTAGTTTGGTCTCTAGACAGTTGTTTCAAACTGGTGTCCACCCATCCCACACAGATGAAGAATGCAGTTAGCAGTCACCTGTGAAACGTGTACTCTGCACAGCCAGTTGAGATCACGTAAAACATGGTGGCAGAGAGGCAGAGAGAGAACAAACTTCTCCAGCAGGGTATTCTCTCATGAGCCCGTACTTTCTCACAAGACGTCTAGACTGCTGCCTGACTTGACATAATCTATTCCATAGCTATAGTCTGTGTTACGGTATAGCCAAGTGATATCCCTGGCTAGGATTCCCATCTGGTTTTTGAGGTGAGGAATTCACACTGTGTGGTTCTCTTTATCAGCTGCATGCAAACTGTGCGCTGTCCTGTAGCCCTCAGAATTTCCTTCACGTGTCTCTTTTCTTTCTCTTTGTCTCTTGGTGCTGTTCATTTTTCTTTCCAAATGATAAAGTACTTGGCCAGGAATGCTTTCTAGTTATGGAATTCCACAGGGATTTTTTTCAACATTCCCCATGTATGGAAGTTACAGTTTTATATGGGCAGAGGAAATTTGACTGTGGCACTGGAAAGAACAACTCTTGCGACGTAAAAAGATGCTATTTATTACATTCACCGTCTTGCAGCAGATGCAGGCACTGGGTTCAAAGTCGTGCCAAGGTTAAAGATCCTGTGTACATGCTTAGTGAGTTGTTGGTGGAATACATCTTAGTTCCATAACCGTGATGTGCCTGGTAACAGTGGTCTATGCAGAATGTTTAAAAGCTTTTCCATATGACTAGGAAGTCAGGAGTTGACAAATTTCCTCAGTGTTTGTAATTAAAACCCAGAAGAAGATATTAAACAGTTGCTGGTTTCTGTGTTGTGGTCAATATTAAGATTTATTGACTTGAGAACCAATATTGACTGAGAGGAAACTAAGCTTGATTTTTTTCCCCTAAGGCCTACCAAGTCTGAATGTTGACTGAAAACGGAAGGTTGCATGGTATAGACATCCAATAACAACCTTTGCAAGGATAGGAACGTGTTTCTTCATCTTTCAGAAGGACCCCAAAGTTTGTTACAATATTTGTTACAGTGCTTTACAGAAAATAGCATTGAACCTTTTAATTTTGGATATGCCCCTTTGGCATACCATTGTTGGGGTTATGTAGAGTGCATGAGAATTGGTAGCCTGAGGGAGGGGGTGTTGTGTGTTGAGTGAGTACAATATGAACAGCAGTAATAGAACTTCTTGTTGTGTCCCACCGTTATGTTTCAGTCTCAGGCTGTGACAGCGCAGCTTGCCGATGTCCATGGTTGGCATCATCCCTGTATCTATAGTCGCTGACTACATCTCAGAATTACTGCAAGCAATGTGGTGACTTTTATGACATGGACGACTCCTTGCTGGGAAGCAAGAAAACACAGCTGAGCTCATTCCAGGTCACCATCGCTGTTGCTTTTGTGTTAGAAGTTTTATCATTTAAAAACATCAGGTGCCTGAAGAGAAGAGAGTTTGAGCCAGGAAAGTCATAGATCAGAGCCTGATCTCATAAACCAACATATTACATGACTATCACTCCTACATATACAGCACATGTATTTTTGCCTGCTTCTGACTGTTGCCTGAATTATATACATTGCTAAAGATCTGAAGACTGCTATTTTTTTTAACAGTCTCTATGAAATTAATCTGTTGCAGATGCTGGCTTGAGGCTGGCAGCATCCTTCATTTTCAAGCTTAAGGTACTAATAAAATTCCTAAGTCTGCTTTCCATTCAGATGTGAGAAAGCTCTCCAGTTTGACATGAACCAACTCTTTGATTCATCTTTTTTCGAGTGGCAAGAGCGGGGCTAGTTCAGCTCTCAAGAGTCTAGACAGAATTATATTTCACAAAGTAGCCCAATAACCCATTCAACAGTTAGACCCAGAGAAGCCATTTAGCCAGGAGTTTTTGATGCCTCCCTTCCTTGACAGCTTGGAGCCAGTCAGATTACACAATCAGACTGAATTTAGGCCTCTTGGTGGCTCAGCAAAAGGATTGTGTTGGGAACTGAGTGTGGAATGACCAAGATAGGATTACTATGCTTATGTGCAATAGGAACAGAAACAATTTTTGTGATATTGGGTGTCAACTGCAAGAAAACCAGCTTTATCTTAAGATTAATGGTATTTCTGAAAGCTGGCAAAGAGACAAGTGGTTTCGTTTTCAAGGATTGCATGGGTTTTGTCCTCCTCTCATGTAGCATCCATTGCCTGCTTTAAATGGGAACATTCTGCAAGTGCCTTACTTGTCCTTTTAGCTCAGGAAAATGCGTTATGCCCTGGTAGCTAGTGTTTCCAGAAAACAGTAATAACTTCACACAGAGTCTAGCAGAAGCCGGTTGCCTCAACATTAAAAATTTTTAGTGTTCCTTTATACATCTTGTAAACATGTCTTTCTGTGCAGTAATCCAAATGAAACTGTGAAAGAATATCTTTTTCTTTTTGGTTGACCCTTTGTTTTCCCATTTTGCAGTACAGGTGTGACAGTGATGGAAGAACACATTTACAGGGCTGTGGGGCTGGTGGAAAAAACGATCCCTCCCAGGGCTGTTCACAAAGTGAATCATTAGCCTGACTGTAACAATAAATACCACCACAGAGAACATGCAAGGATTTATCCAAAGGTCACATTCACCCAGACGGTTTCTCTGCTGAAAGAAGCTCGCAGCTGTGTTAAGATTAAAGAGCGTCAGAGAACCAATGTGTGTGATTTTTTCACTCTGAGTAAAATATGAGCTGTTTGTCTAACAGCCCCAGCTGAGGGATGCTAGTGTCAGGCTGCTGTGGGGCTGTCACATATATTTCCAGTGGATTTTTAGCGTTCAAGAATAATCTCCTCTTTGATGCATTTATCTGACATATCCTAAGCTCTTGCGATGCCCAGGAGGAGATCTTCCTCCTGCTATTCTGAGAACTTTGATCATCACTCAGAAAAGGGAATCATAATGGGAACAGCCCAGATAAATGACTGAGGTCAAAGTCATGTCCCAAAAATGGAAGTAGCCTGAATGAATCACTCACTTTCTCACTTGAGTGTGCTTAATATGCCGTGGAGCAGACTGTGATGTGATAAGCATTTTATCTGAAGCAACAGGCATCTGCTTGGATGAATAGTTGCTGATGGGCTTCAGTGAAAACCCTTGTGTGGGTTTTTATGCATGCATATAAGGACACAGTCAAGTAGTTCGGTGTATGGAAACATCTCTAGGGCTCATCTTGTTAAACTGCGTCTCCTTTCACTGATAATATTTTTAAGTCAGGAAGAGTGTAATACTGATTTAAATGGAGAAGCAAGAGTTTTGCCCTTAGAGGTGCACTGTAGCCCATGGTTGCATGATGTCTCCCTTGGTCTCTTCCTAGCAGATGGTATGGGTTTTCTCCTTCCCTACTGTAAGCAGGCCTGGCTCTGAGCTCAGGCAGGGCGCCTCATGGTGTCCTCAGCTGTGGTAGTCCCCAGTAGATGCTGTGGAAAAATGCTGTGGTGGCAGAGAGGGACCTGCAGTGTTGCTGTACTGAATGTTCCTTGGGAAGCAATTGTGGTTGCCATTGAATCTGTGGACAGTAAACAAATTAATCTTCTGACATTTTTGTTGCAGAAAACACCAGAGAAAAGCCATGAGAAAGTTTAATATAATTTTAATTGCCCTTTGTCATTTCCTACCCACAAGTTGTTTTAATTCTTTATCAGAGGACTCCATATTGGAGGTGCACATGTGGTGGGCATGAGGGAGAGAAGATCTGCTGGTCTGTCCTCCTGGGTTTCTATTGTGAGTTGACTTTTCTGAAAACACTCAGTGGCATGTTTTTGCTCTGTATTTTAGAGCAGCTTCAAGTGATCACCTCATGAGAAGTGATCCCCACTGGGGACTACACAACAGATTATAGGCAAATATTTTGACAGCCCAGCAAGAACTTTTTAGCAGCCAGTTAGCAGATTATGTATTTACAGCCAGTCGGATTAGAATTGATCTTCAGACTGACAGCACTCTCAGCAGTGTAGCCATGCTGGTTGTTTGGATCATCTCTGAACCTGCTTTCTGTCGTCCTGATTCCACATGGTTCTTATGTGGACTTGATCTGGAGAGTCACATAAATGATGGTGGGTTGTTATAAGAGATGGGTTTCTGTGTGTGATGATAGCCTTCAAATATGGAAAGTTGCCATGAAACACAACATGAGGAGAGAAGAAAACACCTCGGGCTGAACCAGTGTCATGTTTCTGTTTTACTTCTGAAAAAAACTAAGTCTATATCCAAATAGCACAAGACAAAATACCTTCAATTTGTTGTCTTAGCTTGTGCTGAGCTCCTAGAGGACCTTAGTCAAAGCAAAACACACAGCTTTTGGCAGAAAACCCCAAGGTTTTTTGTTGGTTTTTTTCCCCCCACTTCTTTAATACAAAGGTGATTTAGTCTTAATGAAGAAGAACAGTACCCACTTTAATGTAATATTTCTCTGTGTTATCATGACACTAAATAGAAAAACTGCAAGCAGTGTTGTGATATACTCAGCTGTAGCCCAGTTAGATGCAGGAGAAGACTAGAGGAAGCAGTGCAAGGAAGTAATCCCTTTTCTTCAGGTTGACAAGGGCTTTCATTTTGAATCTCCAAAGTTTTAGTAAGCATAAAAGATTTTTGACACCTTCAGGAGCTGGCTGGTGTTTCGGAGCTGGGTGAATGGGAGGCGTGAGGCTTGGTCCCAGCTCTGTCACATATGAACTAGCCCAGGCATACCTCGGTCAAAGTCTTAATATGTAAGTATGCAAGGTAAAGCCACCAAATTCAGAGTGAACTCTCGAAATGGTTGTCAGGTACTACTGTAGAGTCTGTCCAACTCCACCAGCCTTATGGTGCAGGTGGGCTATCAGCTGTGCAGAATGTGGGCAGCCATTTTAAACCACATCTATGTCCATCAGCGCAGAGTTTTGCAGATGCACACGTTGTACCAAAGGCTGAAACCATGCACCTGAAGCACCCAGACAAAAAGTACTTAAAAATTTATTTTGGATCTCTTTTATACATCCATCCTTCTTCCCTGTGTCTCTCTGATACTCTAGCTCTATTGATGCATGTTTGCAACAGAAAAACTGTAACAAAATCTCTCTTTAGAAAGTGATTTTGAGGCAGTGACCTTCTTCTGAACTTTACATCATGGTTTCCATTGGCCGTCATGCTTGGAGCAGTCTGAAATTTCCTGGCGGCTTATCCATTGGCTCAGCACTGGGGCTTTCACTTTGTCTCTGTTGCCCAATTAGTGGGCAGAGAGCAGAAGTGTGCTTGTGGAGGGGTTTGCTTTGCTGCATTGAGGTTTCCAGTGGACCCAACAGCTTTGCTAACATCACTGTTCTCTGTTGAGCCTAGGGCAGCGTTGCTGGGGGCTGTGTTTTATGGAAGACAAATTGGAGAGGCAGTCTGTAGAGGTTAGATTTAGCACCTTTTTCCGTTTGATGACTGGAGCAGTGAGGTTAGCACAAGATTTCAGAGCGCTGAGGGCAGCAGCTGGATGCTTGATCTGCAACTCACAAGTGAAAGGTATTTGCCACTTAGCTGATCTCTAGTCTCTCAGTTTTCCGACTTGCATGCTGTGTGATTCCCATGATGGTTGGAAACGGCAATAAAAGCGGATTTAGAATGGAAAGGTTCAGTTCTGCCATGTGGTCTTACAGAGTGCCATGGGTTTTCCTATGTAGGTTTCTGGGAAAAGGGCTGCTCCAGGGGCCAGAGGTCTTTGCTTCATGTTGTAGGAATTTGCACTCCAACCAGAATATAAAGCAGTTGGAAGTTCCCTGGAGATAAGACCGTGAGTGACTGACAATGCAAACGGGATATGTAAATGTAGAAATTTATTTGCACTGTTGCAGTGTAAACAGATGTCTTTACAGGGACTGTCCCTTTGTGGTGCAGTACATGCAGAGAGCTAGGACCACGCATTGCTGGTTGTTACTGGCACCAGGGGATGCTTTCAGTACAAGCCTGTGGCATGGCAATTTCTATAGCTCTCCACATCAGCTCAGGGTCAGACCTTAATAGCACAGTTTTGGTCTGTCTCACTGCAGGTGAGATGATTTGCATGAGGCCACACCAGGAATTGTACATGCAGGTTCACGTGTCTATTCAGGTTTAATAGAGAAGCGTGTTTTAAGCTTACCTTGAGTGCTGTGCAACTGCGTGCAATGAATCATAGGGCCTGCAACTTCTGTTGCACAAAGCAATAGAGCTATTTTGTTTGGTAATATAATAATATTAACAGAGATTACAAATAATGATAACAGTAAAGAAGCATTGCTCCTAGCCAAGTTCTTCTTTTCAGCCTTTAACCTGACATTTCCCAGTTTGTTTCATGAATGGAAAAACAACTCTGGGTCACTTATTGCACAGAAAACAAGAAAAAGAAAATACGTGCTGGGATTGTCATCATGACTGATGGAGTCTAGTCAGTTTAACAGATTTTTCACAAAGTTGCTGGAAAACTGCTGTCATTTTATTTCAGTTTAGAATATGGGACAGCAACTTGTTTCTTCTGTTGTCAAGACAAACTCTCCATTTTGAATGTCAGCCCCCATGACCCCATTTTTGACATGGATAGCTCGGGCCTGATTAATCTAAAATGCTGCAGCCAAGACCTTGGGCCAAGAGAGTGTATGTCTAGAAAATCTGGTAAATACTGGACAAGTAATGCGATAATAGCGACGAGGCAGGGGCATATTCCACCTCTGCGCGTATTCCCCACTGCTTTTGGAAGTCAGATGCAGCAGACTACATCTACACTTGTGCTTGCAGAGAGTTGGGATTTGGAAAGGCCAGATAGCACATGTCTGCGGTGCTCCAGGCAGCATCAGAGGGAGCCCTAGAAAGCATGTGTATCCCAGAAACACGATTTATATATCACTCTGTGGTCACAGGGTGTGATCTGTACATTTTGTTCATCCTCAGGAACGCACTGCAAGTAAAAATAAAAAATGAGAGGGTCTGCCTACCATGCAGAGACATTCTGAGGCGTGGGCTCGATAGGGATGAAGCGCCTTGTGAGGCAGAGCAATGGGGAGGACAGCAGATGGGATCAGAGCCAGCTCTGCCATTCTCCCCCTGTTGAAGACCTGACTTGCGTGTTATGTGGGACAAATCACTTCCCAAATTGTCACCATTCCCGTGCCTCCCCATAACTGGGTCCCTAAGGGGAAGGTAGAAGTTCCTTGGTTGAATCTGCCCATTGCCTTGAACTTACAAAGAACAAACTTAAGAGTTGGCATTATTTCTTTCTTCCGTGCACACAGATGTGAGATCTGACCATCAATGCAAATGATTTAACAACTGCTTCTGGTTTGAATTGAGCCAGGGGCTGAAAGCAGTTACATTCAGTGAGGAGTACGCAAGTTACGTTAAATGAGATGGTGACTTCCCTCTGTTATTAGACATTTACATTAATAATTAGCAGCAGAAGCTATGTCAAGATGCTGGAGTTTTTCCCCACCTGTCCAGCAGGATCATTGTCAATAGTCTGTGGAAATATGTTGCTTCACTTCGTTTATTGTTAAATAGGAGATTTTAATGCCAGGGCTCTAACCCTACCAGTGTTTTGTAAATATGAAATTTGGGATTTTTCACAAGTTAAAAAGCATTCAAGCTGCACAAGCTTACCAGGAAAGATACAGGGGAAAATGGCATTTCAAGCTACTTTGGCTTTAAAAATATTTACTGTATTAGCACATGAATGCAGTTATGCTTTTGGGCTGGAAATATTTTTTACAGTGCATTGACTTGTGCTATGCATTCACTTTCGAGGCTCCAAATTGCCCATGTACTTGTGTGTGAAATCAAGTATGAAAACAGACCCCAGGAAAATTAAATGCTTCTGAGGCTTACCTGCTAATCTCTGGCATTCAGGGCTGCTTGCCATCATTGCAACTTCTGATCGGCATAAAAACCACCAAGTGGTAGGTTGGCTATTACCAACCATGGAGTTCATGGTGCAAAACAGTAATGTGTTTGTGGGTGACCAGCTCCCTCCCTGCCTTGCTGTTGCAATCTTGGGACCGTATCAGCAGTATATTTCTGCTTTCCTCAACTTTTAGATTCTATTTGAAGGTAAAGAGGCAGGAGAACACTTTCTGCGGCGGGAAGGGGCAACTGAGGCAAGAAGGGGGCAGGACCACTCTTTTATCTGGCATCACCACAAAAGCAGCTGAATCAAGGCTTAAGGTTAATTAACTATGAGACCACCACAGCTCCCTGCTGAGGCTCCCAAACCAACTGTCTGTCTAGCTGGAAGATGCTTTGACACCAGCTCCTTGGTGCTGCTGGGCCAAGCTGCTCTACAGCTGGGCAGCAAGGGACTGAGTCCAGCCATGCAGTCAGGCAGGCTTATGGGCTCCAGTGTCCCCAGAGCAGTCTCCACCTTGCTGTCCTTCACAGCTCTTGTTCTTGTTGCTACCATATTTCATTTTCTGCTTTGAATGTTGCGGGTTCAAAGCAGAGTTAGTTAAAGACACGGTTTTCACATGATTTCTGAAGATAGATGTAAGCTCTTTGAAGGACCAGATGTAGGAACAATCTCACAAATTTTCAGTGGTGAGGCCATGATCATATGTGATATTATTCCACTGCTGAAAGCAACTATAATGTATTACTGCAGAGCCAGATTTGGGGCTAGGAAAGTTGGGTAGAGATCCTTGCCTGGGGCTCCATGTGAATCTCTGTTCTTTCTAGCAAAACTGGACTGATTTATGCTTGTGTCTGGAAACTAGAAGTGGCCCAACATGGATCCAGATCCAGAGGCAAATGTCCTTAAAATTGAGTGTCCCATTGTGCGTATGTGCGGATGTGCGTATGGGGGATGGAGAATGAGTTTAGTTTGTTACTAAATTGGAACAGATGTCGGATCTGGAATTGGAGATTTCAGTTCTTGTCCTTGTCCTGTGGAAACAATGCAATGCTATCATTTCAACTGGCAAGTTGGAGCTGGTGTGTGGCTTAGGTCTCAGCTTTGTTACCCTCCAAGCTCTGAGGTTTATCCAAACTGAAACACAAAATACAATTCAAATATGATGATCTCAGAAAAACAAAATGGAAATAGATGTTGGTAACAAATGTTGATAGTCCTATGGACAGAAACCTTTCAAAGTCCCTCCCACTTTACTACTGTTGTTCTAAATGGGTCAGACTGTGTGGGCAGCTCATGGTCATATAACAAAAGTAGATGAATTGCTTATCCTATGCACGATAGAACTGAAAATGATATCTTTTTGTTTTTAAGACTTAATCCTCCTATTCACTATTTTGAAATATGGCTAAGGACAATCCTGTATGAAACAAATGGACAAAATGAGCATACAAGAGAAAAAATAATGAACTTACATACTGAAAGGGAACATTTTATTCTCCTCAAGTAATTCATGCCATTTTATGGTTTATTTGAAATGAAGTAGTCAGTCCTGGCGGGATAGTGAGCAACTTGGCACATGTGTTCAGTTGCATCCATGGAGAAAAGAAACAGCTCTTTCTGGAGAAAAGTCAGTATGTGAATATGAGGGAACTTTTTCAGAGCTGGTTATGTAGGATGAGCCGTTAAAAGCAGCTGGTGCTGTCCAACCATACCTGGCATTACAGACAAACAGAATTTTACCCTGGGCTTCAACAGGGACAGAGTTATACCAACACCAAGTGTTTCTGGAAAAACTTAACTATGAAAGAGCCTTCTTTTCTCAAGCCAGGCCATGTCCTCCTGGAACTGGCTTTTTGGGAGAAGGGAGAAGTCGGCCTGAGGTTAACCACCGCATGCCCAGCTGGGACCAGCTCAGAGATGGTGAATGTAAAAATGCTTAAAATATACTCCTTAGTCAAAGCTAGAGCTATTTGCTTAATATCCAAACACACATAACAATTTCTTAGAAATACAGTTTGTCATTTCCAAGTCCTAGGTACTCTTTTTATTTAACGATAACATCAAAAGTCCTTACTCATAGGCTAAGATCCTAGGGTGCTAGTGTCAAGCACAGATCAGAATCTCATTGCTGCCCTCAAAAAGTTCAAGTTTTAAAGATGTGTTTGTCTAGCTTTGCAGAGTTCAGGACAGTCTGCCAGTATGGAGCTTCACTTGATAAAGAACTGGCCTACTTCGCTGCTATAGCTTCCTGATCAAACTGCTTCCTCCACTAACATTTCAATGGGATTGAAAAGTGAGTGTATTAAGAAGCAGAGAGAGGAAATCATAATGGGGTTTCTGTAGTCTTTCCTATCTTCAAGTGTCATGTTCTCTGGCCTTTCTCCTTGCTCTTGAGAAACATACAGTTGGGTCTCACTAACTCAGTAGAGTCAGGTCAGAATGCTGCTTACATGGAGTACCTCGTGGGGCTGAAAGCACACACAGCAAGAAGTTTAAGACTTACTAGATGGCATGTTGCCTTGGAAGGCAGTGCTGTAGTATAATCATCAAGATGCCTTATAAAAACAGATCTGAAGGAGTACAAAGGAAAGCTATTTGCAATGCACAGCAATACATTTTTATTGAGTGTGCGCAACCAAGAAAGGTATTTTTCTGTACTTTTGAGCACATCTGTAGACACCCCTACAAGTATATATCTGAGGAAGTTCTCTCTTCCCACTGTGAAATAAAGACCAAAGAGTAGCAGCATGGGGGTATAAAAATTAATGTGACAGTTTGCATAAAAAGTAAAGGGGAGGGTAATACTCTGTTTTTCTGAGTTTCATTTCTAAACATTTAATTCTGAACACCTCAAGTCCTCCTGCACTTTAACTTAACTACAGCCTTTTTGTCACTTCCTGTCATGAAAATTGTACAACGTTTCTGTGAGATGATAAACAGGTGTTACTTTTCATTCTGGCGGCAACGGCATTTTGGTGCAGGATGAAATAATCCTACTATTAAATAAGAAGCTCACAGTGGTGTTGTGAAGCTTAATTTGTTTGGAAAATGCTTTGCAGTATTCAGATGAAAGGCACTCTGGATATTCAAAGTATTATTACTGCACAGCTGGTGGTCTACACGCTGCAGATGTTTCTTCCATGCTGTTGCATGGTTACTTAAGTGGCTTCTTAGTGCAGATGTTCACAAGTGAGCATGCACAACCTCCTCCGCCTATGTTTTTTGACACGGATTTTATTGCTGCTTGACTTTTGATCTTGAAAAGAATATTCCTCCACCGGTGAGGCTGAGGTTTTTTCTCTCTTTTTTTTTTTTTTTAAGGCTAGTAGGTGCTATGTGAGTGTGTGACTACTCCTTGTTGGTTCAGCCCCCATTGCAAATGACAGCATCTGCAGATATTTACTGTGGGCCTTTCTCTTTAGCCTCCATTTCCTTCTGTGGCTTTTACTCATTCCCACAGCGTTTGACTCTGGGGATTCTGCCTCTTCTGTTAATACTCCATCACCATCACTCTCTTCATGCAGACGTGATGATTCCCTTTGTACTCTTTGCCCAGATGGGATCAAGAACTTCATTGCCTCTTGATTCTTTCTTTCCATGGCTGCTGCTACTGTTACATAAAGGGATCTCTAAGAATCGCTGGGCTTGCCCCTCACAATAATACACTCTTTCTGAGAAGATTTCAAGATAAGACAAAATTCTAATTTCTGCATGTATGGTGCTGTTCTAGTGGAGAGAGGTAAGGTCTGACTGTAGCTGACATCCACGCAGATTGTGCTGAATATACACAGATCTTCATGTATGTGCTCTGTGATTACATAAATCTATTTGGCAAGACAACTAGTGTTAAAATTTATATTCCTCTTGTTTTGCTGTAATTGCAAAAAGTGGCAAGATATCTGATGCAATAGAAAGGCAATTGAGTAAACAAGACCTTTGCCTAACTACTGAAGTTCAACACATAGCCTGTTGCATTACTGACCCAGGAGCAGAAAAGGAGCAAATCTGTATGCACACACAAAGAAAAAGTAAAGTACAGGAGAACAGTACCGGTTCTGGTTAACATAGATTTATTTACAAGATTCACATGGAAGACAGAGAGCATTTGGTACAATATATTGAAGTGTTTCTTCTGAAGTATTTTGAAGACTAGATCTCTCTCAACAGCGTGTTCAAGAGCCACTGTATTGCAACTCAGAGGAAGGGCCACATATGGCCATGTATCTCTGGGACAGACTGTGAGAAAGCAGAGGCTCAAAGCTGACTGCATCCAGACAAATAACTTCAGAGACCAAGGAGAAATCGCATCACTTTCTGCAGCACTTCTGGCAGAATTCCCCATGAATCAAAGCAGATCGCTCAGTCTTTACCTAGGAAAGTTAGACCTGAATGGAGGCACCTTGAGAAGACTAGACCCTAGCTGTATTGTGAGGTGAATTGCATCTTAAAGACCTGGTAATTTCTCCTGGTGTTTAAGAGTAAACAATTTGCCAGAGCTTATGAATCTTCTAAATGGCATCCCTGGAGACCATAGCTACTTTTTATACACAGAATTGATATGGCTTATGGAGATATATACAAGTTTCTTTACACTCGTGTGATCCTACTGAAGCATCTCATCCTTTCTCTGTGTTCGTGTTGGTCTGCATAGCCTTCATTCTGCCTCTGTAATGTGTCTGAACTACCGTTGCCTGCTCCAAGGGGACAGACTTATGATACTGTTTCTTGTCCAGATCCCCATCTTTTTTTCTCCTGGAATTCTGGTGCTGCAGTTATTCCTATTCTTTCAGTGCAGCTATTTCTAGTATTCATGTGCCCTGCACCACTCAAATGGGAGAAAGAACAGGGAGGGAAGGGAGGTAAGAGGGAGGGAAGGAAGGGAGAGCTTCTAATGTTCTCCATTACTCAGTTCCTGTCCCCTGATTCATGACCAATACCTCCTCCGCTCTTCTGATATATTCCTTTTCTCATTCTGGTTAGGTATCACAGCTGAAATCTAGTCATCATATGGATAACAATTGGATGCATATCATCTTGTTCATTATGATGTGATCATTTGTGATTTAGTATTGCTTGGTAACAAAAGTTTCTTTTGCATGTGACAAAAATTGCATTAAGCCAGTAGCCCCAGAACAGTGGCTGAAAATCAGTTCGGGGGGTAGGGGTGGCTTTTACTTCTGCCACTTTGGCTTGAGCTTGAAACATTTCATACAGTAGCTCTGCTAGGAATAAGCTGGGCTTCCTTACTAATGTAATAAAACACAGACCATCCTAAGGGGATGAGGGAGTTACATTCCAAAACTTGCAGTGCAAGCAACCAAAGTTTAATGGAAAACTTTGAAAAGTTTCTATTAAAAAACAATTTTCCTTCTATATATCATACGGTCTATTTCATGCTTTCCCTGCTCCCTCCTTTTTTTCCTTACTGGCACAAACACAGGATCTTTATTTTGACAGAGCTAATCTGCTCGTGCTTTCCTTTGGGCCCTCGGGCTCCCCACCTGTGGAAAGATCCATGGGAGCAGAAAAAGTACTGAGCGGGTGCCACATGCTCACCTCAAAGGGAAGAAATCAGTGGCCTCCCAGAAGTATGGACTGTAAACATTGAGGTTCCTGAGGACCCATGGAGAACATGAACTATGAATCCTGCATAACCTCTAGCAACAGTTTTTCCTTCCGTATTGCCTTGTGGGATTTCCCTCTCCTGTCAGCTGGGCTTCTTCAGGAGACGTGCTATACGGGCTGCTTTGCTGCAGCTGTGCCGCTTCCCTCTTCCCAAAGACTGAAAGGCACAGTCAGCGCTGACAATTTCTACCCACAAACTTCTCTGGTGAGAAAGGTTTAAAGTAGCTTGCAACCACTGCCAAGTTTGACAGCAAGCTTCATAACAAACTGGTACAGCTCTGAGATCTCTCTGCTGCTTTTGTGGAGAGGCTGGGGAAGATTTTATGGAGTGAAAAGTGATGGAGAGAGAGTGAATTGCTTTGTGCCTCCAGCAGGCAGCACACTCAAGGTGGCTAACATCGGGCACTGATCTGCTCCGTAGAGTCCCTGCCTAGCCAACAAAAAAAAACCAAAGTCAAATTCAGATGTTTATGACTTTGTATACAAGACGAAGCCCAGAATTTATCTTAGCATCTTTGCCACTGGGCATCACCCAGGATGAGCAGGAAAATAACCTGCTCATCCTGTGACACGTGTGGTCATCGTTCTGTGATAGGGAGGTTTTCCTCATTGCCAGCATGTCTCTTTAAAGACTGTTGATTCACGTCAGAGCTGTCTTTGTATTTAGCCAAGTAAATTATCGTGCCCAAACCAACATACCGAAAGGTAAGTTTGTCATGAAAGAGAACAAACCTTGGCTCCGTCTGCTTGTATCATCTCATCCCACCTCACCCAGAATTAGGTCATTCTGACTTTGTAACATCCATGTGGGTTCCTGCGGCTCTCAGGCCAGGCTGATATGTTGTGGAGTTACTTATGTCTTGTACAGAAATTTTAATCCATAGCATTTTAATTCAGGAAGCCTGAATTTAATGTTCAGCTCTACCCTGAAAGTGTCTGGATCCTTCAAAGACTTGAAGTACAGAACTGCAAAAAAAGGCTGGTGACAGTTCGGAGTCTTGGCTCTTTTGTTGTTGGTTGGAAAATCCCCATCAGTTTCACTGGAAACAGCATTTAATCTACTGTATTTTCAGGGTCTGTACGGTGTTTTGCAATTGACATCTTGCACTCAGGAAGGTTAAAGAACTGTGGGAGTACACACAGCATCTCTTATCCAAAGCTTTCTGCATTATGAAATAGTAGGCAAAGTCAAATTGACCAGAGACCAGAAACCAGGTCTCTGCCTCCTGGCTGAGTCCTGGTATCACTATCAAGCTGTTACACTCACCCTCTCCCGCTGGTCTGTTGAATCTTGAGTGAGACCACAGCGGGACTGTGGCTGTTTTCAGATAGCCCTCCTTGATGGGCAGGAGGATCTCAGTGTCAGGATGCCAGTGCCAATGCCCACATGGTCTTGAAAACATGCAGAGCAAAAGCAGAGGTGCCTGAGGAAATGTAAAGGCAGGAACTAAGTAACCAGCAAGAAAAGGTCAGCCTTGCTGGGGTCAGGGCAATCAAGCCGAGACCGTACTTTTGCATTCGGGTGTTTGAATTCTGCCTAAACCATACTTTATGTGCCTATGTCTTTGTATGGGTCTGGGCCAGGATCACGAAGGACCCCGTAAAACCAGGAACAGAGTGGTTTTTTGAATGTTTCAATTCAGATAAGCTGGCTCTTGTGCCACTTCTTGGAAGTCCTGTTTTTAGCAGTTATCTTTGATTAAGAGTAAGCAGAGAGACCTCTGAGATGAACTGCACTGTATGCATGTGACAAGCTGGAAGGGTAGCATGCTCAGTGAGCCTGACTTGGCTTTGCTGAAATTAGATTTTGACTCTTGGTTTGTAAAGGGAGCAAGATGAGGAGGAAAGCAGTTTTCTAAGTAGTGGTTTCCTATCTGCTCTTTCCCTTGCTCTCTTTCTTTCATACTCCACCTGGAGCCAGCAACTTTTTAAATGCTCTGCAGCCACCTAGAGGAAAAGTATGCTTGATTGAAGTTAATTATATATGAGTTAAGCCAGGAAGTGGGCTCTGCAGAGTTTAAGAATGTGAGTTTCTAAACTAGCCAGCCTGTTTATTATTATATCACAAGACCTCCTTGGAAATATATACAGTGAATCATCATCAAAAGCTGAAGATAACTTCAGTTTATATTTACACTTCAGAAATATTTCCTGCTTCGTGTTCTCATTGTGCTTGTTATTGGATATGACATATTTTCATGACAGATAGCATAGCAAGGCCACGATATATTTTGTTGGTAGAGAGAAGGATAGTATGATCTGGTTTAAATTTTCATTTTAGAAGATTTAAATCTTGTGCTATTTTATGTGTCTATCTCATGGCTATGGCAATATGCTATTGGTATATCTCCATGGTTTATGTTTCTGTAGGGCCATGACTTCAAAACCTCTCAATAATTTTTGAGGTTCTATCTAGGATGTTTATTAAGCTCCTGAAAAATCTCTGGCTTTTCTCAGATGAGGACTGTCACAAAGGATACGCTAATGGGCTCTCTGTCTACTGGAGTGAAAGCTGATGCAGTCATATTAGATTCATTTAGTCTATGCCATGTTCATTTGCACTGTATGAAACATAATAACAAAATTTAACTGTTGATTGAAAGTACCACTTGAATGCTATAAAGTTAGATATTAAAACATGTCTGTCTTTTTTAAATTTAATTGAAATGACTGGGTTTTCCTCTCTCTAGATAAGATATGACAGTTCAGTCTCCGCTTGTGCCTAAAAACTGGAGGCTGGGTGGACTCTTCTT
The DNA here is from genome assembly GCA_013398295.1 of Chionis minor. Lineage (NCBI taxonomy): Eukaryota > Metazoa > Chordata > Aves > Charadriiformes > Chionidae > Chionis > Chionis minor. The sequence goes on along the minus strand of VZSF01001160.1, from coordinate 438,282 downwards.
TAAAAATCAACTCTAGACATGGAGAAAAAGATAAAATGTTATGTTAATTACATAATGCAAAAGCTCAAAATGATGATGGATTTTCCATGGTAGCTATGCCAGAGGACACTGAAAATTCCATTACGATGGAGTGTCTCTGTCATAAGGCAAATTCATGTTAGCAGTGTACGTGCTAAGCTAAGCGTGTGCACACAGGGAGCTGAACGGAAACGTAGAAGTACTAGTATGGATACTGAGAAGGTCCTTTAAGCCTCTGTTTCTTTTCCTCTCATAAGAAAGAGTTGATATACACATCTGAAATACCAGTATGATGTAGTCAGTTGAAATAGCCTGAATACTACTGCATTGTGTCAGTACAGGCTAAGTAATAAGGAATCTTATTGGCTTAAGAAATTCAAAACAGGAAATTATGAAATTTAGGAATTTGTCTAGGTTGTGGCTTCTAAGGGGAAATGATGGGCTTCTGGAAACACAAAGTAGATCAATTTGGTCAAAACACTCTGCCACAGGGAATCAGTGGTGCGCACATAGACTGTACACGTAATGCTACTGGGCCTATGAAAGATGGGATTTTTGGTAGAAAACCCCTTTGGAGGTGACTTTCTTTCTGAACATTAAATCCATAGGGCACCAAGAAATTTTTTGCCAGAAAGCTTTGTACAAATGCATGATAAGCCATATCAGGTAGCATTAGACATACAACTGCTGTAATCTTTGATAATTATGTGATGCATATTTGCAAGTGGATGATTGTGGATATTAATTAAGTGAAGAAATACATGTCTTCAGAAACCAGGTTCCAGGTTTTGGACCTTCAGTGTCAGGTTCAAGGTGATATTCCTAAATTTGCCTCTATATCTTTTTGTTGGTCCAAACTTTTTATTGCAAATGACCTCTTTATAATGAGTTTGGAAATGCTGTCTGTTCTAGAGCAGAGTTATTATGGTCCTTGTATTTTCCAGCCAGATACACAAACCACAGATCATACAACATAAAGGCAGCCAAATCCTTTTTTGCAGTGATCTCACCAAAGAAAAGTGGAACAAATTGTACGTATGCTCCTCAAGTGAGCAAGTAAAAGAGAGCATTTTTTTGATGGGTGCATTTCAGTGTGATATTGGGTTTTAAATGGGTTAAGAAACTTATGCTGTATGTCCTCTTTATTCCAATAATTCCGTATACGAAGTTGTATGTAATGTGCACAGAGAAGTGTTTTTTAACTGCTCCACTTCAAGCTATGTGCTACATATGAACTCAGACTCAAACCACTTGAGTTCTCATGCATACAGGTATTTGTTTCAACTGCCAGGACTTTAAAGGTTGAACTCTGCATGGCCCAGCACAACTGAAACAGAGGAAGAGGAGGTGAAAACTCTCTCCCACTTTCTGAAAGTGAGTGGCAGTGCAAGAGGTCAGCTCTTCCAGCGCTGTGGATGGCATTTCCTTATTCTGCTGGAGATTCTTGAGCAAAAATACAGTCTCTAAAGGTGGCAAGTCACCTGCTCAACTGCACTATAACCTTCAGCTCGAGGAAATACTCTGAGTCATACCAGATGCTTCTTGGAGCCCAGCGTGGGACCTCATTGTCTTCCTCAGTCATGGTTCAGCTATTTCCCCATGGAGGGATTTTAGCCAACCTTTCCATTCTCAGGACCAGAAAGAACATTTAAAGCTGCAGGCGCCTCTAAGGATCCAAGCACAAGATAGAAAAAGCCTCCTTGACACATTAGTAGGAGGATTATCGTGAAGAAAGAAGTAGGAAAGGTTGCTGTGCTGTTCCATTCTTTATTTTGTTCTTCCTCCTTCCCTCCTTTTAATAGCCTTTACCACTGCTAGTACGTATTCAGGGTTATTATAAACATGGTGTCAGGGTAGTGCTGTCCTGAGAACTTTAGTTTTATGCAGTTTTAGAAAATGTTCCAGAACATTTCATTGTTCATTTTACCATATTCTTGTGGGTAATGTTGGTTAAGGCAATAAAATGCAATTCTGGCACAGCATGCCCTATATTTAAAGGTTAAAAATACACATAGAACACTCTTTTTGGCATTTTCCAAAAGCGTTTGGATAATACTTTTAGCAGCATGTAGTATAGGCTTGTGGTGATATTGTGCAGTACAGTATGCTTTTTCAGAGGTCTACATGAACCTTCATTTATTCAGTGTCTGGAAAATACCATTTTTGCTTACCCTTTGTGAGGAAAGTATGGGTTCTGACTTTTTTAAAAGGAGCTGTATACGCAACGAAATCAAAATTGAATTGCTGTCTGTCTCTGCTATGTTGGAAATTACCAACAATAATTACCACTTGCATTTAAAGCATCCTTTTCCCAAGTTGACTGAACTCCTCTAAATAACTGCTTTGGAATGGTGCCTTGGCAAGGCAGAGATGGATGTGGATATCTTGTGTGATTCTGTTTAATTATCTCTAAGTGCCAAGTCTATATCTGGAGCAGGAACAATGGCACTCAGAGTTAAATTAGGACTCTTCAATGTGTGTGTAACGTGACTGCTATGCCCTAGAAATCTTAGATCACATGCAGCCCTTGTCCTTTGGTGGAGTTGTATAGTTTATCATTTCTTTCTGCTTGGCTCCATGGGGCAATACAGTCCAGGATTGACTCAAATTTGCACAAAAATCAGTGATCAGGATGAAATTTGAATGTGTGATTCAAATGCCTACTGCTGCAAACTCCTCCTCTGCAATCTGCCAAAAATAACCCTGATATTATCAAGCATTATGGCCAATGCTGTCTTTATAGGAATGAGATTTCCCCATGGAAAGCATATGCCTACAGTAGGTTTTGGTATGCTCTGCTCACCAAAGATGAGCTGTGAGTTCCTTTCTGTTCCCACGTGCTTAGGGTTTTTTTGGAGCCATTTCAGCAGTGTGGGGGTTCCTGTATGATGGGGGAGTCTGCAGTACAAAGTGCACGTATGCTGCCTGACACTTTTTCTGGGTACTTTCCCACTTACTGGAAAAACAGGTCAGGGCACTGATGATTTGTTATGGATGCTTTTATCAGATCTCCAATTTAAGGCAATGTTACCATTGTTACAATGTGTGAGAAAAGCACAGAGGGAGTGCAGATATAGTTACCTGTTCTTGGAAGAAATGATCCTTGAAAATGTCTGCCTTTACTGCATGAAATGGTCTGTTCCCCAGGCAAGTGCTTTGAATGCATACTCAATAGATGTAACGGCTTCTGTGTTTTCAGCAGCCTCCAAAATTACCTTCCTTATGAGTTATTTTCTGCTTTTGCATTAATGTTAGTAAATTCTGGAGAACGAGAGAATAATCTCAAGCCTCTGATCTCAAGCCTCAAAGTCATAAAAAGTCTCCAACTCTACAAACCACGCTTCAGTGCTTCAATAAGATTAAACATGCATATACAGACAAGAGACAGCTTGCAATAGCGACAGCATGAGCCTTTCCATTATACACTGGAATATAGCTCATCTTCTCATCTTCATAACTTGTGAAATGACTTCTCTAGCAGGGGCCATAAATAATGGCAGCTCACTGAAACTTTGTAGGAAAAACAGCCCAAATTTTCTTGTAACAACATAAGTACTGACAGAAGCCATTGGCTTTTATTTTTCCTGTAAAGGATGAGAAAGGAGGTCTAATTTTGGATCAGGAATAATAAATCCTGAGTGTTGCTGCCGAATTGTGAGCACTCCTGTGTGATTATGGGAATCCAAACTGGCCATTTTGTAGAGTATGGCTATTTTCATAACCGGTGCTAAATTAGGCCAAGTTTGCACTAAAGCTCTGATTTGGCATACCCAATAAGAAGTTATCCCAAGAAGTCTGTCTCACAGGATGGTGAGGCTGGAAATTGATCCTCTTTAGGCAGATGACCCTTCAACTTTTGGAATTTGCAAGTGTACAGCTTATGTCAGGTACAGAGAACAAACCTCTTCACCGCCTGATGCCTCTTCACATACATATAATGGATGTAGCCATGCGCTATCTCTAATTGCCTTTGTAAAGTCTGTTGAGATCTACTGGTAGAAAGAGGAAGATGTTAGTGTTTTTCGTCTGTGTAGAGCCACTTCTTCAAGGTACCAAAAGGTTTGAAAAATGCACTGCATCACACTCCTGTTGTGAAATGTAAAAAAAAAGAAAAAAAATAGTCCTTCCTAAAATAGCTGGTTCTGGTTTTGGATTTGTGTGTATTGCAAAGGAAAAGGATCTGCTGGTGTTCAGCAAGTGAACATCTGCTGTTGCAGTCCTGCATGGCATGGACTAAGGCTGTAGGCTTTGTTGCTATGATCTTTTCTTCTTCTTTTTAGTAGTGCATGTAGCACAGGACTTGGTTCTTTGGCCTTTGTGGCCCTTGGAGACTTTCCACGGTTTAATGTGAAAAAGGGCTGTTGCTGAAGGACTGTAGTCTTCCAGTTTGCTTTGAAGATGTGGCAGCAGAGTGTGTGTGTATATTTGTCTCCTTCAAGGGTGTGTCCCACAGCTGCCGGATGCCTTCACTTTCATGGATTTCCCCTTGCAACAGTTTGTGATTATACACACACAATTAGTGCCATCTCTGACACACACCCTGCAGGCAGCATAGACAGCATCAAAAGGAAATCACAGTGAGGCACTTGGTACCAGTTGAGGACTAACAGGTTGGCTGTGCTCCAGTGCTTATTCAGAGCAGGGACTCCAGATAGAAGTGCACCATCACGGCCAGATATTTTTTAGAAAAGTAAGTATGTCATTAAAAGAAATGTAATTTTCTTTTGGACCACAACATCATTGCATCTCTGTAGGATTTCATTGAGGGCACAGCTAAGGCTGCCTGAAGTATCCTGTGTGTATTTCCATAGCTGGTAAAATGGCTTCATTTTATAAATAAGTTGCACTGCAGTCTTCCTGCAGGATTGTTTCTGTGTGACTGAAATGTTTTGATGTTTAAGCTTCTGATATGTATTCTCAATTTTACTTCATTTAAGTGAATGTTTTGGTCTTGGTAGAGTCACAATACCTTGGAAGACCCAAAGTCTCTGTTAGTGTGGAGTATGGTAACTTGTCAGTACAGCTTCATTATTGGCATAATTCCAAACTTCTACTAAAAGTATATTTTCCTGTTGTTTGAACAGTCCAATCAGATTGCAGTACAGATAAGTCTCTGCATACATACAGTTAGTGTCACCAGATCTATTTATCAGATTCAAAGGCGGAATAAAGAGGAGGAAGAATCTGGGGGTAGCAGAGAATAATTTCTGAAATTTATCAATCACTGGAAAGGGTTAAAAAAACCCCTGTGGGTGTACCAAAGATTTTTGCAATGGGAAATGATTAGGACAGCACATAAGAATCAGTTTTTAAATTTACCTGGTGAAGCATCCCGCAATAGCCCTCTAATATGGCTGTAACAACAATAACTGTGAGAAATGTAATTAAATGCAAGAAGTAAACATGTTTGGAAAAAAATACAGACCCAAAGTCAAGGCTTGCTCATGGGCCACCACCAGCTCCCCTTTACTAGCCATCCCCAGAGGACAGACATCTTTTGCTTCCACATCCTTTCCCAGAACTGCCCTTTGACTCTGCTGGTGGCTGTCAAATGAACCACGTACCTGCTCCCTGCTGATTCCAGAAGTGATATAAAAAGACTCCTCTCCCCTGACTGCCAATCCATCTAACTACAATTAATATTAATGCATTAAACTTGACAGCAGGGAATTTCATTCGGAAAAAAAGGGTTTTATTTTTATTGCCTAGGCTTGTCAGCTGTGCATATAGTTTCCTTTACTATCATTTTTCATGTAACCTTAATTAGTTAATTTAACCTTACAAATAATTAGCAATTGTAATTGATTAATAAAACCACTACAGTTGATGATTGCTCCTCAGCCAAGCCTAGGGCTCGAGCCCTGCAGCTGTCACCAGGATTAAACATTTCAGGAAAATAAAAACTACACAAGCCGTTAGGTGTGTAATGAATCAGAGGATTGTTTGTGTTGCACGTGGCTTGCTACCTTCCTTAGTGGACACCTGTGCTGAACGCTGTAGCAAAAATAGCGCTGATCCCAGACAAACTGGAGGTGTTTCACTCTGGAGCCTGTCTGGATGTCCAAAGCCATTTCAATGCCAAGGGCTAATGGTGTTGCACTGCTCATGTGCATGTAAGGGCTAAACTCTCTGCACCCAAGAGCGTGGCTACCCTCTGCAGACTAGGAACAGTGCCCTGGCCTCCCTAATCCCCCAGACCATCCCCAGGCTTGGTCAGGGTGCACGCTAGCCTGACCATGAACGTGTTAATGATTAAAAAGGCTGGATGATTGATGGTGAGCCTGGAGATCTCCTGACCCAGTGCGACCACCTGAGGTAGCTGTAGGTGGGTTGACTCTGCAGAAGGTGGTGTCCCCTTCTAAGTAACAGCTGAAATATCTATTTATGCTCTAAAAAGCAGAGGAAGTACCTCGGGTTTAGGATTTTGTAATTTCTAAGGTAGGAAGTTGGTGAATGCATAGCCAACCTGGCACTGGCAAACATCCCTAAACACCACAGGCATTAATAATAACTAAATCTGAGTGAAGAGCAGTTAAATGTGATTGATAAAGGAGGCTAGCACAGAAACAATGAGATGAAATAATCTTGATAATGGACTCTATCTGTGCAGATTATTACAGATTCTCCTTGTGATAATAATTTGCTGCAGTAGCAAACAAGTATCTATTTCACTGTAAAATGAGACATACTCCTCCTAAATGGCATGGGGTATATGGAGCAGTGCCTGCTGCAGGGATGCTAGCAAGAGATCACAAACGTGCTGTGGCCAAAGGAAACAGTGCAAAGTTATTAAGTGTGTCATGTAAAAAGGTGGTCCTTTCTGCTTATACAAGGTCTTTTATCAGCTAACAACATCAAACAATGCCAAGGATGTTGAGCTAATCTGTTCCTTGCAGCCTGTCAAACGTGATACCCATACAGCAACATCTGCTGCTCAGAAAGATGTAAAGGGACCTACCGCAGAACGGAAGTGAAATAAAATTACACTGTCCCTAGAAAGTAAGGTTTTTTCAAATGAAAACCACTGGTCTGTAAATACGAACATGTTGTATATTTGATCCAAAGAAATTCTGTTTACAGTACATATATATGTGTTGTAGTTTGGGCCAGACTGGTCACTGAGGCAAATGCTACCTCAAACCAGGACATTCAGTAAAGGCAGGACGGATAGCCTTTTTACATTAGCACTTATGTTGCTTATTTGTCACAGTGAATTTTTAGCTAATTTCATGTTGAGGGTCCACTGAGAGTAAAATGATTAAAAGCTCATAGAAATGTCAAGCACAACTGTCAGGCTTAACCATACGAATGGTCATGGAAATAGCCAGTGACTTTGGCAAGGAAAAATACTCCTCTTCAAGGCGCACTGTTGGATTTGCAGAAACAAGCTTGTCTGTGTTCAAAGGACAGCTAATCCTCTCTCCTAGTTTTGAATAAAGGGTTCCCAATGCCTCCAAAGCACTGTATGGGCATTAGGGCTCCCGATTACTTTGACTGAAGTACTTGCACCTTTTCCATGCTATTACCTATTCAGTTTCTGGACTATTAAGCCTACGTCTATCCTTCTCCTGTAGACAATTGAATTTTTGGTCCACAGCAAGAGCAATTGACATGGAGAGCTTGTTTATTACTTCAACCCTTGGTCTTTCTGCAGGATTTGTGCCTCTCACAAACATTGCTTTGTCCTCTGAGGAACAGAGAAGTCCCTGAACGTACATGGAGCAGGAGGCTTTTGCCCACTGACACCCAAGGTGCATGCACAGATCACCCTCATTGGAAAGCAGAGGAACTGAGGGCGTGATTTTCAGAGGGCCTAGTATGTGTTCCCCGCACCTTGTCCCTGCCTTCTAATGATTCCACTTGGGGCCGTAGATACTCGGCATTTCTGAATTTGCATTCTGCGTTTGCAGAAGCATCTAAGCGTTTTGCATATGCAGAAACTGCTGACTGAATCCACCAGCTCTTGCCAGATATATTTTAGGTCTGTGCCAAATGGGCACACGTTTTGGATGAGCTAACTTGAAATATAGTGGTGACATACACAGTAGCAGTTTCACTTAGGGACATGTTAGCAGCTTTGCTCCCTGCCATGTTTTGTGGTGATTCTATCTTATGCAATGGAAGAAGATGGTGGTGTTAACAAGTGCCTGGGGGATTTCCTAACATGAGAAGTGCTCAGTTATGCTGCATCACCCCTGCTCCTTTGGAGCCTCTTAAAATCTGGCATTTAGTAATAATGCTGCTGAGAAAACAGGCATATAGCTATTTTGAGGCCTTCAAAGCAGGGAGATGCTGAATGTAACCTGGAAAGAAGGCACCATTTCCCATCACTTGCATGGAAGGGCATGTGCTCACTACCTGCAGAAGTCATCCACTTAACAATTCCGGTATTATTATTGGTAAAATTATGAAATTATTACTTTCCAGGGAATAAGAAAGAAGTCTTTAACTTGGGTTGACGCAAAATCGTGGCAAAACTGGAGTTTGCTTTGTCCCACTGTGATCTCAGTCCTGTCTCCCTGATGTTTCTTGGGTCTTCTTCTCACCTTCCTGTGTGGTTGTCTCCCTGGTGCTCTTGAGACTTCTCTGCATCAAAAAAGAGATGAGGCCTTGGGATGTGACAGCAGAGATGCACTTAGCTTTCTTGCCATTTACCACAAGTTGGTGTGGCATCGAACTCCATGTGACTGGAAAGTAACCACCTCCAAACCTTGGACAGATATCCGCCAAAGCTTTCCTTGCTTATTTGTTCTGGGGCTTTATTCTGCAGGTCCTGTGTGACAGACATGTGTGAGTGCCCGGTCCATAAAAACTGCTACTGTGAGTCATTCCTGGCATATGCCCGAGCCTGCCAGAGGGAAGGGTTGAAAGTCCAGTGGGTACCGGAGCAGAACTGTGCAGGTAAGTGTTTTTGGGATTGCTTCTTTGTAAGCCAGTGCATAGACTAATAGACTACTATCCTTTTACTGGTGGAGGAGGATCAAAAATGAACTGGCTAGAAAGGACTGGGATTGCACCAGCAGGGAAGTTGCATTCTGAGTTACGGAGAAGGGCCTTAATGGGAATGATTGTCAGCCATCAAATATTAGAAATGTTTATTTTGCTGCAAAACTTTTCACCTCTAATGCCACCTATCTTAATTTTATGTACTTCGAGGAAGAAGTACATGCCTTTTTCTTTCAGGATGTGTAAACAGTGGGTTACAGGTAATGTTTAAACTCCTTTGACCTCCAGTCAAGGAGCACAGTTGTATTTCCAGAGACAGCATACATGTATGATTGCAGTAGGTTCCACAAGGGAAGAAGAGAGAATGTATTTAATGGGAATACTAAAATGCAAACATGCATTAATTTTGGTACTTGGACCAGATTCCCTGTGTGATTAGGACTGCATTAATTGGAAGTAATTGTGAGTAATTGTTTCCGTGAGAAGTGGTGGCCTGCGGTCATGGGCACTTGAAGTAAAATGCAATATTGCAGATTAATTTTTCCCCTGATGATGGTCTCATTAATTTAGGGCATTCTATAGTGGCACTGGTTTGCCTGGAAATGTATTCAGATTTATGTAAAGCAATTGGCAGTAGCTGGAAAAAAAAATGAGAGAAGGATAGTCAGTGCTGGTCAAAGAGCTATTACTCTGTGGTTCATTTTGGTGATTGTGCGTAGCTCAGGGTCTACTCTCTCAACTTCAATTTCCTTTTCTGTTGAAGGCACGATAGCAGGGATGAGTGAGTGACACAGCAAATTACCTTTGATTGACTGTTCCCCAAAGGCTCATTTTTTATCTTAAAAAGGAACAGAACAATCCAAACAGGGTGTCACTAAGTGAAAGCCCTGTTCAAGGATGTGGTCTCAGACAGCGCTAATAATGTATGTAATTTTAATCTATTGATCTGGTAGCAGATACATGCAGAACCTGAAACAAGCATCCTGACTTCTTTTTTTTTGACCAAAGTGCTTCAGACTGAGACCTCACTGTGGCAGATGCTGTAAAGAGAATAAAAAATGCAGTCCCTACCTTAATGAGTTGATACAAGTGTTGGCATATCACGACTTAACTAATTGAGGCTTCTTTTCACAATTTTTTCTGGCATTTTACCAAAGACAAGAAAAGTTTCAAAGGCAAAACCAGTACTTGCGAGAACATTATGAAGGAATTTAAACACGTATCTTCCATTAAAACTAATGAAAGAAGTGTTGAAATCCACCCAAGTTTTTTAATCTCAGTACAGACTTCTAGAGGGAAAGTGGAAATCTTGTTAAGCAGAAAATATGATCGAGTATCCTCAAAACACTTACTTAAGTATCCAATGTCAAACAAGCAGCACCATCTTCCACAGTCAAGGTAGCATTAAATTAAACTGCATCCACTGCACTCCATATGTTACCAGTGGCCAGCATCAAGATTTTAATCTGTAACTTACTTTTTTCTCCCCGAAACTTGTAGTTACAATTATTGTGTCCTAATTACGGATAAAAGTTCCTGGGTATGAAACAATGTATCTGTAATAAAACTTTAGCATTCTGTGACTTTCATTTCCTGCTTGACATTTCATAGCTGGTGGGATACTTGGAAGAGCTGTGTTCTGATGAAAATGGAGTACACTTATTAGTAAAGTCAGGTTTTAATTATTCTTTTGTGTGTTATAAAACCAGATTTTGTGTGGTTGCCAGTTCTTCTACCCTGACTGCTGTACGCTTAGCTCATTTTTATAATCTTTAGAAAGCTTGTGTTGTCTGGAGAGACAGCCAAACAGGATGCTCAGGAGCCTGAATTACATGTCCTGTTCCCTACATGCTCTTCCTCCTCCTGCAGTGCGGCAGTGTATCCTCCTCTAAGTGAAACACTGCTGCTCAAGGTTTGCTGTCCTTAGAGGTTGTCTTGGTAAGGGGAACGTCAGCTGTCATTTAATCAGAGGGGTGAAGAGAAGAAGCTAATGACTAAGGAAAATGGACAGGGTAGGAAAGGGTTGGTGAGATCCGCATGGGAATTGACAGGCTTTGGAAAGCAATATGGGTTTCCATGGGAAGTAGTGGGGAGTGAGTGGGGAGTGTTAGGATGGGCATAGGAAGAAATACGATGTGTGAAGAAGAAGAAAAAAACCAGGAGAGCCAGCGTGAGGGAAAGAAGAAATAAGAGAAAGTGATGCATGCAAGAGGGAAAAGAAAGGATACTAATGGAAGGAAGAGGTTTGAAAAGCAAAGAAGATAGAAAAAAGATTTTTTTTAGCCAAGAAGGGCGAAGCAAGCAGTTTATAAAGTGCACTTAAGTAAACTGAAGTGGTGAAAGGCCTTGGGCCATAGTAATTTAACATTAATTTCTGAAGGTCCTGAGAGAAAAAAGACTTAAGGATGGCAGATGGCAATAACTTCCTGCCATGGGCATGACTACACAGGCAAGAAGCAGAAGCAGATATGGACTATAGTAAAGTGCAAAGTGCATCTGGTAGCACTAATGTGCTGACATGCTCCAACAGCCTCATAAAAACTGAACAATTTTCTCATTTTCTCAATTTTCACAATTTCCTATGTGATCAGTTGAACTAGAGGAGGATGAGTGTATATCTGATTTTGACTCTTGTCTCCTGGGTCCCCTATTCTCTGCTGTGGAATTTTCTGGCGAAAGTCACTCTTTTTTCCTGTTATATATTGCTTTTCTTTAATAACTTTATTCCATGTGAATATGTTTTGGAAGGCTATTGTGACTTTTCAGTGGAAATTCATTAAAAACTGAAAGTTGAAAAGATCAACACAAGTGTATTGTTAGGTCAGTGCCGAGATCTATTGCCTTGTACTGTATTAGAAGGAGATGTTGTGAATTGCAAGCACAACAAGTGACATACAGTTTGAAAGTCCTACAAAACATCTCAAAAGCCCAAACAGTGCAACTCTAACAGAAGGAGCAGGATGATTCATTGATGCACAAACATGAGGTCAGAAATTTCTAAGCAATCAGATGTACCAGATATCATCCACCAAGGGAATCCTTCAGCAGTTCCATGTTAGGTATTTTGGATTTTGTGTTGGTGAACAAGAATTCCTCCTAAATAATTACGGCCATGTCTACAAAGACAGGCGCAGACAGATACAAGCCTTCTCTGTGAAACTGCCAAACTGGCTGGAGTAAACCAGCTCTGGTCTGAAAACTGTATAGCCTTATTAGGCAGGGTTTATTAGCTCAGGCACAGTGCTGTATTTATGGGACTATATGGCTTCTGGACTGGAGCTGGCTATCATCCCGCCAGCTCAGAAAGCGGTCTGAGGAAGCTCACATCTGTCATGCCAAACACATGTTCTAGAAGAAGAGTGGAAAAATCCTGTTGGGACTGGTAACATTTCAAAATGCAGTATTATTAGTAACTTTTGTACTTTGGGGTTGGGTTTTTGACTTTTTTTGCTAGTGCACTAAGGAAGTTATTACTAACAGAGCTCAATTCTTTAAGAGAGGAATTTGCCTTAAAAGACGGGTGCAAAGGCATCACTTCTGTTTTCCATGTTTACATGGTACTGATTCATTTCAGCAGTCCCTGGGAAGCCTACTGCAGAATGTCTTTATTTTTATTTTTTTAAACCGTTGATGAAGTGGAATGTTCTGGATCAATCACACCACATGTTAACAACTGAAACACTCAACAATAAAAGCCGTCCAGGGAACTTAAACAGCGGCCATTGTACTTTTCTGATTTTTCCCTTGACAGCAAGTTAATAATGCCATTATAGACTGCCTACAGCAGAAAATACAGTCATCATATCTTCTACATGGCATCATCTGAAGGAGAAGGAGGTGTTTTGACATACCACATCCATGTGTGGTACAGCAGAGCTGGGGAGTGCTTACAGATGCCACAGCTGCCAAGGGCAGCCTGTAATATATTCTCATTTGCTCTGGGGCAGAGATGAGGAAGTGGAAAGGAGACCTCAGCCAACTTTCCTCAAACCCACCGGCTGAGGCATCAAGCAGAGCTCAGATGGAATGAACAGGCTGGCTGTTACTACAGTAAAGCTTTGTGGGATGAAACCTGTGCAGCCTAAAAACGGAAGCTCACAGACCTTTCTATATGGAAACTGCATGTAGTGAAGCCTAATGTTTCAGTTTGTGGTTGGTCAATTAGAGATCCTTTGAACAGAAACTCATTTTCAGAGTAATGTTTCTAGTAAACAGCCCCCTTAGGATAATTCACGTTGTATGTGGACAATCTCTGTCAGTCTTTGAACATCTTGGTCTACTTTTCTAGACAGTTAATACATTGTTTGCAAAGCTCCTGGGAGCTCCGCACATTTTTGCTTCCTTTCTTACAGACATTCAATCTCTATTCTTAACACACTATCTAAGTGCAAAGTTCGTAGTGAATGTAATGTTTTACCGTATGCTCAATATTTCTTGCATGTTTTTCCCACCTTCTAAATTTCCCATTTCATTTAAATTTCATTTTAGTTACTCCTTTTGTTCAGTTCCTTGTTCAATGTGCATGAAAGTTATCCTGCAGAGCAAGATAAAAATGTAAAGCTGGAAAAAAGTTCTCAAAAGGCCTATGCCCACAAGCAGAATAAGCCTATCTTGAATATTGCTGAAAGATGTTTTTTCCAACCTATTCTAAAATTATTTTCAATAAAAGATATCTCACAGAGTTTTCAGGTAGCTTGCTCCAGTGCTTTCTCATGCTTAAAACCAGAAAACATTTTTTTTTCCCCTAGTATCCACCTAATATCTAATATATATCTAATATTCAGCTGTTGATTCTCTGTAACTCCAGGGTCATTTTCTACTGTACTATCCAATTTTTCCAGTTTTTTCTTTGCTTATTTAATATCTGTGTCCTGAGAACTTTGTATGCATTCTTGCCAGAATTCCTTCTTTAGGGCTGCTTTTCACATATGTATAAATGCCACAAAATTCTTAAGGTGTAAATCTTGCAAGAAGCTGATGCTGTTTTGAAGATCGCTTTTGTTACTGGTAAAGAGGAACCCCTGAAATTTATAATGCCTTAGCACTAAGACTTCCATCCTCTGTGACACACTTCTATACATATTTAATCAATTTATTTCTGCCTGTTTTCTCTTTATGAATAATAACAGTAATGTAATGGCACTCTTAAGGCCAGTCCTCACAACAAAACAATATTTTTCTCTCTGTAACAGAACTGTTCTTAAAAAAATCTGGACCTTCAATCTCTCTCAAAATGGAAGAAAACTTCTTAATGCAATCACCTCTCTGTAAAGAGAAAGAGATGATTCTAGATGCTTGAGGGTCCCTTAGCATCTATAAACTATTTTATCAGTACTTGTTTTTGCCATCAGCACAGCCGTTAGAAAGAATAACAGGCTTTTATTCGCTATCGAACCATGCATTATTCTCCATACTAAAAAGGCAGGATATAAAATATTAAGAGTTTAAATGTTGATCTGGAGGGGGTATAGTGCTTTTAGCTGAGCTCTCAGTGGTCTCTTATGTTGGAAATGCATTGAACTGTCAACTATATAAATCAATGAATAGATACTGGAATCATTAAGTACAAGAATCCCCATTCCCAGTGATCCCTTGGTAAAATAGCATAAAGCATTGAAAGAATTGATTTTTTTTTTCAAAAAAAAATTGTTTAGAAATGGTGCTGCTGAATTAACAGCATTGTTTTGATTTGCTTCAATATAAAATGTTGAAAGTTTAATCTTAGGAATAGAAAGTCTGAAATGGTGAATGACTCTTTTCTTGTTTCTGTAGGAGTGGGACTGGTAATAACTGTCTGTCCTTGTAAACGTTTCAGGAATCATTGATAAAAGGCATTGTAACAAATAAATAAACAATGTTAAGCCTTCAGTATAAAGCATAGATCTCCTTATAAGTGGAAACCTTGCCGAAGCTTTATATACCATCAGCTGTGTTAAAATTCTCAAAAGGTTCAAGACTGCTAGCAACATGATACCTTTTTGATTACGAATTTTGCTGCCTTTATATTTGTGATCTAAAGTAGTGTCGCATTTAATATAGTGGAATCTCTTTACAAGTAGTTTTTTTCCTCTAGATGGTTGTCCTACCAAAATGTGCTTTCTGATATTTGCAGCAGAAACCAAGCAAACTGATATGTAAATTTCCTCGTGTGACTCTGTGTAATATGCATATTTTGTTCCTTTCAACTGCCTTTCAGCAACCCAGTGCAAACATGGTGCAGTTTATGATACCTGTGGTCCGGGATGTGTCAAAACATGTGACAACTGGAACGAGATTGGCCCATGCAACAAGCCCTGTGTTGCAGGGTGCCACTGTCCGGCAAATTTAGTTCTTCACAAAGGAAGATGCATCAAGCCAGTCCTGTGCCCACAGCGATGACGTTAGTTCTCTTTCTGCGGACACTAATGTGGGTGTTGCTGACCCCATTGATGCTCACAGCCGGTGAAGGACCCCAGCTGTTTGTGTGCAGATTCTGCAATGTACACGTCTACTCACAGAGTGTAAATATGCCCTTGTGTGTGTATTTATGTGTGTTTATGTATACACACATGGCACCTAGAAAGATATATAAATGTATACTGTGTGTATGTAGATACACATATCTATACACAAGTGCCCTAAACGTAAGTACAACCCATATATTTGTATATATGTCCACACACACATATAATATACATCATTTCTATATATCATAGAAGGATGAATTATTATATGTATATTTTTCGCTATAAAGTTTATGTATTATTATTTCTAGGACCCTGATCTGTAAGTCATTGTATAAATAAACCAGGTGTTTTTAATATAATATAGTGGCATGAAAAGATTGGATGACTTTGCCATTGCATAAGTTTGTCGTTTCCAAGGAAACTTTTCTAGGGCCATAGCACTGCCAGACTGGATTAGTTTCAACACAGAACCTGGATTTACAGTTGTACAGGAAACACATTTCTCTGGAGATGGAGGATTTATCTAGGAATATTTCATGCGTACCTTACAGCTGCATAGTGATTGGTGACAGTGCTTAATCAGGCAGAGAAAGCTGGGGATCGGCTTTTATGCTTTACTGAAATAACTGTGCAGAAGGATTTCCAAAGCTGGCTGGCCAACTGCCAGCTTAGAGATATTTCTTTCTGGAACAGCACCAAAGAGTCAGGGGCCAGATTTTCAAAAGTGCTCGGCACCCAGCAGCTCACTTTGAAAATTTGACCACTTCCCATTTCATATCCTAATACCCCGTCTCTGTTGTTGTGTTTGGCAGTAGCTGCGAATACACAATAAGGAGCTTGAACAAAATATTCATGTACATATTAGCCCCTTTAACATGTTTGAAACTGCTGGGTTTGTTTCATATTTCCCCCAAATATTATGCAGAAAGCAAATCCCACTGTGAATTCGAGTGTTTGATTTCAGTGTGCCTTAAAACATGAAATAATGCCCGATTTAGTAACTCATTTAATTTATCAGCATGGTTTAGAAGAAAGACAAATTCACCCCACCAAAAAAACAGTAGAGAATGTCAAATGCTAATTGGAGAACTGCAATTTATTTCCTTACTGGTCTGTTGCTTGAGGTTTATGAACATGTGGGCTCTGTGAAGTTTGCATGACTTTTGAAGTCTCCCAGTGGAGAAGCAATAATATGGGATTTCATTAGAAACTGTTAAAAAAGCCATACAACTTTCTCAAGCCTGAAGGGACAGGAGGCTATTTTTCTTACACTGGAAAACCTCTTGTAGAGCCTGATGGAACAGTCTCTGGAGATGACAGAAATCTTTGGGCATCTGATTTAGGTTTATAATGAAGTAATATCCTCCCACACAGCTACTTCCATTATGCCTTGCATTGAAATTGCACATTGTAATGCTTTGAACGATTTTCTCCTTTAATTTTTCACTCTCCAGGAAGTTCCACAGGGTCTGAGTTTCCAATGAGTGAGTGGGTGCAACACGCTTGGGTTATACAACCTGTCTGCGATCCTGTCCTGGAGGAAGATGCTGAGTGAGCCTGGTTAGCTTAGGCACCGCAATATCCAAAATGCTGCATCACCACAGTGTTAAAAAGAGCTGGGCAAATAATGCCAGGAGCGTTCCACGGACATTTGTCCAAATCTTAAATAAACTCAGCTTGATCTTTTTATGTCCCTTTTGTTTTCATTTTCTCGGAACAATCAAATAATTTGGCTTTACTGGCAGAGGATTTCGAAGCCACATACACAAGTGCACTGGGAAGCAGATTTGCAAATGTGCAGATCCCATCAGAGCAGGAAACTAGAAGAGTTTTATGTGGCTCATGTGATAATTGAATGGCTAAGCTGAAATTTAGAACAATTGCAATTGGTCCAAGGAGTTAAAACATAAAATGGCAGTCATTAAAATAGTTTAAAGCATCGGTTAAACCAAAGAACATTTCAGCCTGTGAGCTTTTGATGCTGAGATATGGGGTCTAAACCATTAAAAAGGTTATTTGCCCAGCTCTAGTTTAGGATAGATTTTCATTACTGATAGGTGTTCATTACTTACTGCTCAGTGTTTCCAAAATAACAATAGAGGAAAAGTGAATTGCATACATGAACAGTGTGTAGAACTGTCCCTCCCTTTTCTCCTCCTAACTGATGAAGGTGAGTGAAAGGTGAAGGGAGAGCCCTCCAGCTCTCTCAGTCCACTGATCACATTCAAGCAATGCTTAATTGACGCCGGGTGAAGAGGTGACTCAGTCTATCGGTAGAACAAATTCTATTTTTAAATCTTAAAATGCTTCAGTTTGAAACCTGACCTACAGGTCATCTGAAAATGAAGACTCATTCCTCGGTTTAGCTTTTTCACATCTGCGTAATTAAGGGTAGCCCCCCACTTTTTTGCTTTAGTGATGGATACTGAGGAGGAAAGGAATGTGGTTTTACCTCTAAGCTGATTGTGCCTTTATGGTGCTGTAGAGCTTTTTCCTCAAAACTATGCAGTTTTCAAGGCAGCAGTAAGGGCTATCATCTGCTCCGTTCACATGTACAGTCTAAGGTAAAAGAGTTCTGCTTTCCTAGAAATTGCCCCCAAGTTTCAGCTTGGCACAAGTTTTACACCCATGTCTGTAGTTACTCTGTCCCCAACTGAGCTATTCAGACCAGATCAGTCCCAGCTGGGGCTGTCTCACTCCGCTCTCCTGTTTGCCTCTCCTAGGCTTTTCAAAAGTTGAAAGTCTAGCCCAATGACATCAATAACAGCATTACCACTGGCCTCATAGTGTTTGGGTTGCAGCCCATCTTCCTCCTCAGTGCAGCGTTCTTTCTAATTCTGCTGTCTTGGCTCGTGAAATACGAGCCCCTAGGATGCTAGAGCTGGAAACTTCCTGCATATCGCTGGGGATTTATTTTTGACAAAATTCACTGATAATCCAATTTTAGTATGCTAAATGCATTTAGTATGCAATAATGTGTTTTTAATAAAAGCGTAAGGTTGATAATCCATATGGTATATTCACCATGCAAAACTGATGGTTGTCTTAAGTTTTGGTCTTGATTATGCTTATGTCAATCTGTGCATATAACTTTGTGCCAATTTGTAAGATGAAATATATTTGAAGGAGGAGAGGTTCCAAGCAAGGAATGATCCAAAAGGAAAGTCTGAGAAACAGCTCTATAATCCAGTGGATGGAATCAAGGAAAGACTTGGATCAATAGCTTCACCATTAACCTGTTCCCGGGCAAGTCATTAAATATTCCGTACTTCACTGGGGAAATGAGGCTCTGCATTTATGCATCTTTTTTAAGTTTATGTTGAGAAAATGTTCTAAAATGCCATACGTCACCAGGGGGCTATCAGCTGGTATTTTACCAATCTGCTTAGGTCTGCTTTGCATTAGGTTGTCCCATATCTCTCATATCATCACCATCATCATCACTTCAAAGTCAGCTTTTACTTCCTCCTCATTTAATTTTAATTGTGTCTGTTTTTGTCACATAATATTGAGTATAAACCATGGAGACAAGCCATCACCAAGTAGAGCAATTTGAGTTGTAGCCCAAGACTCTGTAGGTACTCCCACATCTTCCAAGAGCACCTTTCTTCTATAGGGTAAGGTATGCTCTTGGAGCAAAAAATGAAAAGATGCTTAATATCCTACCCAAATGCAACCCTGTCCTTGCATCACGTAAGTAGTTTCCAGTAGATAACCTGAAAGAAGTTTGTTCTTCTCATTAGAGGCTTTTCTTCTTTTTTTGAACACAGGACGCAAATACAGTCTGACACTGCTTGGCTTCGCACTGACAGAACCTGACATTTGCAATAATAGCTGGACTGATCTTGAGTGACTGTACAGGGGTATTTTTTTTACCTTCATCAAAAGTGGACAAGGTTATATCAGAGCTAATGGATATGAGAATAACAGCCCATGCATTTGCAGCTGGACAGGCTGGAAAGGGAAGCAGTCAACAGCATTTAGCACTGAAATGGTGAGACATTTCAGGTATTTCAGGAACAGTCCCAACTAAAGGGGTGTTATGCCAAGGTCTCGGTATTTGACAAACAGGAACTTTATGTTACATAACGCTGATCAAATGCTTTTTCTGCTCTCCCTGATTTTACCCTGTTAGAAAGCCCTGTGGTGAGAGAGGTTTGTGCTTCCTTACAGAAACATTTCTAGTCTATGACTGCAAATTTTTCAGGACAAAGGCCTAACTGTGCTGCCATTACAGAATTCCTTCTCTCTGTGTGTAAAGTTTGTTGCACAGATTAGTATTTCTAGAGCAATAATCATCATGGCACCTGAGCACCAAACAGTCTATAACAACAAAATAAGGTTCTCTTATGAACACAAGGTCTTGATCTCTTAGATCCCTTAGGTGGCCATGGCACTGTGTTTCAATGAAGGTGGTACAATAATGTGGGGAAATAAAGAGGCAGGATGGCAGAATAAGGATAAGTGGCAAATGAGAAAGGAGAAATAGGATTTTCTTTCTATGGGGATATTTTCCCTCTAAATAGTAAGAACTAAACTGAAAGTGTTCTCTGGCAAAGGCAAAGTATGCCCATACTCCCTGAGCAAAGAAAGCCCCAACAACCACCCAAAAAACCCAAGCCAGCCACAGTGGAATTGTATGTTGATATCTGAATAAAACAGGTGTATATTAGTAGGTCTAGAAATCCATAATTAAAATAAAGTTATGAGCTTCTATTCCTACTTTCCTCACAACCCTTAAATCACAGAAGAAGTCACCAAAGTAAAGGAAAGGGTTCTTACTTCCTTGTCTGGAGTGAGGCAAACATCTGCCGAATTTTGTTCTCGTCCTTCCACTAGCACAACAAACCTGGTTTTGTTTCCACCAGGGTACACATTTTAATGAATACACATAATTTCCCAGTCTACAACTGTCAGACAAAGGCTGCAAATGCACTTTTATAACTAGTCTTGTTCCTGGCTTTGAGATAAAATTGCAAGTTCTACTTGCTACTATAAGGGCACACATTTTCTTTTTGACAATGCTGCTTTTACCAGGAAGCAACATGGCTCAGCATCAAGCAGCATTTTAGAAACTCTACGCAATGTTAAATATGATATGTAGCATTTGCTGTTTGCATGACTTTACCCTTTCCATTTTGAGTTATGAGTTAATGCTAGCCCTGCATACAGGAGGAAGTTGGCTCTAATGGAGGGGGTATGTGTGGTGGGAGATGTGTGGCCTTGTAGAATTACCATTATCGTTGATAGTGCTTTGTATTTCCCTTAAGTGGTGCTTATACCTGGGCATCAATATAATTTGGTTTTTCACATGTAAGTGAAATGATGGGAATGTAGGAATTTCCTGCCCAGACAGACCCACATTTTTTTCTTATCCAGTGATGAAGAAATGCTTCAAAGCATGCTTCAAAGCACTGTATGTAAGCCTCATAATGGACAGCTATGCAACAACCTGTTCATAGCGGTAATTTAGCCTTATACTCTGGCAGTAAGTGGTTGGTACTTTAACAACCCAATCACTCAAAGCACTTAACTGTGTGCTCAAACTTTGAATAACCTCGTTTGCTTCAGTGGGGCAACATGCATGCTGACTTCTAACCACACGCTCAAATGGTTTGCTGGGTCAAGGCCAGAGAGTTCAGCATCTGGCAGGATCAAGCATTAAACCTCAGAGCATGATATTTCTTATTTCTTCATGATTTCTATACGTAGATCTACTTTATGATCATGCTGCTATCTAATGCTAGAACATGATAGAAGTCAAGGCTTTTTGAAGACTTTTGTTTTAAGATTTTAGAAGATTGGAGGGTTTTTTTCCTGTTGATTTCCGATGTCAACATAGTAATGTCTTTCTTACACTGTAATTTCCTACCCTATTTTATTTCTTGTTATTGTTAAAATAAAGTGGCATACTGGACTTGATTTTTTTTCTTTTGCACTGGTAAAAGTAGGGAACAATTTCAGTGAGTTAACTATTGCTAGCTATACTACTTTTAAACTAACACCATGCTGGCTTTATAGCCAGCATACTTGTGGAAGTAATCCACAATCTTGGTGTGGCTGCCCCCAGTTACTAGACTTCTAACTACTTCTAACTGTAGTTCATATATATATATAGGTATAGTATAAAGCTTGGATAACATTGTATTAGAATAAAAGCATCTGCAGCCCAAATCAGTATACATAATTTGCCACAAGAGATCGCAGTTTATAAATGAAGGGGAAAAAATTTGTTTTACTTAACTTACTTTCACAATAATTTTTATAAATGGTACTAATAAGGAAAAAGGAAGAGTGAATCTAGAAACTGATGAAGAAAAGAGAAGTTAGAAACTAAAAATTTTTTAAAATATTTAGTTCAAGTATTCAGCTGCTTTAATGAGAATCATTGAGTGGCACTCAAAACCTGTAGAAAAAACTTGATTGGGTTCTACAGAATATGGCTCAAATCCCCAAAGTGGGTATGTGCTGATGCAGATCTTACAGTTAAAATTTCCCTGTGTCTTGCAGGGAGTGAAATAAATGAGTAGAATTTGAAAGAATTTTTTTCTTCCATCTTAGCCACTTGAATGTTTGTCTGAGATGTAAATATCCAGGTGTTTGAACTCCACCATGTCTGCTACACAGCCCCGACTTTCTTCATATTGGTGTGCATCAAGAATAACTCTAGAGGAACCCATAGAATAATATTTATTTCAAAAGACAAGATGTGCTTTTTTTTGCTTTATTTTTTTGTTCGTTATAATTAACTGTTACCCTGCAAATGATCAAGGGGAAGAAAAGCTGCAGGGAAAATTACAGTGTGTATCACATATATTAGGTGTTTGAAGCCATTAATGTATGGATGGGTTACTTGAAATACTTTATATGCAATTTGTGGAGAATGCTCTGCAGTGTCAAGACTATCACTGCAGAATGTTTACATTTTAATGTTTAGAATTGCTTTGCTTACTCATGCTAAATTTTTAACAGATTTCACCTGAGGTGCATTCATGTAAATATGAAATCTATTTTAAATTTTACTAAATTTCTGTCTTCATTATGTCTCAGTTTATACCTTTGTTGAATTCAAAATGATTGTGTCGTTTAATGTATCTTACAAAACTGCAAATCTGTGCAGTAACTTTGACATGGCGTGTCTTTGAGTGTCTATACAGTTTTGGCAAGAATATTGTACTAATATAATTTTGTAAAAGTAGGATTGTGATGAGTATGTTTGTAAAGACATTATTTATTCCCTTATAAACTTAATATTTATTATCTTTATGCAGATAAATATTGATGCCTGATTATTTCATAGCTATCAGTGAAAACTGCTGTTCTGATTTGCAAGATCCGACTCAGAAAAGCAACGTCCCACACAGAATAATTGATACCATGTTCTCCTAAGAACTGATGTTAAATACTGTTATGTCTTGGGAGGGGAGGGAGGAGCCATGCAGACTGTTTTGCTTTACTTTTACCCGTGATTTGGGAGCTGGGATTTTGGGACGCTTTGTTCAGCTGATGACTCGTTTATGTGGTATCACTTGGCCAAGTTACTTCACTGCTATTTGCTTTACTTCTCCTATGGGTGGAACAGAAATGATCATGCTTTACAAAAATCACAGAAACTTTAGGAACACTGAATTTGTTAGAAATCCACTGATCTGTGTTTGGGCAAGGCTCCTGTTAATGTCCATTGGCCTCCAGATCAGGCCTCACAATTGCCAAGTATTTTTATTTTTTTGCAAAGAGGAACCTGCCCTGCTTCCGAAAGGGTAAGTAGATCATGAACCCAAAAAGCCAGAGCTGAGAGCAGGCCTGGCTCTGCGCCGAGCAAGAAGATGACCTTCTTTGGTGGATTTTTCCCTCCTGGACTGAGATGAGGAGAGCATAGAAGGTAAGAGATGCAGGACTTTTTTTGCTTTAAATTCATAGGACTACTGGTGCTGCATGCTATGTAGCTGTGGGACTCCTTGCTTGGCCTGTACTAAGTATATTGATGTTAAGTGCACAGTGACAGGCGTATCGTGAGACACTGAATGTTCATTTTGGGGAGGGCAGGCTCATCTCACCAGTCTTTGTTCCATTACTGGGATGTTTGGGCATGGCAGGGGTGGCAAGGTGTGTAGTTCAAAGGCTGGGTGATCTGGCTTTGCATGCTAGTGTACCAGGAGACTACTTACATGTTCACATAAAACTCTTACCCTAAATTACCACACAGTTGTGATGGTTGCTCCGTATTATTCTTCCTACCCATTTTAGATGCAGCCTCCTCACCAAGAATGCTGCAATATTACTTGTCCTCCCATGCGGTGTGCAGTTACAGACTTTATCCTCACTTCTGTCTTGACAGACTTCACTTGGCCCTTGGTGTAATTAAGCAGAAAAATAACATTTTGTCTGTGCAAGATGAGGGCTTTACAGACTCACATTTTTCAGAGCACTTGCACTGTTTGTGGCAGCAGAGTAGAGGTCCCATGGGCACCTCTCACAGCCACAAGTGCTCTGACCGCCAGTGTCAAGGACACAGTACCAAGGATGTCCAGCTTTACATAGGAAACTCCTAGAAAAGACCAGGCAACAAGCCACAGCTTCAGGGTGGTGTCCAGCCTCAACTCCCCAAATGCCACCTCCCCGCTGTCCCTGCCTCACCCACTGCACCCTCCAACATGCAGTTTATGGTCCTGCTGTTGATGGCCTCCAACCTACGAGGCTCACATTCACTGCTGGGTAGATCCAGCTGGGCAATAAATACCCTGAAATGGAAGCAGAGGTACAAAATGAGAAACTCTCTTCAGGCATGCTGGGCAGAAGGGCTGCAAGGGCAATGAGGAAGAGGACAAAGAGGAGGGTTGCAAGGGCAATGAGGAAGAGGACAAGGAGGACAGGAAAAAGAGGACAAGGAGCTCCAGCAGAGCACCTCTGAGGCTCAGGTGCAGCCTGTTCTGAGCTGGACAGCTGCTGACACTCATTTTTTCATCAAAATGCTCAAAAAGAAAAGTCTTCTTTAAGAAAAAGATGCAAGAAAGGCCTTACACAGAGGCTGAGAAAAAGGTCTGGTGGCTGTTTTTCATTTAAATAGTGTCTAGGTTTACTTAGGCCTTCCAGGCTATTCACTTAATTCAGACTAATAATTGGAGTACTTTTCTTCATCACTTACAGTTCACCATCAATAGAGTTGTGACGTTTCGGAATATTGGTTATAATTGTTCTGCTAATTAAACCATACTGAAAAGCTAATAATCCCTATTTAGGATTTTGAACTGATGCATAGCTTTTGTTTTTATCATCCTGTCCGGCAGTTACCACACATTACACTTGCCCTTGAAAGACAACGCTTTGTCTTCAGTTGTATTCATCCTATTTTATTTAGTACATGTAGAAATCAGGCTCAGCATTGCTATTATTTCACCATCTCCTTCCACCGTCCTGTTCTAGGACGTGGTGTTTTTGTAATGCAGTTTCTCTCCCAAGTGTCTGTCCTAATCTGTGGTCTATATGTGACTGTACATAGATAGATAATGGAATTGAGGGCTGTATAAACACAGTTTAAACATTCCAGAGCTGAAATGTGTTTGATTGTAGACAGAATTTAAATAATTTTAATTTGATTTAAAAACTGCAAAGAAATAGCAATTTTGGTTGCTATTTTCTGAGTGTACAGCAGATGGTGCTTAACAAATATGCTTTACAATCAATGTCTAAAAACAGCAAAGCCTGGCAATTTGAATTTTAATGATGCTTCCCGGTCTCTTCTAAATGAAAAGACAGCAATTTGAATGGAAGGCCCCCAAGAGGATTGACTTCATATACACAATGTGCACAACATTTGAAGGATGGGAATACAGCAACAGTTCTTCCAAAACAGCCTCTCGTGTGCTATAAGGAACTATACTTTTGGAAAGGAATTAGACATTTTCAGGATTATTCCTTTCTTGATTGTTGCCCCTTCTCTCCAGCCTCATCATGGTTTACTTAACTAATGGGAAAGATCTAAGCTCCCAAGTACTACTTTCCACATGGACAAAAGAATAGGAAGAAAATTATGTTACGAGACCTAGCCTCATGTTCCTGAACTCTCATTCGTATACCTGTCAGTGAAAGAAGGTTGTTTTTTTTTCTGCTGGCATCAACAGATGAGCCTGTGCTGTGGCTCTGGGCAGCCCTTTCCCAGCGTGGGTGGGTCCTGTCTCAGGACTAAACCAGAACTTGCGTCACTATTTCCCCTCTTGGTATCTTATTAGCGAGATAAGAAATGTGCTGTGACTCTGAGGTGCTATTTATGTTCTGCAGTGTCAAAAACTCAAGATTTATCTCTAATAAGGCAGCTGTCATTATATAGGAGCATAAGCTACCGTGAGCCAAGGGAGTAATATGAAGGGGGGCAATGAGTCAGAAAGCTAAAGAGTGATTTAAAGAGAATTTACTGACATGCTTAGTAAAGTTTTAACTAAGCTTTACTCTTTCTGAGATCTATTTTCTTCCAAAAAGCGTAATTTCTTTTTACATAAAAGTGCTTTTTTTTTTTCATTGCTGATGAAAGACCTCACAGTGAACATCTCGGAGAGGGACATTCCTCCTGCACAAACATTGATAAGGTACAAACAGCAGGAACACAAACATCTACACTGAACTTCAATAGTGGTGTATCAACCCCAGCCTTGCTTGGATCTCCTCTTAACCCTGAAGGGTACTTAGCTGTAGACTGTAAGCAACAGCCATGCAAAACCCATTGAGAAGACCTTTCATGTCTAGATAATTGGCCTAAAATCTCTGGAGTTGCACTGATGTAAAAGAATGAAACATTTTTAGTTGGTCTGCTTACCTGCTAAGTAGCCCACCATGCTGCAGTGCTGCCCCAATTTCCCTAATTTAGGGTCAAAATTTGGTCCCCTATTAGAGCTGAGACAATTGGCCATGTGTGGAATGGGATAGGGAACCCACACATCTTAAGGGCAGTTGTGGGGCATGCAGTCCTTATCCTTGTCTGCTGCAGTTCTAAAGGCAAGCCAGCCTTTAAGTCAAGTTAATGCAGCTGCAGGCCTGGTGCCGGTGTTAAGACTCCTTTAAGAGCTTGAACACATGAATTGGATGCTTTTCCACTGCATCTGCATTGGGATGCACATGATGACCTGCCAGCTGGACTTGGATATAGAAGTCTCACATCTGCAGTAGATTTACTAGGATTCAAAAACAGAGTGATTTCAAATATGGGCCTGATCAGGCTAACTTTGAAAATGCATGGTGCCATGAGATGTTATGAAACATACCTACCAGTCTAGATAGGGAAGAAAACCCATCAGCCTTGCTGATTAAACCAAGCCAGAGTCCAGGTTTTAGAGGAAAGGTGAGCTGTTCATTAGTGACTCAGAGCCCCTGAGACCTGAGTAGAAAAACAAAGAGGCTGAAGATCTACCGGGACCTTACACGTGCAAGCTGTGTGAACAGGCCCTTGTTCCTTGCTCTGGAGCTGAAGAAGGAATGAGAATGCATCTCCCTGGCATATCACGGCACGAATGTTTACGGGCAATAGGAAATGATGTGAACTTATCTGAGGTCTAGCCAAACAGAAATGGCCAAATTCTCTCTGAAACCATTATAACAACAGACAATTAAAGGAGTCTCTGTTTAATGATCCTAAGAACATTTTGAGGAGTAAGCGATTACAGCCAAGATCATTGGGAGCCTGTGTGTAACCGAGTGTCTGTTTAACCACCATCTGCAGCTGTTGGCCCACCTTCTCCCTTTGTTTAAATTTTTATTCTCCACAGGCTGCTGTGAGCAGATCACAGCACTGCTGAGGCAATAATCAATACTGCTCTCATTTTAGCTCGCTTGCCACTGAGAAAGCCAAGTTTAATCTTGAAGTTTTTGCAACAACTTCGGACAACAGACCGTGTTGTTTAAGTTGCAAATTCATTACAATTATAAAGCTGTAGGAACAATATTCACTGGTCTATTAATCTGTCACAAATGTATAGCATCTACTCCCCTCTCATCGGTCCCATTTTGCAGTGTACTGGGCAAATGCCAAAGCAGGCTGAAAAAAAAATAATAATCTTTTATGGGTTGCAGTAAGACAGCATGATTTACCCAGTCTTGAAAAGGGTGTGCTCTCGGGCATGGAATCAGATCACTCCAAGTGTGTGCACACATGTGTGTTGCACGTGTGTATGCAGGTGTGGTGGCGGGAAGTCGTAGAAGAAGTAAGATCACTATGACGGTATCGTACAATGCAGAACACATTGTTCATTTTAATGGTGAAGGCAATTTCTCCTTTCCTTCCAAAATCAGAATATCCTTTTCTGGTGCGGGGAATGACAGTGTTTCTCCACCTTGAGTCTTCTCGAGGCATTCAGGAGAGAGTTGCCATTTGAGCCAGTGTCCTCCTGCCTGCTTCTGTCCCTACCGCAGCAAGTTACATCCTACTGCAAGCTGAACAGAAATGTAGATCTGGCCCTCCACAGACTTGCTTCCAGGGATGGTAAGAGTAAAGCAGCACTAGAAAAATCACTGAGCAAATCCCTAATGAACCTGAAAGGAGCCAGTTTTACTGCTGGATCTACCAGTAGCTGATCAGAACCTATGCTCTAAAATTTTCATATTTAAGAAATATCAAAGCTGCCATCTATCTAAAGGGAGGTGTATTCAGTGTCTCAGTTTCCAGTGGAAAAAAGAAAGAAAACTGCAAATGAAACCAAGGTAGGCTGCGGCAACATTTCTAGTCTAAAACATGTTTTCTTACAAAGGTATGTTGAGAGACTGTGAGATGGGAAACTGCTTGGCTGCAGCTGAAATTTAGAGAGTTGTTAAAAAGAGTTGTGTTATTTAGAAGGGAGGTCTTTACTATGTTTGCATAAATACGGCTGGATTTCAAAAATTTACCCTATTTTCTCAAAAGTGAAAAGGTAACTTGGAGTTGGGTACAATAAGGGTATCCCCAGGAGCAGAAGGTATGCTATATCATTTAAAGATTTAAGAGTTGCTGTTTCTTATCTTGAGGTTTCCCTCTACCACTCTGATGTGCACCAATCAAACTGCGAGAAAGCCACTTACATCAATGAAGCAAGAGTAAGCTCCAGCTGACTTGGAGACATAATATAGAAATAAATTCTTACATCTACTTCTTTGAACACTGAACTGGCTCTTGAGGTGTCCTGTAAGGCTGCAGGTGGCTGCCATTCAACCTACATCCAAGCTTGGCTCTGACTGACACCAACAGGTATACCACATACTTACTCAGAGAAAACAGAGAGGCAATTACATGTCTTTGTTTAATGTCATTTGGATCAACAGAAATCGGCGTCCCAAGGCATGGAGCACCATGATTAAGGCATGGAGCAGCATGATTAAGGTCTGAACAGGAACTCTGCCATGGGTCCTTGCAAACTGTCAGCAAGGACAGGGTCTGGGCCACTGGTTTCATAGCGGTTGTTTGTGACAGGATTCCAAAACTAAGTGAACAGCAAGAGAAGGCAGTGCAAGAGTGAGACCAGAGAGGGTAAGAAAAGTTTTTGGTGCCCATGGGAGACTTTGTCCACACTGAATTGTGTTCAGAAAAAATATACCTTCTGCTGTCCCTGTATGTAAACAGTGACAAAACCAGTAACTCCTTACTCCAGCCAGACAAACATGACCTACACAACCAACTTATAAGAAGCAAAGCTTCCTGTTGTGGCTAACTGCTTAAGGATTAACACTTAAAGAAAAAAAGGAGGTCTTTAGACTAGATGCTCAGTAGCATAAGCTCGCATAATCTATTTCTAGCGTAGCGCCAGTGAAATACGAGAAATCCTACCAGCCTATATCAGCTTACATAGTCCTTCAACTCTTTTCATTATCAACCAGCAAACCATCTAGGGCACTGCCTACATCTCATAAACGCACTTGACCTGTCGAAATAATGACCTTTGCCCTGCAATGGGTACATTATGACCATGAATCATTAGAAGAACGACAGTTACAGACCTCTGATGTTCCACATTCAACTCCTGCAACCTTCTCAAGTACAGGGTTTCCTTTCAGAGGCCTGAACACTCTCCTCCTTTTGCATGGTCCCTCATCAACTTACACTGCTATGACTTTGTTTTTTGGGTTTACTGGGTGTGACTCGGTTTGAGAGGAAGAAGATGGAAGACTAGCTAGGTAGCTCACAGTTCTGCCTCAGATCAATGCTATAGTACTGTGTCTACTGGAGGGACCTTTCCTTCATGATTATCAATCAGCAGGGCCATCAACAGGACAGAAATCAAAGTGTTTAAGATTCCTTTTCAAAATAAAAGGCCTCTAGTGTTCAGAAAAATCAGAGTTATTAGTCAAATAATCTATTTGCATAAATCACTATTACTTCTGTAAAGCAGTATTGACTAGTCTTGAAGCAGCATTGACTATTCTTGGCATTTCCTACCTCAAGGAGCAGCATTCCATTGAGATGGAAAGCAGGTATGACTTTGCCTTTAAAGTAGCCCAAACAACAGAGCCAGATCTGTACGCTGGTCTGATGAGAACTTAATGAAAAAATCCAGCTTATACTGCTGTGGGACTGACTCCATACAGTTTCTATAGGCAGCTCTGAAAGGGAATCAGGCGGTGCAGATCCAGATCCAAAGCCATTCTCTTAATGAGTTCATTTACCTTTTAATACCTTGCTGCTATATCATGGATGAAACACAAACCTCAGATTCTTCTTAAAGCTGAGGTCTTAATTAAAAATATTAACTTATCAGTCCTATAAGATATAGTCTACAGAAAGTTTGTTCTTTCTTGTATTGCAGTATTTCCCATTAGCCACACTCAGCTATTCTAACACCTGAGCCTATTCCAGAAAGTCTAGAAAGTCTAGTTCTAGAAAACCAGCCTCAACTGAAAGATGGGGCTTTTCACAATTCAGGGTAAATCCATGAGAAGACATTTCTGAAGTTTATTACAAGCAACGACCAAAAACTAAGACAACACCAAATGTTCATCTCTGTAGTGGAATGAATAACCACTATGTTATCAGAGTGATGTGAAATACTGACGACGAGTGCCTTATAACTGCCCCCCCCCCCCTCCAAGGTTAGATGTTTTTGGTTAGATGGTTTTGGAGTGTTTTGACCAGCAGTTGTAAATCTACCTGCTACAGCACATTTTCATTTTCTTTCAGCTCAGGGTCACTGCAAATATTTATCACAAGGAGAGTTGCTGAGTGTTCTTCAGGAGAAAAAGGAAAGGTTGTGTTGTACAGATGGACAAATTTTGCATAAGTGTTTCTGTAGAGGTGGAGGGATGTTGCAGCATTTCAACGTGACGGATTTTATTTTCAGTCAAAAGACTCCAGCAGGAAGGGGCTGTTATGAATAGCAAAATGGCTGAACTAGAAGAAAAAATGGCTTCCAGAATGAAGTGGTTGCCATGTATACCTCTATCTATCTGTCTATCTATCTGTCTGTCTGTCTATCTATCTATCTATCCATGCATCCATGCATCCATCCATCCATCCATCTATCTATCTATCCACCTATCTAGGCAAATGCCTGTGCACAAAGGTAGTGTCAAGGGACTTTGTTAGGGCTTCTCTTACTGCTTTGCTACACAGTTCAGCTGCAATGATGCTTGGGGCAAAGTCTCCTAGAAATCTAGCTTAGGTTTTCTCTAGTTTAGTAACATGATGAACTGCCCCACCAGGGGAGAAAAGTGGTATCACAGAAACTGTTGCCTTAAGTAGCAATTAAGCTCACAAAGAATAACTAGAAAAACTAAAAACTTGCCAGTGGTGACTTGCTAAGCTTTGCTGTAGTTAGCTTGGTCTGTCAGGTCTTGGCTGACGTTGTAAATTAAGCTTTCCTTATAAACTGTTCCTGTTTTGTACAAGGCTGTTAGAATATGTACAGTTGGTGTGTATATACGTAGTACATAGGAAAACATAACAAGTGTTCCCGAGAAATACTAGACCACCTGAATATGAAAACACTCATCACTGATACAAAAGCACAAGAAATTTACAATCTGGAATTACAGTTGATTTTGTTTGCAATCAGCAAAGAAGCACCCAGTATGGCCTATTTATCTTGTGCAGAGTAAATTTTCATTTTGGATTAATCTCTCTGGGAATAGGTTTTGAAATTCTCTCTAGTGTTTGTAATTAGCATTAATACATGCAGAGCATTGTAACAGCATACTCTTTCCAAAAGCAGACCTCTTCAAAATGAAATGTTCCATTTTGACAAAGGGAATTACCTTTTGTTTTAAAAAAAATCCCTAAACATGAAACTTTTTTTAACCCACAGTAGTCTAGCTTTTACAGCGAAATGCACAAAGCATTTAGAAATACTAGTTTCAAGGGTTTAATTTTGCCTGTTAATAAACTCAATAATTCCTGTACAATATATGCGTATATGTTGGTTACACTGGAGTGTCTCCATCCAGTACTAAAAGTGTAAGTGAATGTACATATATAGGTGTGTATACATATACACACGTAGGTATTTTCTACCTGTTCTGTGTAAGTGGCAGACCATGATATTATTTACTTTAGTGAATCAGGTTTTCAGGCATGAGTTTGCTGCTGAGCCTTTTATTTATAAGTTTCCTACTGGTTTCAGTGAGACTTTTGCACAGTTGCAGCCTGAATAGGAAATTGATGGTGTCTGTGTTCACGTTTTGGTTCAGAGTTAGTTCTGAGTGACAGTGATTTGTTTCTTGTGGGCTTCAGAGACCTGAATGCCCGCACGCTGATTCACAGTTGTTTATATCCAGCAGTCTCTTTGTTCTGTTTATTGGGAAGCTCTTCCAAGTCACGTTTTTTCAGATGTCAGCATACAATCAGACTGTACATCACTGTGAATTCCTGGGTCATGAAGAAGAATTAAAACTTATTCGAAGATCTGATGGAGACTGTGCCATGCTTCTGTTTTGTCTGTTTAATTATTTTCTTTTTTCAGTCTTGAATCTGTCTTAACTGTATAGGTGTCTTTAAAAGGTGAGAAGAATGGCCATTTGAAAAGATAAAAAGCTGTATTTAAGGCTGTATCACTTTCCTTTACATCTGTCTGATTGTTTAGTTTATTTTCTGTGGCTGAAGGCCTCGAATTCACCTTAGCATTTTCCACACTTAGCTCATGAAAGAGCCCCATGGCCTGTAATTAGTGAGATATGCTATAAATGTCACCACTTTGCTTGTGAAACAGTTCTATTTTTACTTGATTCTTGACATTCAGACTTGTTAGCGTGCTGATGTGTATTTTACAACTTTCCACTAACTTAGCATCTTGACTGTGCAGGCTAAATGGCAAATACCTTTTCATAGCTTGAACGTATGCTGTTTAGAAAAAGATTCTTAGTGGTCTACCACATTTTCTTTGTTATTAGGTTACTGGGGCTTTTTTAGTCTCTTCAGAAGTTTAAATATATCCCTCTTCTGGTGTCACTGTTGTTGGAACTCCCTGACGTCCATCAGACTGATTCTTCTCTCCCGTTTTGGACATGTGCACAGCAGTGCCTTCCTTTTGCAGGAGGAAAAGTAGCCTCTGGAGGGAGAGAACTATACTGAGATGCCAGAAGTAAGAAGATTTTTTACCCCCAAATTTTAAAAGTGGTCTAAAGATACTAAGATCGCACAAATGTAAGCTTCTTCAACACATTGCTTTGGTTTTAAGTGGCTTTTCTATGAGATAATGCTGTGTTAGCACTGAAATGTAGAAGATGAGTATGTTCTTGATACTGGTATTTTTTTAAAGTAGCCTGTAATTTTTCCTAATCTAAAAGCATGTATTAAAACCCCTTAAACTGAGCATCTTTTTGAGATGACATTTCAAGCTATTCAGTTGGCTGGAAAGATGTTTTCAACAGAACTTTGGTCTAAGCCATGGTTTTACAAAACATGAAAACAATACAATGTATTCATAAATAACTGCTGCCATTGCTTCATCTGGTAGTGATTTACATGCAGAAGGTGTCTGCTCATGGCGCGCTTTTCTAATTCTTTTCCTATTAGAGGGGGAAAGGAAGCTAAATTTTGATTTGGTGTATAAAATGATCACACAAATCAATACTGTGCTTCCAATTAGTAGTTTTAGTTTTGTATCACTTTCCTCATCGTTTGCTCTTAATGACAAGGCAAAGGTCTCAGTGAGAGTTCTGTCATTTACTTTGCTCAGTTGAACCAGTCAAAATTTCATCCCTGGGCAGTAAGTCCGATCAAAGAATGCTGCCTGCTACTCATTGGGCAGGTGGGAGAATGCGCTTTTCTGTGCGTGCAAATGCACACGTGAGGTAGAGGAGGACTGTCAGCTTTTTGAAGGGCTGTGCAGGGATGCAGGATGCACGTCCAAAGGAAAATGGTGCCTGCAGGTTCTGCTTCTTGTGGAACAGTGTTTTTCTGTATCTGGCTTGCTCCTGCCGGTTCCAGGAAAAGTCTAGTAGCAGTTGTTGCTGCCCCCCTGCAAATTTGAAGGAAACAAGAAGTCCCGAGATACTTGGTAACACCCTGTTTTATGATAGCTGCAAATGCTTCCATGCTTGCTTTCAGAGTAACTTTATCAATAATAAAGTATTTCCTTGGGAAGTCAGGAGGGAATATTTGCTTCATTTAGGACACCCACTAGAGGGAGTAGTGATAATGTTTTAACGTTGAAGACGCTAAACAAATTGCATTAGTAGCATTCATGTAAATCTGGGGCACTAAGAAAAGATTTGGGTTCCTGCCTCTCCTGAAGTCCTTTTTATGTACTAAATCACGAATCAGAGGGTTTCTCAGTGCTCTGGAAACACTAGATAAATGGTTTTGAAGAAAGCCTGATGTTTCCTTTCTAACTTACATAACTGCATTGTTGAAAGACTGTGCTGAAGAGAATTCGCAATGATAAAAGGAACTTTAGTTGCTCTCAGGAATGACTTAGGGATGGAATGTAAGTTTTTATGTTTTGGGGTTGGTTTGTTTTTTTAATGGGTAAAAATGATATGTAAAAGTACTGTCTTGATCTTCAGAAACAGTGCTTCTAAGCTGAACTTTGAATTTAAAATTATCTTGGCAGTTAGATATTTGGGTTTTTTCTCTCCAGGGTTGAAATAATTTGTAGTTGGGAGGAAGAAAATATATTTCAGGTGAAATATTTCTTTTCCTTTGAATTTAATTTTTTTAGCAGACAGCTAAATATTACTACGCTGCCAATGAAAAGCTAAGCAACTTCCAAAGGGTGCCTAGACTGATGAAGGGACCTAGTCATTACAATGCCTGAGTATTTACTATGGTTATGTGTGCAACCAGCCCTGTGGTAGAACTGACAATCCAGTGTAGGGTACCTCACTCTTCATACAGTTAGGGGAAGAAGTGATGCATCCAAATAGGATCTGTAAAAGTCAGGACACCAAATACAGACCACTTGGAGATAGTCATTTGGGCACTGCTGGTGGGACTAATATGAGTAGCTGTTACAGTACTTGTCCTCTTTTCATTTGGCCAAAAACCTCATAGTAAACATCTTTGTGAAGAGCTATTTTTGCAAACCAATTTTTATTTCACTCCTCCACTTCTTTCCCTTCCCTCCATCTTTTGGTAGTTGTGTGAAGTGTGGAACTTACATACCCGCAGCCGTAATGATGATTTGAGTATTTTCTGTTCTTTCTTTTCTCTCTTTTTATAATCCCAACCCTCTGAAATATGATTTTATTAGTATAATGCTGAGCCTGAGTAATAGCAAAAAAAGATTTCACAGGACAGACTTTTATACTTTTTTGGGCTTCCCTTCTACAGCTAGCAGACTACTGTGTAAGTAGTGATTTACTAGTATGGAACTATTTATTTAAACTGTTCAAATTATTCCCTTTCCCCTGTCCCCAACTTCTCTTTCTTAGGATTTCTGTCTCTGGCAGTGTGCAGACTGGGTGCAAGGGATGTGGTGCTACTCGTGCAATGCTCAGCCTTGCAGACGGGGTGGGCAGTTGGAGATGGCGCCCCAAACACTGTACCCCACACTGGTTTCAGAACAATCCCAAACCTCTGAAATGTGAAGACAGCAGTCACAAAAGTAGAAGTAGATATGACACAGATTCTCACAGGCAGTGAAAGGGGGAAAGTGAGAAAGTGCTTGTCCAAATATTTTTTGTACTTAAATTCATAAACTGCTTTATTCTGAGATATAGGGCAACTTCTACATTGTTAGAAGTCTATTACTAGCCCTGTATCACAAATTACTGCTACTGAATGCCATAGATAGCAACAATAAGTATTTCTTCATACCAAGGAACCTCACCTTCCTGGTTAAAGATGGGAGCAGCAGCATCTTGCTTTCGATGCTTCTTTCTTTGCAGAGTTTCAAATCCCTGAGGTTTACTTTTGTCAGAATTGAACATGGACCAGTCAGCAGATCTGTGTAGCGTTGCAGAACCATATAACAGTCCAGTTTGTCAAGGACCTCTGGAGACTGTATGGTCCAACCTTTTGTTGAAAGCAGGGCCTTAAACTGGGTTTGGTCACTGCCAAATCTTGATTATTTCCAGCAAAGAAGATCCCACAGGGCAACGTATTCCGATATTTATTTTTTCTTACAGTGCAAATTTTCCTTATCTGTGTGGAATTTCTTTTGCAGCCATTTTCATCCATTGCTGCTTCTCTGTCACTGTGAATCCTTTTGAAGGGAGTTCCTGCACCTCCCTGTAATTATGCTTCAGGTATTGGAAGAGTGTGATTAGATCTGCCCTGAGCTTTCTCTTCTCGGCTGAACAGACTCAGTTCCTTAAATCTTTCTTCTTCTGTCAAGTTCTCCAACCCTTTCTTCATCTTGTGGTGTCCCTGCAGTGGACCCACTCTGATTTTTTGTGTATTTTGCAGCATACAAATTGCATGCCATAGTCTGGTATTTTAACATATACCCTGGCAGGAGGATGTCTGGATTGCTCACAGGTAAAGGTTCAGTTGTCTGAGTGAAGAGGCAACACCCAACTGAGTCAGACTAAGAGCTGCATCAGATGATGCTCAAGTATTCCATAAGAAATAGGAGAAGAAAGACAGCATTGTTATAGAGTTATAAGTAGCCAAATGGATTTTTTATTTTCAAATCTGATCTAAAATGACTCAGTTTTACAAAACCAAAGCATACTCGATAACGCTATCTTGGAAAATATGCTGTATTAGTGTAGCTTTCAAAAAAAGTACAAATGGCTGCCATTTTCCAGGTGCCTTTGTAAACATACATAATATCATTCCTATGTCAAAGACTTATAATCATAGAAGGAGAGAACATGATATGTGAGGAAACCAGCACTTAGTCATAGTTATAATTTGAAGACGTGGAAAAAAAGTCACTGACATGAATTGATTGTGTGCCCAGAAGAGTCCTGATAAGTGAAAACTGATTTTAAAAAAAGATCCCATAACTGAACATATGTTTTTGCAACTAAATCTAAATTCTGACACAAAAAGCGAAGTGTTCTAGAATTTAATGGCATAATAGAATTAAAAGTGTTACTTTTCACACAGTTCTAGAAGGGAAAAAGAGAAAATGAGTCTATATATTCAAAGCTGCTTGTGTCAGTAATTGTTCCCTGATTGTAAACCCAATCTGAGCTGAAGGTACTGTAATCTGAGTGTCAGCTCTGTGTTTTGTTGGAATTACTGTATCTGTTTTCAGAAGTGGAATCCTTTTTGGAGTGTATCTGGTGTGTCCTCATTACAGGCTAAGCATACCTTGTCAAGTGGAATGAATGGTACATGTACTGAAAACACAGGCTGCTGTTAATGTACGGCATCTTGAAATATCTACCATTTAAATTGCAGATAGATAGCCTGGCTATTCTCAATTTTTTTTTTTTAGTCTGGATGATGATATGTCTGGACAGCAAGCAGGCTGTTGTATTGCCAGATGGCATCTGACTCACTGTTTTCTTATCAGTACGAGAAGACTGTAACTTTGATGAAAAAAGTGGTTAAAAGGAAAGATAATTATTATGTATTTGGAGAAATAAAAGAAGATTAATTACAATACAAGTGTGTCAGAATTATTGAACTAATGATGCAACAAGATCTTTCTGAGAAATCTTTGGAGTGGGAGAAGAGTTCCTAGTACGTCAGAGTTTAATACTGAATGAGAAACACTAATATGTAGTAATTGTTCTGCAGCCATCTATGCATAGGCTATATTTTTAAGTGTGAATTTATTTGCTGTGGGACTAGTCATGCATGAAAACACTCCCTCTCATCTATTTTCAGAACAAAACCATGAGACTTATCAGATGTTTAACACTGATGCTTTGTGCTCAAACTAAAAATTCCTGCTGTTGTTTCTTTCTCCTTTCCCAGCAGATTTCATTGCTGTTTTTCCACTTCTTCTTCTGGAGGAATGTTTTAAAGGTTTTTGGTAGCTTTAAGAGGCTTGCTGTTCAATATTTTGAACAATAATTTGTTAGTCATGGTCTCCTTGAAGTTTTGAGTGCTTTTGAATAAAAATGGATTTGAAGCTGGTATGGGATTAAAAACTCTTGCTAAAAGTAATCATTTTGACAAAGAAAGAATGCAGTCTGAATTATTGAGTGTATTATCGAATGTTCAAATAATCCAGCAGCTTGCAAAATTTTCTTCATTCATCCTCATAGGCACACAAGTGACCGCTCTTTTTTCCTCCCCCAGATTTCTCTGCAGCCCTTCATAATGCTTCTCTCCATTGGTTGAATCTTTGTAAAGACTTTCCAAACTGTTCCTGCCAGAGCAGCCTCCTCCTAGCCAGAGGACCTAGGCGGCACAGATGCACTGTGGTATCTCTGCTTGGAAATGTGCATAACGTCTTTATCACAAAAAATATGTCTTCCCTGATGTTGCAGTTTCTTTCTAGAGGAACCTCAGAGGACTGCTTCTCATCTCATGCAAGCTAATACATTTAAAATAAACCTTTCAAGGCCACCAATATCTGTCTGTTATACCATGAGATTGGAGTTCTGAGTTTATAGAATACAACAGTAAAATTCTACCAAATACCAGTTGACATTATCAACTGTCTTAATTTAAGAATAGACCATTCTTTAAGGCATAGTAAAGTACCCCATAGACAGTAATGAAAGGCTTAAACTGTGCTGTGCGAGCTGGTGAGACGGGGTGGTAAATATATCTTACATACATGTTAGATCTTTTTCGCCGTCTCATTTTGCCTCCAATAGTACTTTAAATAATGGTAACAAAGTGACAATGAATTTTCCCAGAGGAGTACTAAAAAATCTACAGATCTGTCAAATCACCATTGCCTTTCATGCTGAAAGAAGAAACCTCAGGCTTAAGACTCCTGAGTTACGTTGCTTGTGAATAACATTTCTTGCCTGACTGTCTGTGAGAAGATAACCCTGAAGGATATGGACAAGTATGCTGGAGGAGCACATCTCAAGCCCACATTCACACTCCTTTTCAAGAGTTTTGGGGGTTTTTTTGCCTTGTTTCTGGTGGAAGAAAAGGGTGATGGCAGGGTTGTTTGTGCTGGGTTTTTAAGTCTTGCACAGTACTGCAACTTTCACAGGTGACTGACATGTCCTGAACAACACTGGGAAGAGTATTCTTGCACATTGAGAGAAAAAGTACTGTTTAATCTCTCAGCCCTAATACAAAGAAAATGTTTATGCAGAAGAATGTATTTTCTGCCAGAAATGCTTTAATGATCATGTATTTATATTCTCAAATTCCCAATCTCAAGAGGTAAAATAATTATGTAATTTGTAATTGTGATTTTTTTTTTTATTTACTCATGTAGATTTAACACCAATGAGATGAGAATTAGGTGTACAAGTCTTTCTTTACTGCCTGACCCTCTTGCACTGAGTAATAATATATAACACAGGGGAGACATGCAGCTTTCCTCTGTGTTTACTGGCTATAGCTCAGTCCCTGCTGCTTTGTAGAACACTTACCAGAATGAAGGAAGTGCCTTATGAAGTGGATGTATATCTGACCACGTGTGGATGTTTGGGTTTTTTTGTTTTTTTTTTTCTTTTGGGGAGAGCAAGAGGCTGTCAAAACCCCTGAAAGGCACTATAAATAACCATCCTGAAAAGAAAAAGTTCACTGACCTTTTCACGTGTATCAATAAGTTTTTAATACAGGATGTTGCAGGCACATGCTCCACAACTTGATGTCTCAATACAATTTCAAAAGCTGAACAAGAACGCTTACCTTTTGCCTAACACAAAGTTTGTGCATGTACAACTTAAGTGGTTTTGGTAGTTATTCTTGACACGCGTGAGTGTTAATTAGAGGATAACTAATAGAATAGTTCTTGCTGAAGGGTTTCTGTGAGATAGTAATACAAGCTTGCATGCAAATAGAAGTAAGTGTAAGCAGACCGTCTGGCTTTCTGCATTGCACTTGCAAAGGGTTTTGTCTGTATCACTGGCATGTCTGGCTCAAGCTCCCTGCTTGCAAGGACTTGTGGTACAATTAGCACTGAGAGAGTAAGAAAGCACAATGGAATTGTGCTGCACAACACTGCCCCCAGCTCATACGTTTAGTTTATGATTGATAACTTGGCTACATAAACCAAACTGAGTTACCTAGGAGGAGTTTGCTGGCAGTACTTGGGGACACATCAGCTTGTGCCAGATGTGGAGGGTGCATAGTTTATCATTGTGTTAGGACTGCACTGGTTCATCATGGGAGCAGAAATAGCTCGATCCTGGACGGTTGTTAGTGAGCTCAGACTAAGAGGGGATGGAAAATGAAGATTTTGTGTACTTTAGATGTTAAGTGAAGAGGAATTCTGAAGTCTGTCCAGAAGACTAAATGGCATACCAGAGACTTAATAAGCTACCTGCAGTTAAACTGGGGTAGTGCCATGTACTGACTGGAAACATAAAAATCTTGTCTGGGTTCACTAAAGTCATCCATTATTGTCATTTTCCCCTAATAGTGTCTTGAATAAGAGAAATAGCTATTAAAGAAGGAAAAAAAAAATATTACTGCATCTCCTGTTTTCTGTTAGACACGTTTGAGGAGGGAAAGATGTTAACAGGTAGATCAGAGGATGATTTATTTTAATATGGACCTTTGGCAATTAAAGGAGTGACATACCTCCTTTCATAGAAGGTGAAGACATGCCCCAGACTTACTCCCCTCTCCCTTGTGAGCTGAAGTTGGGGTTCCCATTATATGTCTGTGAAATGTCGTATGGAAGAGGTGCTGTGTCCTTCTCTATGGGAACACAGCTGTTTGTTCCCTATGTAGAAAATTGGATGAGGATCAGAGAGGATGAGACCTGCTGGACTTGAAAAGAGAGTTCTCAGAATGAGAGCTATCTGCTATCTAAGGGCTTTGTAGCTACTAACATCTGAGATTTATATTAGGAAGGATTAAATGGTATTGTGGTGGGGACTTTTAAAGGCGTTGACAAGTTGGATAGCTCCCTCCACCATCTGAACAGTTGGCTCAACTTAGCCATCAAACCACAGGAGAACCTCTCTGCGGAGCAAGGTATCAATTTCCTGCCAATGTAGCTGATTCCTTATTAATAAAGTAGGTCTGGAAAACTTGCTCTGAGGAGAGGGGCTGGAACTTGATCTATGTTACCAAATCTTACCGAAAAAATAAGATAAGGTAAAGCCTATTTTATTAAAAAATGCCCATAGGAGACTTTTTACCCTGTATTCAAAGGCATCATGAACATGATTTTTGGAGACATAAATTATCTGAAAGAGACCTTTCATGAAAGCTGTGGTAGAGTCTATACTAATACTTCTAAAACTGCGGGTCATCTCTTCTAAGATAAAAGTCATCTAACCTAGAAGATGCAGATTTATTTCAGACACTGATTACACGGGAAGGAGGATGCTTACCAGTACATAGTGCCAGGGATTAGTCCTGGGCACTGTAGATCAACTGTGATACTGTTAAATTCTTAGGAAGGTCCTTGACAGCTATTGGTGGCAAGTAGTTCTCTCCCAAACAATTCCTGAGCAAGGCCCAGAAGCTAGCTTGCGCCCGGGGCCACTCTCTGTAGGCAATTTAGATGGGGTTACCTTGCTTTGGAGGGCAGGAGAGATCAAGAATATAAATGCAGACTGCTGTCTTGTAGTTGACCTTATTGCCAGAGGGTGCTCCTGTGCATGTTTGATCTAATAGGATTTGAAAAGAACTGACTTTCTGCCAGTTTTCCTTGCGCAACACCACAGGCTTCACTGGAATTTGCAGATCTTCTGGGAAGGGACAAGCATCTCTTCTGACAAGATGTCGGAGCCAAATGTATGTTCACTTTTATCTTGGATAATAATAATAATAACAACAATAACAATTACTATTATTAAGCGATATGAATAAACCATAATGTAAATGTTCATGACATAATTAAGTTTTTTCTCTTACACAAAAGAAATGCTTCAAGAAATGCTGTTTCTAACCACAAGCCAGTCCATGTTCTTTTGCTCATTTCTTTGTTCTGGCATTACACCTGCACTGCAATCTTTAGGGAATTGCTTCCTCCTGTCAAGCAGCTTATTGAAATGCTGTGTTGTGGATTCCAAAATATTGCAGTATTTGGGTAAAAAATGTGTCTTATCAAGAAATAGTTTTGCTGCCAGTGAGTTGCAGGGGTTTGTTGTTCCATTCAGTGACAGCTGGTTTCACAGGGTTAACCATTAACATTTCTCTGCATGAACAGATGTTGATTTTTTTTTTGTTAATAGAGATTGTGCATGTGATTTGACATATGAAAATTCTGAAGAAAAGTGAAGACTTTGGCTGCTTTCGCCCTTGACCTTTTTCACTATTTTTTTCTTGACTTTGGTTTCAAGGCTTCATTCAGTGCTTCTACAAACAGATGTAAATCAGGTGTCCCTCTTGTACCCTTGTGAATTGTTGTAGCATGTACTTCTTTTTTGCTGGTTTTCATTCATCAACTAAAACCCATTTGTTGAAAGAGGAAACCTAAATTTTCTGAAATTCTGATCAGTTTAAGCACCTCTCAGTTCTCTAGCTGTTAAAAGATTCGGTGTGTTTTGCTAAACTTTCAGTAGATCTAACTATCTATAGGGTACCAACATTTCATATCCAGAAATCAATTTAACAGAAGGCACTTACAAGAAACTCTGTGTGGATTTCCTTCTGACTTTTGAGCATATTCTTTATTCTTCCTGCAATTTCATTACTCTTTAAGAAATTTAGTGTGCGTTTTATCTTTTCTGGTATTTTTGAGGATTAAAAAGATTGTAGGGTGCCTCCATGATGAAAATATCATGTGGATTATCATTAATTGGCAGTTAAGGTGGTGATAACTTCTGGTCTGCCTGACTAGCTGAGTATGCCTGACATGTTCTTTGGAGAAATGTATGATGTGAAAGCTTGTCTGCATAGATTCCATGTCTTTTTGTTTTTGTGAAACCTGAAAACTACCTGAGAGACAGAAAGAAACAATAATAACATTCAAGCAAGAAGGACGTATGCATTGGATTAATGGATACTGTGATCTTTTTAGGTGAGAAAATATTGCTTACCAGAGCTGTAGCATTTTTACACCAAGAGCATTTCTACTTACTGCTCTCCTTATTGTGAGAACATTGTATAAAATCTTTTTTTTTTGTTTTTTGGCTTTTCCTGTCATACATGATCTTGTCTAAACTCTCATGCCATCACCAAAAATGTGTATATTCCTTTCTCTGTTGATTCTGGGATATAGAAATGAGATCTCTGTCATACCTGTGGTGTTACATGCTAAAGGTCTGACCCAGGGTACTGAAAGGCTACCATGCCAAAGCTGATTAGCAAGGTCATTTTGCAGGGTGTCCACAAATGCATGAGGCCATTCAGCATAGATGAAATAGGCAACTGCCTCAAAGCATCTCCCAGGCTGTGGGAGCAACAAGCCCATCAGCATCTGGCTCATATAGAAGTAGTATCATTCAATCAGCTACTTGAGTGTTTCATATTATTATCCACGAAGCGAGTGATCAGCGCATATAAACGTGTACTCTGAGTAGCAAAACTGTAATGATAATTATTGCTTTCATAGATCTGTGATTTCTGTAATTGAATATTTCATCTGAAATATATGAAACCCTAAACTGTAGAAAGCCTGTGCCTATTGGAGAGGCAGGCATTGGGAGAGGAGGCAGGATGCTGTAACTGTTGAACTACATTTCCTTCCTTTCCATCCATGTCTACTGTAGTGTTTAATTTTTAAAAATACGTAGAATTTTAAATAGAAAAAGCAATTGTGTTGGGTGGATTTTTCACAACTGACAACAGGAATTTGGTAGCTGACAGCATGCCGGTATTTTTAATTGATCTTCTAGCACCAGGTGCACAGCCCCCAGTTGACAAGTTGAATGGTTGCCAAGAAATACAGCCGGAAGGTACCTGCTGCTACAGTGCTGCATGTGCAAAAACAGATGGAGCCATGCACTTTTGGAAATTAGTGTCTCTGAGCTCACTCATTGTTTACTGCTAGCCACTACAGGCAACTTCTGTGTGGCATCTCACTGTTTGCAAGTCTGGCTACTGGCAGTTTCACTTTTTCTTCTCTGTGGTGGTGTCTTGATTGCCTATTGCCTGTCAAATTCAACATGAGATGAGTTAGGCTAACCCCTTTCAAGATTCAGGTTCTTGACAGAATGGGACAGTTCTGAGAGAGAATGTCATTTTTCCATACTTTGCTATCATTTGACTTTTCCAGAAAGCCCCAAGGCATGTCTCCTTATCACCTGAAAAATCCTAATTATAGGGCTTTTGACACTCAATGACTATTCTAACTGTGCACACATGCACCAAACACTTAATTAGAACTGGTTTGTGCAAATCCTTTCTTTATAAGCATTATTCTTATGGTTCTTGGCAAATTAAAAAAAACCAAACTACTACATATTGCAAATATCACATGACTGAAGTCCCTTCTAGAAACGCAATAGGGAAGGCCTATGTATAT
The DNA here is from genome assembly GCA_013398295.1 of Chionis minor. NCBI lineage: Eukaryota > Metazoa > Chordata > Aves > Charadriiformes > Chionidae > Chionis > Chionis minor. The sequence continues at coordinate 394,025 of VZSF01001160.1, read as the reverse complement.
TTTATTATGATATCTACGTTTTAACATATACTATTGTTTTACCATTGAATTTTTACTTGAGAAATCATTAATTACGTGCAGTTTTGAAGAATGTTAATTCTTGCTGCTATCAAGCCTTGAAAACAATTATATGAAGTGCAAGTTTATATCTTTATATTCTACTAATCTCAGAACACATCCAAAAACATTTTAAATGACAGTCATGTATGCAAATGTTGATTAATTACTACAGTCAGGGTCTGCGCATTTTACTGTCATTGTTGCCTTACTCATATTTACAGTGTTAAAGTGTCTGACACGCCAAACAGATTTTTGGGGATGGATGAGGAAACTCATTGACCTTCATGAAATCACTCTGTGATGCTATCATTAAACAACAGAAAGTGATGCTACGCAGCCATTCAGTAAGTAGATCTGAGCTTGTGTAGTTCAGCATTTCTTTGATTTGAACTGAGGGTGCCGGTTTGCTTGACCTTCTATTTCATTGTGTGTAGCTGTACCATTTTAACTGCCTTAATGGTCCAATACAACACTCTGGACAGAAACATGTGTTGGATCTGTCTTGCATAGTTTTGCAAAGCTTGAACTTGACACAGAACCATATTTGATCGCACATGATAAAACTTCCGTCAGTCTTTTGTATTAGCTTTTTGTATTGGCTTCAACTAGAAAACTATAGAAAAAAGTTGGCAGCTGAAGGTGCCTTTTATGACTGAATAATTGATAGTTCACAATTCAGGTTCAGAATTAATTTACAAACATTAGGGGTTTAAGCCGATTTTGTAATAGAAATATGTCTATCTGTGTAGGTATACATGTATGTACATGCCTGCATGTAAGTGTGGCTACAGATACAGATATAGGTGTCTCAGTACCTTGTCCTCATGTTAACTCTTGTGTTCCTACTATGGTACCGTGAAGTAAGTGTGCACTTCTCCATGCCTACTTACTGTGGGTCCTTCAGATAACATGATGTCCCACAGGAATATTCCACAGAGACAGAGCTTCGAAGACCATAAGCCCATAAAGCGATGTCTCCCTCTAACCCACGGATGCAAAAGGACAAAAAGACGCAGACACCAGGTAGAAGCAAAGTTATCAAGGACAGGCTGCTTTTCTCACCTCCCTCTCATGGGGCTGCCTAATAGCAACCTCAGTTTGTGCTACAGATAGGGAAAGCAGTAAAATCCCTGGACTCCTGCTGTACCTCTTGGTCGCACACTGACAGCTCTCTGCTTAGTGTTGGTTTTCTGTGGGATTTATGGCTTCCAAAACGAACAGGTGTGAGGAAGGATTGCATTGTCTGGGGGGCTGAGGTATGGATTCAGTTTTGAGCAGAAAGAGGCCTGGTACAGGTCTAATGCCTTTCTGCTGGAGTTTCCCATATGAAGAAAAAAAAAAAAAAAAAGAGATTGTGTTCTTCTTCTGTTTATTTGCTTGGTTTAGGGGGATTATATATCCTTACAGAACTATGTGACTGTTTTTTATTGATTTGAGAAACACACAGCTACTTCCCTGCATGTTTTAGAGTTGGTCATATGACTCACAAGAAGCCCCTGAAGTCTCAGTTTTGCTGTTACATGACTACACTACACCTCACTGCCTTCACCGCTGGGGGACTTCCAACCACATGGCAAGTAACCCCAGAATCTCCCCTACTTTCTCCGCGGCTTCTGCAAGGCACACAGCAAGCATCCGATCTGGGATGAAAGGAAACATGCCACTCATTTTCTCCAGTGTCTTCTCAAACAGGGATTGTGCGGTCCTGCACAGCGCTAAGCCCCTTCTGATTCTTGTGAGGCTGACTGACTCTGTGAGTATGTGGGAGTACAGAGATATGAGTGGCATCAAGTCAGATCCACTTCATGAAGCATATGGGAAAGAGACCAGCCCATCACAGCCTCTCTTCACATAATCTTGAACTTTGGTTGCTGCAGATGCAGACATTTTATTTTTTTTTTACCCCTTTGAATTTCTTATTTGTTTCTAATTTCAATCAAAAATCAGTGCTTCAGGAGAAGCTCCAAGTTTCTCATGCCTTTGGCATTTGCATGGTAAACTGGCTTGGAATCCTGCAAAGACTTGCAGAGGAAATTCTGGACTGGCACAGAGCCAAAGGATGTATGGACTGCCAGCCTGTGGACATCATTTTTGCACAACAAGAGTCAAAATACCACTGTTTAGAAATTGGGCAGGGAATTCATTACCACGTACTGCGATAATCATACTCCCTGTGGTGGTTTTCATCTAAGCTTTTAAATTTGTATGAAATTAGTGGGGACCCTACTGTGTTGTTGGTGATGTTTAAACCACTACCTTCATCTGCAGTCCCTGCCTGAGCCTGGTTCCTATGGCATTTGAGTTTGCACAATGGTATAAGGGACTGGAATGCTGGGTTTGCAGCACTTGTCAGTCAAAATCACATTGCCACCATCAACTGTATGACACCCATTGTCAGTCCCTCTTCGTGCTGTTCTGTTGTCTCCAGTGTTAATTGCAGGGCACCCCGTCAGTGCTCACTGGCACAGAATGAATGATAAAACGCTTGCTGCTCTTTGCAGCCAGAATAGCATATTCCATGTGCTGTACCACTGGAAAGAGCTGGATTTGCTTCTGGAAGAGCCTGAGGAGTGGTGGAGTGGAGGCTGAGGAGGAAGCGGGACGGTATGGGCAGGCACAGGAGGTGATGAGCTGGAGCACAGTAAAGGGGACGCAGCATTGTCCCCTTTTGGCAGCGGGGAGCCCCTGCCCTGGTTCTGCTGCCTGCCCAGCTCTGGCCTGGAGGGATGCTGCAAGGGTCTGAGCCACTGCAAGAGAGAGACAGGAGGGCTGCATGGCCAAATCGGGAAGCAAAGGCCCTTTCCAGTGGCAGTGGGTATCTAACGGAGTTAATTTGTTCAACTGGTGATCTGGAACTTCCCACAAATTCTCCCTAGGCTCAGACTACATCATTATCTTAAGTAAAACAGATCTACAATAACTCCAAGCTCAACTCCAATAAGCAGGACGCTCTCTGTTTTCCATGGCAGGAAATCTGTGCCCCTGGTTCCTAATATATCTATGTACATAGCATAGACATTTGTCAACTGCGTATTCATTATCTCACTGTGTCACATCTGTCAGGCAGATTTAATTCAGTGAACATGCTTCCAGACCCAGCAAGACTTTCTGTGCATGCAAAATGCATCAGACCCCAAATATGATTTCGGTAATCAGAAAAATTCTTCTTGTTGAGAAGAATGAGCTAGGGGGAAAGCAAGAGGTAAACAATGTTAGTATTTCCAGGTTTGCTGCCTCAAAGACTGTGTCTCCAGGTTGGAGGTGCTTGTAAATAGCGGGTTGTACAATGTCATGCACAGAAAGCATGCTGGAGACCCAAAGGACAATTGTAAACATTTCACTACTTATTATCTGTTACTTCCTTCTTTTTAGTAATTCTTTAAAAAAATTGCACCTTAGTCTTAGAAGTTTTCTCTATTAATCATTAAATGTTCTCCACCTTTTTGAAGCCTGAAGTGTAGGCATGGTTTTGCATGCCTATGTGCGTTTGCATTCTACACTTCACAGCTCGGTGTTCTTACAAACCATCATTAATATATGAGGTCATGCTCCATCTCCAGAAGCTTTTTCTAGATGGCGTGAAAGTGCAAACAGCTCTTGCTACCTCACAGGAAATTTATTGCCAGAATGAGGCCCCCTCCTCTTGAATCACCTTCGACTGAAAACGTGGTACTAGGAACTTTAGCATCTGAGTGGCAACAGGCACAGGCGGATCACCCAGGTGGTGTGACGGAGACATGCCAAAGCTGATGGGCAGCGATGGAGAAGTGGCTCTCCACACCTTCAACAAGCTCCCTGCTGTTAAGGGTGGCCGGTGGCACTTGGCCCTGGTGCAAGTCAGAGCAGCCTGGGACCACTCTAACTTGCAGCAGGTAAGTAACATAATGCCTTGATTTCTTCCTAAATTAACTTCTGCCCTGAACTCTGAAAAGAAGGAAATGCAGCCCTGAATGTTTGAGGAAGCAAGTGAACTGACAGGAGTTGAATGCTCAGCTCCCAGGTGGATTTTTCCTGTTTTGAATATCTGCCTGCGCTCAGTGTTATCGCTTTGGACCTTGAATCCTTGCAGTAAAGCATTTCAGGGTAGCAATCCCTGATAAGGAATGACGTGGAGCTGTAGAGAATAGGAAGGAAGGCAGACACCAGACTGTTTGTACTAGGAGCTTCTGGAAAGGAATTTGCATTGTCAGTCATAAACTAATTTAACTCTACTGAAGTCCAACAGTTTGCATAGGTGCAATAATAACATAATGGGAAGGATCAGTCCTAAACTGACCTGTATTCGTGCTGATTTAAATACCTTCCTGGACATGGCTTCTATATGAACAAGAAAAATGTTCCACATTTCATTAATTTTTACATTAAATTTATTTGAAATGCTGGTGGTGAGGATTTTGTGTGTTGAACAGTCTAACTCAAATACAGATATTCTGAAATTCTTTTTTGAAACTATATTTAAGATCTAGAACTGCCAGGAGTTTATGAGTTCAGGAAAAAGGATTTTGTGACAGCTCATTATAATGCAATCTCAATGTCCTTCCTGGAGTAGATAACAATTCAGTGTTTGGCATAGGAACTTAATTAAATAGATTTTCCTCATGGATGAGTCATGAAAAAGTTGCTAATATCCAGGAGAGACATCTCTTTTGAAAAGGAAATTTCGTCTGCCACATTATTACCTAGAAACTTCTCTCTACCAGGACTGGGGACTCAAGGGCAGAGGGGTCTCCTGATACAGTAGCAGTGCTGTGTACAGTGCTGCGTCAAGAACCCAACCAATGTCGCCTATAGTGAACTGGCTTGGGTTTGTTTTTTAAAAATCTTCAGTCATGCTTGGTGTATTATTTAATGATGTTATTTTTAAAGTTCTAGTAGCTGGATTCATGTTAATTACATGAAAATCAAAATCACAAATTAATTTTATTTTTTGAATTATGATAAAATTTGAAGTCTAAAAATGGGACCGGGACCTAAGACCATTACCTGAACCAGAGACTAAGACCTGCATTCCTTTTGTCGATTTCACCATTTCTAAATGTTCCTACTTCCCAGAGCTCTATCCAGTTTTATATCAAAAAAATCATGATCAGTCTTGAAAAATAATGAGACTTTAGCAGTACTACTGATTTTATGTCACCCAAATCACAGTGGGCAGAATTCTGGCTCCCAAACATATGTAGGGTCGTGCTCCCCACCCCTGCCCTCTTTATTATAGCACAAAGACAATTTCACTAAAATGTCCACCTAACAAAAAGCTCAGAAACATTGAAGGTCCAAAAGCAAACAAAACTTTGGAAGAAGCCCAACCATGGCCCTGCTGTGTCACAGTCCCTGGGAACTCCTGTCCTTCTCTTCACTGTCTCTGCCTGACACAAGGCTCTTCTGAAAGTCCACGGGGGCTTTTCAAAATAGCTCAGTGCTCCCGAGTGGCTCCATGTACATCAGGAGAAGGAGATGACCCATCTTCAGCTGTGATTTTTAAGTATTCAGTGTATTATTAGGTAATTTCAGAACACACTTGAAATCAATTTAAGTAGCTGCAACAATTTGAACTAAGGTGTTTTGATGTCTCTCTCTGCTTCTTGTGTGTCTTCACAAGGTTCAAAGGCTTAAAATATAAACCCCAAATGTTTGTTTGTTGTAGGAGAAAGCATATGTTGTACATACACTCATGCTTTTATGTTTGCAGCTGCAGCCCTGTGTAAATTGCTGTTTCTTGAAGTCTCCCGTTCATGGTCATGGTGGTAGATTGCACATTTCGTTTCTAGAGGGCTAATTAATGTCATCCAAATTCTGAACAGTTAATTTCTGGTTAGTCTCAACGCAGCTGCAACATCTATAACCAAAGAAACACTCTTTACTTGAATAAATGGCCCTTAACGCTCTTTTCATTTTTATCAAGCTAACTTGGAAAAGGCAGATGTTTAACACTCAGATACTGTTCTCTTGAATGGGGTTCATCTGGTCCCTGCTGAAATCAAGAGGATTCTGCTTAATTTGCAAAAATGTGAGATTACAGTCACAGGAGGACGTAAGTGAGCCAGTCAACCCAATATTTTTATGGCGGAGCTCTTCTCTGGTGGCTGTTCTTGCTGTATGTGTGGGGGGGAAAGGAGTTGTGCTGTCTGAGCAGCTAAGGGATGCCGACAGCCTTCATGAGCACTCATAGTGTCTGGGCTTAGTGCTTGGATCTCCATGACTGCTTCAGATTAGGGAAGGAGACCTCTGATCAGAGATTCCCTAGACATTAGCTCTTTTTTTCTGATTTTAAACCTGCCTTTTGGGAGAGGGTTTCCACAGCTCGTTTCCCTTGGCAGGTGATTTGCTTCAGTGAAACAGCTGCATCATTGCGAGTGGAAGAAAACATTAACAGCGATGTGTGCATATTTAATGTTTAGATTTAATTTTAAAGTTTTAAAAATGTGTATTTTTTATGAACCCACAGAATCACAGGGGTTGGAAGGGACCTCTGGAGATCGTCTCGTCCAACCCCCGTGCCAGAGCAGGTTCACCTACAGCAGGTTGCACAGGAAAACTCCACTTGCATGTTGTCTGTCATCAGATTCCTCTATTTCAGCACTCTCTCTCTTTATTTCATGCTCTCCTTTTGACAACAGTGAAATATCTGCTCTTTCTCTGGCTGAGCAGACCACAGTATTTTTCTTTTCTCTCCCTCTATCAATATTGTCATGGAATAAACAGGAAACCAGAAAGCAGCCAAGCTGTCAAGTGGCCTTCATTCTAGTAGGTAGTTTCACTCCTGTTTTTTCCAGCACTGCAGCTGAGAGATATGCCCAGTAGCTATTCCTTTCTTTGCCTGCCCTGGCAGGAAAGAGTTGCTGTGAATCCAAGGAACAGACTAACCATCATCACTTTAGCATTTAAAAGCTAGGTGTCCAGTTTGAGCAGTCTCTCTCTTGGCTAGGCAGAGAAAGGCAATTTCAAGGGTGATCCAATACATCCTAGAAGAGGGGAAAAAAAATTTCAGTAGGACTTAATTTCTCTTTACTGAAAACCAGCTGAATGACTGGTCGTCTTAGTCTAGAGGTTTCATTTCTTATCAAGCTAGAATTAAGCAGCATGAATGTTTGTTCTGCTCAGGAGCTAGCATCTCCTGGAAACGGAAATGTGACCCTTTTTGGTTCCTTCAGTCCTCAAGTGAAGCCTTCTTAGATTAGATCTGTCCTAGCTGAAATGAAAAGATAAATAAGTGGAACTGCCTGATTTACATCATTAGTGGAAAAATAAGTGTTACATCAAAGAGTGATCGAACAAAGGAATGTTTATGATTTTCAGTTCAGGTTTGTCTTGAACTTGCACCACTACCTTCATTAGTGCAATCAAAATAGGAGTTTGTATAAATGCATCAGCAACAACATCACAAAAATCCCTCCAGCTTAACGCTCTGAGCCTTGCCCTCTCCTTATCTAAACGGAGGTATTAGTATTCAGTTATTGCTGCTATTTTTTGGGTTAATACAATTCAACAAAACTTTTACTTTCAAACACAAACTATTAGAGATGAGAAATCCACTGGGTAAGATTTTCTTTTTTTTCCAGAAACTTTCTTACTGTACAGTAAAAACCATTTTAAGGTATTATTGATAGGTTAAAGTCCTACTTTAAAACAGTGTAAGGATTGGCTTTCCTGACTGGAATACCTGCAAGAAAGCAGATAGATTGCTTGAGGCTGTGTAAGTATTACATAAGAGAGAAATCTAGTGAATCTGATAGACTGCTTTACAGGACTCTGGAGCTATTTTCACAAGAAGGCCTTGGCTGTGAAGACACAAAAATAAGTAGTTCAGTCAAATCAGCAGACTTCTGTATGATGATGCAGGGCTACAAGACAGGAAAACAGGGATGGATTTAAAATACAGAACTAACATGGAAGGAGTGCTTATTCAGCTGTCATATTTCTGGCAGTTAAGTGGTACTCTCTCCGTGTACTTTCATGGTGGAGTTTTGGGTCCAGGCCACCTCAGAAGCGAAGAGTCAAATGCTGAGTTCAACTCTAGAGTTAGTTTTCTTTCTGCAATTCTCCTTTTTGATCTCAACTTTTGGTTTCTGGTCAAACTTTTTCTCCCAGTTTTTTCTCACTGTAGCAATTAGCAGTCGCATTGTAGTCATGAAGGTCCCAAGAAAGGTTTGTATGAGCAGGTGAAGAGATAAAAAGAGTGGAAAAGACTTTTGAGCACACAAGCCCTTCTTTTAATCTCAAAGCCACAAATTGCAAGCTAAACTATTATAGGAGAAGTTGCTTTGGGAATAATTTACGTATGACAGGAGAGCTGTGGACGTACCTGGCACTGGCGTAAGGCATGAGTGTTAGCAGTGGAAGAGGGAAAGTCTAGAGGCCAGTGGTGTAAAAGAGTGAGTCTGAAGAGTTTTTAAGCATAGATCTGCACAAGCAGGAGATCTGTACAAGCAGAGGTGCAGATGTGCCATAGTGTAATGAGTAGTTGCATGGCACAATTACGGTTTTCGTTTGCTTCCCTGATCTGCTCTACATTTCCCTTGTGCAGAACAAGAATACTTAATCTGTTTGTATGTTGGTCAATGGAGATAAACGATCTCCCTTGTGAAAGGGAGATAGTTTATACATGCCTCCAAGAGGTGTGAATTTGGACTTGCTAAAGGCTGTGAGCTATGTGCACTGGATTGTCACGGATGGATGGTTTTTAAAAGCCAAGGTAAATGCAGCGGTAGTCAAGTAAGCTGCTAAGTCTCTGAAAGGAAGCATATGTTCATTTTATGTATTTGTTTTTCTGAATATGGTGAATTCACGCTTTGTTTTGCATTGCAGCTTACACTGTGACATATGTTTTACTGACTACAGGAAGCTGAGCCTGCAAAATTCATTACTTAACCAGGGAAGGATATTTGCAGCAAAAGGGAAAAAACTAGGATGAAGGGATAGACACCAGGTTAGTTTTAAATTTGTCTCACTGCAAGAATATTAAGTTGATTGGGAAGTTCGGAGAACAAATCTGAACCTACTTGTTAGCAAATCCACTTCCAAAGGCTGAGATAAATATTTTTTTTAAGAGTCCAGCCTCAAAGCTCTTTGTTAGCTAGCAGAACTGTGCAAATATTTGAGACACTTAACCCTTCTTGGCCTGATCCTTTCCCAGCTTGACTACTCTCAACAGTTCTGCAGTGAGGAAGCTAAGCTTTAATTTGGACATGGGCATCTAACCACCACAGAAGTATATTGTTGGTACCTGTTCTGAAGTAGGAATATTGTGGCCATTTGTGTGAGCTGTTCTTGCATTTGCCAATTCCACATGGAATTGTTTGGTGATGAACTCCTTGCTTATTAAAAATGATAGCGTTCTCTTGATGTCGGGGACAGAGAAGAGAGGGTTGACTTTTTGGCAACAGCTCAGGAAGGTAAGCTGGTGTTTTCCAAGACCAACTGCCTAATAAAGTTACAGTGCTTGTAGGTCATTACAGCTGGAGCTGCTGTGCAGAAGCAGTATGGTGCACTCTCAGAGCAGTAGCTGCCATGGTCAGCAGATACCTGCATGCTAAGCTCTCGGCTCCTTCTTAAAAAACAGCTTAAAGCTTTCTTCTCTGTCCTTCCTAAACAATGTAATTTGCCTGTTAGTATCAAACAACATATTAGTATTTCTTTTTCTTAATGAATTTGTACTCGGGGTCTCTTTAAATGAGGTAGTATGAGTGTTGTGCACTATTTGGACACTTCGGGGTCAAGCTAGAAAGTTGGGTCTCTAGAAATTAGCATAGCACTAGGGACAAGGCATGTTACCAACATTTAGGTGTTACAAGCAACCCCACTGAATCCTTGTTGCAGCAAGGTGTTTTTTGTTCCTTAGAAATAAACAGAAATCTGCCCCCTGAAACAGGTTTTCCTCTTCCTTTGTCAAGGCTCTGTGCTTGTGTATTTGAGCACAGGCAAATGAGAAGTAAACTACCTTCTTCAAGTCAGCCTTCCATGATTTGATCCAAAAACCTGAAGGTATGGGATAATTAGATGCATAGACACAATTAATAAGATGATCAATGGCATCCAGGCAATCTGCCCCACTTCAGAGGTTAGAAGCAGACCACCAGCAGGTCGTAAGACATTGGGCCGTGGGTTTGGGTTCAGATGGCACCCCAGAATATTGCAGAGCTGCTGCAGGCAGGATAACGAGGCAGGGGGAAAGGTTTGATCTCCCTGCCTTCTTTGCTGATTGCAGCATACCCCGAGGGCATTGGGCCGGGGCAAGTTTCATTAGGGGAGTTTTTGCTGCTGCTCCATCCCACCTTCACAGCACTAATTTAGAACTTGCTGTTGCTGGCATTTGGTCACTGAAAGGACCAATGGGATCAACAGAAATAGCATCACTTTAATTAAAAATAAAAATGGTGCTTGGCAGGAAATGCAAATGACTTGTGTTCACTTCATCCCAGATTTTAAAGATATTTAGGTGCTTAAAGATAGAGGTCGGTACTTGGAAGTTTTTTCCAAAGTAGCTATGTGCTCAGCTCCAATTATTTTTAATGAGACTTATATGCCTCCTTATTTCAAAGACGCCTGATAGGAACATACGTGAGGCCTAAAGCTCAGGAGGGCCTTTACAAATCTGCTATGATGTCACTGTTGAAAATGAGACGTCATTATTTAAGCATTACAAGAGCGATTTGACATTAAAATGCTCTGTAGATGGTATTGATGCCTTTGACCTTTTAGTGGGCTTATGGCATTCACATTGAGTAGACGATCTGGAAAAAATAGGATATTCTAGTTCATCAAAAGAATAATTATGTTACAGATATGGGCTGGAATAATGCAACTGTGTAAGTGTGAGGGAGGAGGAAGGGAAGTGCATATCATAGTGTTTTACAACAAACACCAGGGTTTGTTCTAAGACACCTGCGGGACCACCCATGCTTTTATGCTACTTTCAGAGGAGAAGTGGACCTTGGGTCTGAAGAGTCCCCTCTCAGTGGCCTGAAAGTAACACTGGGGAATGTGTCCGAGCACATGGGGCACGGAACTTGGCACCAGGAGAGTCTGAGTTCTGCCTGAGCACCTGAGCACAGGACGGCAATTAACTTACTTGTGTTTGCCAGTCCAACCCTTGGAAGGTATTTTGAGATCTCCCAGTGCATAAAGCTACTAGCAAAGAGTCACCTTTGCGTGGCAAGCTCTGTGCCACAAATATATGGGCCCAGCTGTGTATGGGTCAGGAGCAAGGATAGGTAGTCAATGGAAAGAGACACGTCATCAGCCAAAGAGGGCAGAAAGGTCTGGGTGTCCCTGTAAACAGGGTCTGTGAGAAGTTTTCCTGTGTTCACCCATATCCGTGGTTCATTTTACGCTCACACACACACACACACATATCCTTTTCTCTCCCCAGGGAGCTCCCTTGCATATGGTATTTCCGCTACTGCAGGGAGTAAAACAAGTGTTGGGCTGTAAATACGAATTTTAATACTAGAAAAAAAGCTGTGCTGATAATGATGCCGGTAAATGCTATGGCTTCTTAAAAGCCTTCTTTTTCAAATGATAAATGATAAGCAGTTATGGAAGTAGGGAGGAAAGGTAGTTAAAAGCAAACTGTATTAAAAGAAGATTAAAGCATGAGCATACATAGGAAATGATGTGCATTAGCTTCGTTTTAATTCTTTTGGAAGATGGAGATACAGAAAAAGAAAGTACTGAAATCCGAAACTGAGACAAACATCAACATACAGCAGAATACTAACGCAAATGACTGCAAACAGTATGTTGATAATGGTAATTAATAAGATCTTAACCACAATAGTAATGATTTCTTTGATTACTTATGTTGTTCTGATGTGACTCTGAAGCTGCCTGCAAGGTTTTGACCTCAAAAATCTCTTTTTTCCCTAAAACAGAGAGGAGTGTGACTGACATACTGTTATCACTGTAGCTAATTACTTAGTTGCTAGGATGCCATGGGTGCGAGATGTGCTCCCAAAGGGGTGGCAAGGTCTGTTGTATTAGAGTCTTAGCACTGGATGTATCTGTGTGGAGTTTGGTGAAAACTTTGTGACAAATAGCCTTTTCATTTTAAAAGAAGTGTACTCTCAGGCTGGCTGAAAGAATATGTGCGGAAGTCAATGAATAGTTTTAGCGGTAAGCAGAAAGAAAAATGAAAGCAGAACTGTGTATCTTTTTAAATCAAAGCATTGCAATGCTTTGTTTCAAAACGACACTCTTCTTGAAAGCCTGTCCTAGTGTGCACTTGAAAAATAGTACAAGACCCTCTCATCATTAGGGAAAAAGTTTGGTTTTGTATAAAAAAAGAATAAGAGTAATATTAATATATTTTTTACAGTTTTTTGTCTCGACCAAGGCACAGGAATCCAGACTCTGTGTGCCACCGTGTGTGCCTATGCAATGGGCGCATTAAACCAAGATAATAAAGAGGAGCAGTTTTGAAAAGGATGCTAGCAAAAGTACAGGCTCGTGATGGTTTAGCTGATGCCTTTTGTGTTTTGATTCCTTTTTGACATTTACTACATGCCAAACCTAGCAATTAGTTATTCCTGGTTTGCTCTTTTTGTCTGTTATCTCACAGGGACTGTCAATATATTGCTTCAAAATACTACAATGCAGAAAATAATTTTCTACTTTTTTGGTTTGCTTTTTGTTTTCATGTAATTGGCATTTACAAGAAGTGCAAAACATTTCCATAACAACAGGCTGGTACATCTCCTTAATTCCAAGCACAAGGGCACCTTTCTTCCGTTTTCCAAAGCAACACTGCAACAAATCACTAATAAAAGGTTGGGTATTTATATATACTAATGCAGTAGTTATTAGCTTTCCATATAGTTAAAACCAGAGAATCTGGGCATTTGAAAACCAGTAGGACACTGGAGATGAGTTAATCTTCAGGCAGTATTGCTTGAACACACTGTGAGATGTGCAGATCACTGATCTGGTATGTACTCACTGTGAGGTTGGTCTAAAACTTAACAGATATGTGGTAGTTTACAGTTTATAAAGGAAAAGCATTTACATGTTCACAGGATAATAACATCATTCCCAAAGACAGTAATCTCTGCTGCTTGGCAAGCTGGAGCAATAAACTACCTAGTAAGAGATGTATATCCCAAATTAGACTTGAGCCTGTAATCATCTATTTATATGCCAAAGAAAGGTGCAGGCAGTGACTTTTGAGAAGCGGAGCCTTACTTCTGTCTAATGCTGCTGCTTTAAGTGTCTTTGATGCTCATCCAGAGAGGATGCAAACCCACCGCGCCTCTGCTTTGAAAGCAGAAGGCTCAATTCTTTCTGCACAGGAGAAAGTGGCCTTTATTGACTTTGGGTTGTGATGTGGTTCTTATGGAACTGGGAGGGACTTTCTGATGGTGGTCCAGCATTGTAGGCATCGACGTCTAGCAATTTCCTCTAGATAATGATTGAATTTCACCTGAAAAATCTATCTCCTGTGTTCTGCTGAAAACTAGCTCCACATTTCCAGTTCCCCGATGATTATAAATCTCTTGTTTTTCCAGACTCTGTTTACTTGCTGCCATTTTGTGTCCTTTTGCTCTCATTCCAATGTCATCTTTTACTTCAAAGGCTTTTCCTACTGCTGGAGAATTAGATGCCTCTTTCTTCCAGTGTGATTATCGAAAGTAATCTTATTCCCTCCCAGCTGTGCCCTGACAGTCTTCAAATGCTTGAAATCAGGTGTGATTTTTCTATATAAAGCACAACCAATAGTCAATGTAATAAATGACAAGAAAAAAAGTGTTGGACAGCTCAGTGGAAGAAAAGATATATGGTACCATTACGACCTGTTTGATTAGTTCTTCAGTTCTTGGCAGAAAGATTTTCAAGTTGGCCAGACTTCTAAGTAGATTCCTCTTTTCCATCCTCTACCCTTTCTTACCCGTCACACCGTGTATCATGGACTAAAGCTGCATTTTGGTAGCATCAATTAAACACTGAGAGTGCACTTAGATTAATTTTTTCATTTGGATAGGAGTGCAGGTTTGAAGAGAATCTCCTGGTTGCCCACGGGTACTGTGTTTTGTACCATGGAGTGGTCTCAGAGCTCATGAGTGGCATTTTTTTAAGAGGAAATTAAGGTGGAAGATGTGCTGGAGTGCAGCACTTCAGCCACCAGAGGCTGGACTAGAAATAGTCTGGAAATAAAACCAGCCACAGTCCAGTCTTGACACTAGGTCCCCAGCACCGAGTGTTTCACTCCACAGGTCTCCCCCCATGGTTCACATTACTTGCTGTTGCAGATGTAGGCTTCTGCCCCTGATTCCTGGCTGTCTGAGGGGGTGGTATAGGTAAATCATACCTACACAAAGTTTTCCTTTGCTCTTATAATGTCTTTGCATTCAACTATATCACATTTAATCTTCTACAGTGTTTATCCTACCTTTAGGCAAACAGATGAAACTACCCAGAGGAGAGCAAATGGGCTGTTCCTCCCGTGTATGAATGCAGTGTCGCAGAAGCACATCGCGAGTAATCAAGATTAGGAACCAACAATGCATTCACCTCCTTGAAAGTGATTGCTTTGGATGGTATCCTGTGGTTACCTACTAACTCATAAATACCAATTTGGGGATAAAGATGACTATTGTACTAGTAAAACCTACACTGAGACAGGTAGATTAATATCTAAAGGCTTGAGTTAATATGGCAGATTTAAACCCTGCATTTGCATATATTGACTTTTCTTTCCTTGGTGCTAAGCCTAAAGATTTGTCTTTAAATCTTGTGTATTAGCTTAAAAATGCTGTCTTGTAACAGAAAGGATAAAATACAAACTGGTTATCTGCCTTCTAGTCGAGTACATTTACCAGAGCTTGGAGCAGGAATGTGTAACCTTTCTGATGGTTGTTCATCTCATTCAAGGTGAGATTTGTTTGCAGTCCCAACATTTGGAGAGGTGCAGATCAGGGCTCATCTGGCTGTGGTGCTCAGGACCTGATCCTGCACTTACTGTACTTGAGGTGCTCTGACTTGAAAAAGAAGGGCTACATTTTGAAGTAATATTTGAAGACAGAAGCAGATGATTAATTAGTCTAACACAACTCATGGCCCGTGCCTCCTGTTCTACAAGTTTATTAGCTTGCTTTTCTTCTACTGGTCTGAATGATTTGCAAGGCAGAGTTTAAATGGAGGTTTGAGAACTCTGTGTGTGTGCAGGAGTTGGAGTTCCTGTAGCAGTAATGGCAGGATTGTTAATACAACAGTGAAGACAAGCCTGAAGCAACAACATTTTAGATTTTGCTTAATCTAGCTTCATTGTGGAATGACCACCACGTCCAATGAAAATGAATCCCAAATGCAGTACATTGTTGGTTGACTGCAGAATTGTATTATGCTAAATCAGTCCTTCTTTCTTTCAGTTTATTAAGTTTATGGACTTGGTTATGAGAGGGGAATGAGTGATTGTGGAGAATATGAAAAAGGAAGTCATATACCCCCATGTATACCCTGTTCATGTAACTTCTGCTAACATCGTTCATCCTTGCATGCAGAGAACATAAGCTAGATGATCATATGGCTCTCTATAAAGTATCTTAGTTACAATTATTGCCCAAGGTAACATCATAGTTAATTTTTAGACTCTTCTACAGCTCTGTTTTTGAATAGAGTATGTTGTATTTGGCACACTAAATCTTTGCAGATTTTACTCCATTGTTAATGACACTTTGCATAGGCAGAGGAAATACATTCCCTTGTCATGTTCATTGCAGGGGCTTGTGACAAAGGCTGAGATATATATTTTTAAGAGGTTTAAAAAATAATGAATCAAACTCAGAGAGAGTCTGATTGGTAATCCCCGAGAAGCTGTTTCTTTCCACAACTTGATTCAAAGCTTAGGTATGGAGTCTGTGGTATCCTGCTTTGGGTGAGTGGTTGCACTTGGTTTACCACCCAAGGCAGGTGGTAAAACCTGAATTATTTGTAAAATTTGATGTGAATGTGAATGGACTGAATGCCATAGAGACAGTATTCTTCTTGCTTGACTGATGCCCTCCTCCCCGAGCACCAGTTTGCACACCTTGCTGACACCCAGAGCGCACAGGACAGGCCCCATGGGAAGGACAGCACTGACTGGCACTGCACTTTGGGAGCCTCTCACCTCCTACAGCTCCTAAGCACGAGAGCATCAATGCTCACTGCCGAAGGGAAGGCAAGGGGAAGAGGGCAGTAGTGCAGTCCTGTTCCCTCCTCCTCTCCAGGACAGAAGGGGTCCAGGCTGGTGGATGCTGTGCAGGTCTGTCAGCACTCCTGTGGGTTGACTTGGATGTTGGACAGGGGCGAGGAACGATGTGGGAAAAGTGTTTCTCCAGTTGCCTGTGCCTGGTCCTTATCCAGTTGGGAATGGCTTCATGGGAGCTGCATGGGGTTGTTAAAGCAGAGGCTGGCACATTTTCCCCAGGATACATTTCTGATTTAAGCTAACTTTCTCTCTTTCTTGTATGCTTTTTTAGTGCAGACAGTATTAATTTGGAGACAACTCTTTCATGAGATGTTTCTCTGCTTTCCGTTTAAAGACTCCTTTTCAGCTACTGTAATCCTGCCAGATACTGGCAGTTCAAAGGACAGCTTATTTTATTGCCTTCAAAATGAGCTGATGGATATTTCCTTTGGGGATACTGCTAGAAACTCCCTGAGAAAAGCAGGAGGTAGGGGGTGGGGTAGGGGTGGAGGAGAAAGCCAAATGGCATGTCAAAGGTGGTGTCTCCAACAAATCCTGGCTGTCCACGGGCATTCAGCCACATCTGTGCTGAGGTTGCAGACTTGGCATGGGAAAAGACCCTTGTTTATTTCACCCAACCACCGTTATGTGGATAACTTGGCAGTTTAGAAATGTTTTCTTGTAAAAATCTACCTATAATATTTTTTTCCTGATTACACTCGCTAATTATGACAGCAGAATGGGGAAGAGCATTGACCAAATACAATTTCTGAGTAGAAATTAAATACAGACTTTGATACCCAAGAAGTCTTTTAATATGTTCATCTGTTTCACCACTTACCAAATCCGATAATTTGATCCTAAGCTGTATGTTTTTGTGGAGTGCATCCTACCACAGACTTTGTAGAAAGCTTTGCTTTATGGCAAAGCCTGTGTGCAGCATTCTGACAGACATCCTTCCTTTTATTCAAAATAAATACAAATGAACAATCTTTACTGATTCACCATTTTAGTCATGTTACTTGGTGACCCTATCTGTGTCTCACCAAGTCCTGGAATTATGCACTTTTATGTTATCAGTTTAAAAAAGATTAGGCATCCATAAAAAGAAAATCACTAAATTAATGGTTCTGCCATCCAGAAGGTAATTTTGCTTGTGTCCCCTATGTGTTACTGTTGTTGACAGATAAAAACCAGGAGTTTCAGAACTGATGAGTGCTTTCTGAATGATGTGGGTTGCATTTAGGATGACATTTTAAAAGGACCTAATTCTGAACACTTGGCAGTACTTCTTGGAGAATTAGACTGTTCCCAGGTAGCTCAGGCTGAACAGGGAAAACAGAAGTATCCAGTTTCCTACAGGTTCTCAGTCTGACATCCAAATTTCCTTTGTGGAAAGCTGTCCTCTCTCCCTTGTCCTTATACAGCGGCTTCTGAGATGTGAAAGAGATATTTTTATTTTTTCAAACTTTTGGGTACTTATTGTCAGCTGGATGATGTTTGGTTGGACCCAGTGCCTTGAATTTGACTCGTTATGTTTTTATTTGTGTTTCCAATGTTTTGTAAATAAACGCATGCATTTCTTTTTAGCGCAGCTATTTTAAGGAAGTTTATCGCATGCTGCACAAAGGGACACATGGCCCTGCTGTGCAAGTAATCTTGCAAAGACGTACTAGCAAATGCATTTATAGCAGCGGTATTCATGGAGGACCCTGAGAGCTGTGCCAGGGAGCAGAAGTCATCCGTATGAACCATCTGGAGCGGGCCCCTGACTGTGAGTGACGAGTGCTCGACGCGGTGATGGGGAATACATGCAGATCCCTGTGCGCTGCCAGGGCGGCTGCTTGCTGGGGCTAGGACATCATGAGGGGTTCCAGCCCGGGGCATTGGGCACCTCCACGGGGATGGAGATGGGCTGAGGCCAGGCTGGGACATCAGCCCATGGGCTGTGGACAGGATCAGGGGGTCCCATGGCCAGGCAGGGCAGGGCTGTGGGGAGCTGGAGACTGGCACTGCTGCACACTGGGGTGTGGGGTGAAATGGGGTCCTTGGCCAGCAGCAGGATAAGGGTGTCCCCAGGAGAGGTCAGGCAGGGACAGAAAGGGCTGTTCATGCCCTTAATGCCCTGGGAGCAGCTTCAGTGTTAGCAGCACTCACAGAGCCATCAATATTTTGAGATTTATGTATGTTTGTGGGTAACATACTGGCAGGAAACGAGCTTGAAATGTGCTGAAGAAGTTGGCCACTATTAATAACTTCCCTTGATCAAATTAATGCATTTCAGGATGATAGCACATGGTATTCTCTCCTTGGAGACAACTCTTGGCAGGGTATAGATGCATGTAGCTGGATTTTCTGCGTGTGTGTGTGTGCGCGCACGCATGCGTGTGACAGGACAGGATGAAATAATAGTAGAGCTGCTTATATGTGGTTTTATTTATATTCCCTTGCTTAAATGAATAAGTCCTTACTTCTGCTTTGAATTTGGCACATTTGCGGTATTAAGTGCCTTATAATGCTGCCTTTCTGAGTCTTTCTTCTAAGGATTATCAGGCTGTACTGCTTGCTCCCAGCTGTTGCTCTTTGCTGTACGCTACTAAGCTGCTGTACTGCTTCACCTCAGAAACTGCTGCGCATCAGTTTCTGAAAGAAATGTCCCTGCCATCGTGCTACACCCACCAGACTGTACATTCATCCCTCTGAACCTTGGGGTCCAAAAAATGATACAGCACAACCCAAAAGGATGCTCAGATTTGTCCATAAGTGAGTTGGCTGACTTAAATAGACACACTTTTCTCAGTGTTTGAAGACTTCAGGCTGATCTTTAGCAGTTCATGGTCGTGTATTTTTCAGCTGAGGCCAGAACATGAGCAGGCTTAAGCATGTCTAACTTTGCTGTGTATTATGATTCATTCTAGCCGAGACATGTTTTAGTTGATTGAGGGATGTTAGTTCAGTTGTTTCCATGTTATTGTTTTGTGTTTATTCTTTTTCCTCACTGGTTTCCAGCCAAGCGTGGAAGAAGAATTGCTCAAACTGCAGAAGAGTCTGCATTATGTTACCTCCAGCAGAAACACCACATTTCTGGCAAGTGAGTAAATACATACAATATTTTTAGTCCTGTTTTGCTGCCTTAAGAGGCACAGATGTGTTCGAAGAAATATCCAATTGTTTCGAGGCATAGCTGAATTCCAGCCCTGAGACTTCTGAAACTTCACAGCCATGAAATTAAGCAGTAGAAGGAGGTGCCTGAGAAACCCGATGTTTGGGTTGACCTAGGCCGTCTGCCTGCATCAGTAAGTACAGTGGACCAGTAAGGAGTGGATCTGTAGAGCAGAACAGCTGGCAGACCCAGCAAAAACCTGAAGACCTGACATCCAAGATACACACTTTACAGAGGAATTTATTTTGGATTAGTCTAGTCCGGTTCTTTGGAGTCCACGTCTGTCAGTGACTGGAGTGCCATAGGGCCAGTCATGGAAAGATAATTTTCATTTGAAAGAGAGCCAGTTTTGTTCTCCAAGACTGATCAGCCATGTGAACCAAAACATGGTAAGTGGGGACAACTGGGAGGTTTGCTTCAAAAGGACACTCTTGATCTGAACTAAAAGGCTAACATAGACTCATCTTTCCCAGTCTGTCCTGGATTTCTAATAAGTAGTTTTGTAAGCTACTCCACAAATCTGAAGGCTCTACAGAGGACTCGCATTTATTTCCTATCACAGTGCTGGTAAAGGTAATATTTTTCCTGAACTAAATGTCCAGTTATGGCTCAAGTAGTTTATTTAATTGGCGATAAAACCCATTGTGTGTTTTGGGGTTTTTAAAAATGCCAATTTGCTGCAGCCTAGCAGCCCCACATATGGGTTGCTTGAAACCAAACTTATTGTTTTTATTCAAGTATCAGTAAGGGCATGTGAAAACTGAAGAGTTTCTTAAGATACACAGGGAAGAGAATCTGCATTTAATGAAATTTGCCAGAGGAAGAAAATTACAGCTTATGTTTTCCATGGCGCTATTTCTGCAATGAAATTGCCAAGGGGGTCTTATGGAACTGTGATCCAGAAGCAAATGGATCAGCTTAAATTGTGCTTTCCTGTGGAGCAGAAGCACAAGCTCAAACACTTACCAGTGTTTCTTGAATGAAACTTTCATCTATTTTATACTGTGGGGTTTTTTTCCCCCAGCTGAAGGTGAATAGATGTGAAGTACAGTCTTTCAAACATGTAAAAGCTGAGGGAGGTGAAGGATGCAAGGGAAAATGTTTTTGTGCTGAGCTTTTCAGAGTTTTGTGCATGATTATAAAAGTTGTGTTCCTTGTATGTCGTTGTTCTGGTAGTGGGAGGAAGCTGAAGCCACTGATCAGGATTCAGAATGTGAAATCGTTTCCCTACTGGAAGTTCAGCAGGGTTTTGCTAATGACGTCCATAAAGCTGGAACCTCATGCGGAAAATTTGGATGGTTCAGTCACCCTATGGTGACTTGAAAAAGGTGAAGTTAGCTGGGAAAAGAAGCAACTGAGATAATTAATCTAGTTTCAGGGATGGCTTTTCAAGAAAGACAGGGGTCATGGGGCAAAATGCCTTAGGACCTTAGCTGGACAATTGTATAAACTTCCAGTTTTTCCTCTTGAAAGACACGTCCGATTGGAACAGTCGCAGAGGGGTGATGAAGGGAACAGGGAGCCTAACGTCTATGTAGAGGACATTAAAAGAGTGTGGTTTGATTAGCAAAATGAAATAAAAACTTGTTGGAACATACTTGTAGATACTTGAGAGCACAAACTTCCTGGTCAGTTAAAAGGACAAATCTAAGTGACAACTGGCATATGAACAAACGGATATTAAAAGGCCATTAATAAACTAACATGCAAATTGGATTCCTAGACGTCAGAAGCGTGTGGTTCTGGACTGGACTTCTGTAAGTGGTGGGGACAAAAAAACCCATGTCTGAGACAGACAGATAATGTTTTTTGAAAGGAATAGTATGATGTTGTGCCTGCAAGAGGAGGGGACAGGTTACGATGACCCTTCAGGATGTCCCTTCAAGTTGTTCTGATACAGAGCTGTTGGAACACACTAAAGAAAAAAATGGGAAAATTCAACTCACATTAAAGCAGATATTTTTATAAATGAATAAGTAAATAAATGTGAGTTCTGCCTTAGGATCATTTTGTAAATGCCAAATAGCATCAAAACAAAGGCAGTGTTGTATTCTTTACTGGTAGAAGCACGTTATCCAATATGAAGGTCAAATAATGATTATGGTCTTGTCTGTACATTAGGTTTGGATATATTGCACCGTTTTCACTTGCCTGGAATTTTGCTTGAGATATGTACATGCTGTACAATGCTATGCATTCCTGTAAACAGGAAAGCTAATTATTATAGCAATATGGATGAGGTAATGGAGTGTGACTGCCAGGAGTGCAACTAGTGAACAGGCAGATAACGGACTAATGACTGAGATTTTGTAGCCTGTCAGGAAACCAAGAGCTCTACGTGAGATGCCTGCAGTATTGTGTCCTGGGAATGTGAAGGCTGGAAATGGCCACATACAGCAATTGAAGACACATGGTTTAAGTTGAACACAGACTGCTGGTAATGACTGAGGCTGGACTGTGTACTTAATGAAACAAAGCCTTTTAACTAATAGGAAAGTACAGGATGGAGTGTTTGAAGATTTGATATGCAGACATATGCAGACAGGAGCTGTGATCTGGCTTCTTCTCTCGAGTATCTACAGCTCGACCCACCTAGATGCTGTTTGGTCAACCAAACATGCTGGATGTTGTCCACACAAGGTCTTACAGGTGAAGATGGTCTCGAGGGAAGACTGTGGTTAAAGGGGTCTGAGGGTGTAGGATCTCTTGTCAGGGAGAGGGACAGATAATAAGTTTAGTAATTGTGGCTGCTGGGTAAGCTCTTGTGGAACAGTACCTGTTATGCAGCTCCTGTGGCTCCAAGGACCCCAGAGCATGAAACGACACTGTAGAACAGACATATATATTCAAAAGGATAACTTAATACACATTTAGTTTATTAAGGGCAGACTACTGTAAAAGATGGCTGTCCTTCCTGTCCCAAGATATCTGCAGTGTCTTGCACACTTAGTGTCTTGCACACTTAGTGTCTTAAGGGAAGAGAACTCAAAACACAGCTGCAGTGCAGAGATGGTTCTACAATATCAATCTATACTGGGGAGGTCTTTCCATGATCAGTGCCATGGAAGAAGTTAAAGATAACTGTTTGAAGCAAGATAATAGGCTTTACCTCTGACACTACAGGAAATAGTCTAGCACGTTACATTGCTTACAGATAAGACTTGATTGATTTAAGGACAAGGCAAACCAACTCAGTAAACTTGTTAATGAAAACACTCCTTTGATTAAAATTGCTCAGTAAAGGGATCGTGGAAATTTTAATGGGCAGCATGTCTTGTAAAAAGAAAACAAACAGATGCCAAGATTTTGTCCAGTATTGGTTTCAGATGTGTATAGCACACAACATCAAAAGGTACAAGTTTGAATGTGGTGGGATTTGGGGATGTCTAGGGGATGTTCCCCGAGGCAGCGGAGCAGAAGTCCGCTGAGGCAGTGTATTTCCAGAAGGCTGCTGCAGGACCCAGAGAGGGGAGAGAGCAGCTGGAGAACGATCCAGCTGGGGTAACAGCCTGGGCTGTGCTAAGAGCCTCTGGGCCAGGAGGAACATTGCCACAGAGCTGCCAAGTGCAACAGCTGAGGGAGGCTTCTGTGAGCTGCCCCAACCCCAAGGGGCATGCTAGCTGCTTAGCCTGCTCTTCAGGCTTGCCAAGGACGGGGGGAAGGATGACGGTGAGTGCTTGTGGATCCTCAGCAGGGCAAAAGCGGAGTGCTCCCTCTCTGCACATCCTGTGTGTTCGTGGGACTGCAGGACCCTCTGGGGAACTGCTGTGCTGTGGAGCAATAGGCACCTCTGCGAGGTGTTGAAGTGAGTCTAGGCTGTCCTTTGAGGAAGATGAAAATGAGGGCTGTTGAGGCAGCAAACCTGGGTATATACTACCAGCAGAGCAGGCAGGATGCTGCATGGCTTAGTAAACGGTGAGTTTGGAGTGCTGCAGTTCAATGTGGCACTGAGCAAGCTGCCTGCAGGGCACCCATGTGCCTGGGGAGGAGGTGGTTGCTCACCTGAGATAACCTTGGTAAGGATGCTGAAATTAAAGACCAACCCTTCATCCAGGGCTCAGTGAGTCATGGCATGAGAAGTCATTATCAAATGCTCCTGAGCTTACTATCCAGCAAGGGGTTAAAGCAGAAAATTAATGGGAACACATGCTTTCGTTTGAACCAGGGCAGATCTGCCAAATCCAAACAGAAAGAAACTGCGCATATGCATGTGTGTAGGGAAGAACCTCTCAGATACGTAAAAAAACCCCTGAAAACTATTTTATGCCTGAAAGTGGTTTTTAGTGTTTTTTGTTGTTGTTGGGTTTTGGTTTTGTTTTCTTTTTGTTTAATAACATCTAGTAAAGAGTGCTTTATACAGTTATGTTAGGAGTGACAAATGGAATGGGGGTGATGTAAAAAATCACGTGGCCACCCCTTGCCATTTGGGAGGGCAGTGAGGAGAGCATTTTTCACTCAATTCACTTCCTTGGCCATGCAAAGGTAGGAGAAATCTTGTGTACGGCACTGGGTTTTGAAGTGGAAGGACCATGCGCAGATCAAGACCACTGTGCAGCATCTCAGACCTCTTACTGTTATTTTTCAAAAAACACATTGCTCTCCTTAATGCAGTTATTGGAAAATGTAAGCAGACATCTCTCCTGTCTCTGGTTAATTCATAAAATGATAGTTGCAGTGTATGCTACAGTAACAGTTGAGCTGCAGTCAGGGAGAGAATGGGAAAAAAACATTCCCCAGGAATGTTCTTTGAGATATGACAGTGATAAAGTACAGAAACAAATTTGGTCGTTAAATAAGGGAACCAGAGTAGCAGTCTGCCAGTGTGAAGATTCGCTCAAATACATCAAGCTGAGAAATCTGCTGCACTTGTCTTTCTTTCAAATCCAAAGTAACTTCTTCCTTCAACAACATATTCTCAGTTAAATCCATATCCAAGAAGGCTACTGAAACACAAACTTTGTACTTCATGGTCACTTCTTTGTATTTCATAGTCACTACTACAAAAAGTGCAGCAAATGACCTCCTATGTCTTGTCCTAAATTTGGTTGCTCTAAGTGTTTACAAATCAGTATTCAGTGAAATAATTGACCCTATACTGTTAGGACTTGAAGCTTTGACTAAATGCTGAAAAATACAAAGACTTGAGATGTGTAAGAATAGTGACAGTGGTCATTATCATCAACAGAATTTAAGAGAAGACAAATTTTACTGATTGAGCATTTTGCCTCAAGACCAGAAGGAATAAGATGCCATAAATGTGTTGTTGCAGGACAGAATGATCTCTGAGCATTAAAAATGTTGCATTTAAAATAATGGGAAAGTTTTCTTTCTTTATTTTTCAAAGTTAAAATTATTGCAATCTCTCCTATAATTCTTAAGGCATGATATGTATGTCTCCTTAAAAAAAAAAATTGTGAATTACCATACTGTATTTGCTACAGTGGTCTCCTATGTTTTCTTCCATCTTTGCGCACCTTTGGCTGGGCAGAAGCAACCATGTACAATAGATTGTTCATACATCTTTGTGGCTGTACCATGCATTTTAGTGACTTCTGTGTGTGCATGCCTGTGTGCGCATGCCTGTGTGCATATATTGGGTGGCCTGTTGTTGCCCAGGAAAATGGAAAATCACTCCAGCTGAAAAAAAGCATTCTGCTTTGTGAGTCCTCTGTAGTGACAACAGGGCTTTCTACAGCTGATGGGCAGGAAGTTGTAGGATCTTAATGTCCAGGACACATCCAGCGCTCTGACGTGTGTGACTGCAAGTTCCCAGTGAACTCAAAAGTTAAGGGGAATTTGAAAGATAGACGGTGTAATTACGTAGGTTTTGGTTTTTTAGAAAAGCAGGCCTCCTAGTTTGTCCTACCAACTGACATTCAAATTAAAGTACATTTAAGCAACTCTCTGAGCCTGTGGGCTTCTGCCACCATGTAAAACACTTGACTGCTACATAAAATGACCTGAAGTGCTTATTCTGAAACAGAAATGAGCATGGGATACCACTGAAGGAATTATGATAGTGCTGAAGCCTGCTAAGACAACAACAAAGACTCTCCAACATGAACAGTGCTATGGGAAACCTCATGGTATTTTATTAAAAGGTCAGCTATAACCATTGGCTTGTTTCTTCTCCTGAAGCTTTATAAATGTCATTGGAAAAAAGACAAAGAGCAAAGACTGTGTGAAGATGTGCATTTCATCAGATGTGTATAGTGGTCACAGATAGTAGTCCTACTCTCAAATTTGGGCAATAGTAGCATAAGGTTTTGTCTGACACACATAAATGAAAAGTGACATTCTTTGCTCAGAAAACAAAAATAATTACATCACCAAATCAATGTTAAACGTACCTGACCTTGAAAGTACAGGTGAAGAACTCGAATTTCTTTCTTCCAATTTTAATGAATTCTACAGAGATCTGGATGGAGGAATGCTCTGAAGAAGAATCTGACCAATGCATTGCAGGTGGACCAAGTCTCAATAAACAAAAAATCACACTAACTCTCTGGAGCCATCACTGAAATGAAATGACTCAGCTGTATCAACTAGCAGCTGTCTAGTCCAGCTATGTAAGTACATGTTGCTGGCGTCTAGGGTTATCAGTCTTTCTGATGTCTTAAACAGCTGAGCAAATAAAAAAATATGTTGTATCAAGCTACTTAATTAATCTATGATTTTTTCAAATACATTTTTAGTTGCAAAAGTCTTGTAACTCATTAAATTTAAAAATAGTCAAAAGACATCTGATATTCCCATTTTAAGTTCCATCTCTCTTTGTTGGTGGGTTGAATGGGGACTGAACCTGAATCCACTAAATATGAATGAACTAAATCCTGAGTTGAACCTAAATAAACAATGATTGAACTCTTTGCTCTCTTCTCAGAGGCTAAGCCATATTTTATAGGCCCAGCCTCTAGATACCCTGGCTCAAGACATCCTGCCATCTATCACTCACCAGTGGAAACTGTTTGCATCATTGACTTCAGTTGCAGTAAGATGTCTTCTGTGGCCTGCATTTATACAGTGCCACCATATAAAGCTCTCAGGGTACTTAAGAAACCTTGCATAACTTTCACAAAGGCCTTGCCCTGTCAAGGTGCATAAACATTTCTTTGCATTTCCATTGAAGCCAATGGGACTTTGTGTATTTTGAGATTGCATACATGTAAATTTTTTGCTTTATCATATCCAAAACCCCTACATATGAAAGGGGTTTGTTCTTCCATTTTTTTTTAATAGTTATTTTTTTAAATTTGGGCTTGCTTATGGCCCTTAAGTTGGAAAGCTACAGAGCTCTGCAGTTCAGGAGGACATCTTGTCCTCTTCCCTCCAGCTTCATTGTACAATGGGGAGCATAGAAATGTTTTCCCTCTCAACACCTAAGATAAGTGACTCAAAGCTTGCACAGCCCTGGATCATGTAAGCACAAATAGTTTGGTAGACTGTGGCAGGAGAAGGAAGGAAGGAAATTCTTGGAAGGCCTGACTCTGGGTCCTTCCAGCTGATTAGGGAACAACATGCCAAAACATTGGTCTGAGAGTAGGAGCTGTTGACTTAAAGAAATAGTGACAGACCAGCAAACATTTTTGTCACACTATTTTGCCCATAGTAGGGTGGGAGGAGAAAGAAATTGAGAGAAGAAAAAAGGAAGAAAACCCCAATATCCCATTGTAGAGAAATGATGAAAAGATTGCGTTTGCATCTCAGCAACTTATTTCAAGATTGATGACTAGCTGGAGGGGAGCTGTTGACTTATGGCAGTATTTGACTATTGCACTGAATTTATGTTACTTGGCAACGGTAACACACATTAACTAAGAGTGCAGCACGCCTCCCGGCTGGTCCAGCCTGCATCCCTTCAATCATGCAGACCAATGTGCGAGGCAGAAATTGTATCTGTGGCCTCTACAAAATTCCTTGTAAAATTTAAGTGCAGCTGCTTCGCACAAAATTAAAGGCTATTTTAACTATATTTCTTTTCCAAAAATAGTTGTCATAACACAGGGAGGACCCTTGTTTCTCTTTCATGGCCATGAAATTCTTAGCACGTCTGGTTTTATTATGCCTCTCTGCAGGGCACAAGGCACTGTGTTACACAAACTCTGTCAGGAGTGGAGCTAGGGTTTGGTGTGCTTTTGCTGCCTTCCAGTAATTTGTCCTTTTCATTGCAGGTGGGGAGTCAAATGTTTCTGTTGGTGTTAAGGGACATTACGTATAAGGGACTTTATATATAAGGGCTCTTTATGTACAAAGAAAGTCACAAAAAGGAAAAATAAAGAACACTAACTAGGAATAGCTGATTTTTACCAGTTTGTTCAAAAGGTTTTTTCAATGAACTTGACCATTTTTGTTTCAGACCAATTCGCTTAGATTATATCTTTTTAAATTCGCTGCCTAAAGAAATGAACAACAAGCAAGCTAATTTTAAAAAGACCCACCAGCACGTTTGCAGGTTTACCAGGGACTGCTCAGAGCAAAAAGGAGACAAGGAGCCTCACACGTCTCCAGATGAATCTTCAGGTAAAGCAGGATCCCTCCATCACCCATCCACTCCTCTCTTTACATGTGGTGGGTTGACCTTGGCTGGCTGCCTTGGCAGTTGCCCACCAAGTTACGTGCTTATTCCCCATCCTCAGCAGAACAGGAGGGAAAAATAGGATGAAAAAGCTCACGAGTCGGGATAAGGACAAGGAAATCGCTTACCAATCACTGTCATGGATGAAGCAGACTTGACTTGGGGAATAATAATTTTATTTATTGGCAATTAATAACAGAGGATGATAATGAGAAATAAACTACAACCACCTTCCCCCACTCCCCACCCTATTCTTCCCAGGGTCAACTTCACTCCTGACTCCTCCACCTCCCCCCGACTCCCCAGGTGGCACATGGGGATGGGGAATTGGGGTTGTGGTTGTGGATAACCCTTCATCTCTGCTCCTCTTTCGTCCTCACACATTTCCCATGATCCAGTGTGGGGTCCCAGCCACGGGAGACAGTCCTTCACAAACTGCTCCAATGTGGGTCCTTCTCACAGGGTCCAGTTCTTCAGGAACAAACTGCTCCAGGGTGGTGGGTCACTCATGGGCTGCAAATCCTGCCAGAATACTCTCTGAGCAGAGTATTTAGAAACAGCCCTTGGACAGCTCTTGGAACGATGTGCCCTTCTGCCTCTCTCCCATTGGTAGGAACGTGCTACTTGAAGTGACAAATGAATGACATCTGTCACTTTGGACTGGTTCAGTGTGGCATTTAGGACTGTATTAAAAAGAAGAAAAGGAGATAAAATTCAGGAACTTTAAGCAGTGACAGTTTCAGGAGCTGATGGCATCCCTGTCAGAAGTTTTAAATGAGTGGACAGAGGGAATAAATACCAAAAATATTTCCACAAAAGGAAGAGATGGGGTACCTTGTCTCTCAAGCAGTCCTCTCTTGAAAACTTTTGAAAACTATTTACTAGAGCTGTGAGCTAAAAGAGGAGGAAAACTGAGGTTGAAATGTAGCAAGGAGTGCAGAGCATTAACATTTCGCTCTCTAGTGCCACTACATTAACACATAAATAAACTACCTACTGATTGACTTGCTTATATCAGTTAATTTGGAGGAAATGGAAAAGGAGAGAATAATGTCAAAACATTTATTTTGCATTTGGTTTACAAAACAAGAAAACTATGTAACGGTTTAATAAAACATTGTTTCAGTTATAATTAACTAAGCTAAATTTGCATGGCAGTACTGTGCAACTTGAATGCTCTGCATATACCCATAGCATTTCATAGAAGCTATATTAAGGTACATGGAGGACAGGGAGGTGATCCAAGACAGCCAGCATGGCTTCACGAAGGGCAAGTCCTGCTGGACCAACTTAGTGGTCTTCGATGATGGAGTGACTACCTCAGTGGACAAGGGAAGAGCTATGAATGTTAACTCTGGACCTCTGTAAAGCCTTTGACATGGCCCCCAACATCATCCTTCTCTCTAGATTGGAGAGGTATGGATTTGATGGATGGAGTGTTCGGTGGAAGAGAAGTTGATTGGATGGTCACATCCAGAGGGTAGTAGTCAATGGCTCAATGTCCAGATGGAGATTGGTGACAAGTGGCGTCCCTCAGGGGTCCACATTGGGACCAGGACTGTTTAATATCTTCAGCAATGACATAGACAGTAGGATTGAGTGCGCCCTCTGGAATTTTTCAGACAACACCAAGCGGAGTGGTGTGGTTGATATGCCTGAGGGTGGGATGCCATCCAGAGGGACCTGGACAGGCTAGAGAAGTGTGTGAACCTCATGAGGTTCAACAAGGTCAAGTGCAGAGTCCTGTACCTGGGCTGGGGTAACCTGCAGTATCAATACAGGCTGGGGGATGAAGGGATCAAGAGCAGCCCTGCCAAGAAGGAGTTGAGGGTACTGGTGGTTGAAAAGCTCGACATGAGCTGACAATGTGCACTTGCAGTCCAGAAAACCAACCATATCCTGAGTTGCATCAAAAGAAGCATGGCCAGCAGTCTGAGAGAGGTGAATCTGCCCCTCTACTTCTCTCTGGTGAAACTCCACCTGGAGTACTGCATTCTGGCAAGGGAAAGATATGGACCTGTTGGAGCGGGTCCAGAGGAAGGCCACGAAAATGTTCAGAGGGATGGAACACAGGCTGAGAGAGCTGCAGTTGTTCAGCCCAGAGAAAAAAGGGCTCTGGAGATACTTTATTACGGACTTAAAGAGGGCCTGCAGGAAAGATGGGGACAAACTTCTTAGCAGGGCCTGTTGTGATAAGACAAGGGGTAATGGCTTTAAACAAAAAGAGGGGAGATTTAGACTAGATATAAGGAAGAAATTTTTTTACCATGGAGGTGGTGAAACATTGGAACAAAGGTGGTAGATGCCTCATCTCTGGAAACAGTCAAGGTCAGCTTGGATGGGACTCTGAGCAACCTGATCTAGTTGAAGACGTCCCTGCTCGTTGCAGGGGAGGTTGGACTAGATGACATTTAAAGGTCCCTTCCAACCCAAACTATTCTATGATTCTCTGAGAAGATCAACTTTTAAGCAGTTAAGGTCTAAAGCTCTACAGTTACACCAAACCAAAGACATGATGCCAAGGCTGCTCAGTGGGAGTTTTCTGAATACCATTCCTATTGCTCATTCATTAGAAACTGGCTTTCATGAGAAGCAGGACTGACTGAGCAAAGCACGTAAGAAACCAGAAATCTGACGATTCAATCTGAGGGACTGAATTCTGAGAATTTCCTGAGTTTTGCTTTGTTTACCCCAGGGTAAGTTGGGTATGTCAGTTTAACTTAGAAATTTGACTTTTTTTACAAAGAATATACATTTGCAATTAACTTCTCGGTGCTTGACTTTATGGAGGTCCTCAGTAACTAAATGAATAGGAACAACACAAGTGTTGTGAAATGCTAGTTTAAAAAAATGTGCCTTTCTTCTAAGTGAACCAGGAGTACAGAGCAAAAGGTAAAAGAAAGGGAAAATAAAATGCCTCTCAAATTAATGTAACAGTAAAAACCTGAAAGTAAAAGGTGCTTCTTGACTATGTTCTTAGCCCAACACCACTGGTGGAACAAGCCTTGGTTTGAAAAAAATACTGAAAATACAATGTGATTAGACAGAATCCATGTGGACGTTTTTTGTTTCTTGACTGCAGAAGGGTGTTGCCATATAGGTTTACCTTACAACTGCTTTCTAAATCTAAGCTTCTGAAGAAACTCATTAGAAGTAACTGGTCAGGAAGTCAACTGAAAAGATGGTGCGTCACTGTGTTAGATTTAAATTAAATTTTAAAATTATGACTAGGTACCTTTTAAATTAACGGCAGAAATGCAGTTCTATTTTAAAAACACAGTGCCTTTTTCTGTCAATACTGTTTCCATTGTGCTCTTTCTTACTCTCTGTCTCTGTCTTTTCAGAAAAGAAAGGAGAACAAAATAGTAAAATGGAAGCTGAATAATGATACATCTTGTTCTTTGGGAAAGGTAAGTGTGAGAAGTTATACACTAGCTACAGAAATAGGCAGAGAAAAATTGTCAGGGATGTGCAAAAATCTATTGCAAAATAATAATTTAAGAAATGCTATAAAAATATTCAAAGTTTAAATTTTTTTAAAAGTTTTATTACATGATATACCGGTGATGTAACAACGTTGTTATTTAGTTTCATGACAAATGAAAGATCTTTCATAAAGAGCTTCTAAATTTGATGTGAGTCCTGGGGAAACCAAAATTCTGCTGAAGTTGTCTTTTTCCCAGTCAGAAAACTATACCTGCCTACTTGCACTGCTCTTGTGGAAAACTGTCTTTGGTCACCAGCAACTGAATAATAATGACATTATGGCAGGGCAAGGGTTAGAAGTTAAGACTGTCTGATGTCTATGCCTAGTTGTTTCAGTGTGGGATGTGCCCACACTAAAGGTAACAGATGCCAATGAAGCAGTAGATGTATACAAAGGTCTTTAAGGGGCTCCAGAATATGTGATCACGCTTACCAAAAAAAAGTGAGGCAGCAGGTCAGTCAATAAAGATGCCTTTTACAGTTGTCCAAGTACAGAAAGAAGGGATTCCCTGTGTCATCAGAGAAGGTGTCATGTTATTACTCTGCAGTAACTGTACCAGGTGGAGGCAGAAGAGGGAAGCTGTAAACAGTACATTAACTAGTATAAATAGTGGCTCCAAATATTTTAATGGTTGATTTTGTTTGGTTTCTGGCATGGCAAATTAATATTTCTCTGATCAGCTCCTGTTACTGTTTTAAGTTAAAATAAGATGTACATGAAGACATCAAGAAGCAAAACCTGGGACTGCTTATGGATGTGAACCAATACTAGAAGTACTGCTGTTCTCCTGGAGGATGAAATTGTCACCCTACTGAATTTGGTGGGAGATTTCAGCAGGTCATTTACATTTTTTGTTGTTGCTAGATAATTCCTGTTTTTATTCTCGCTCTCCCACAAGATGCAGAAAGGAAGAGCAAAAAACGTCCCCAAACCTTACCCATGAAATGATCCAGAAGAAGGATGGAGCAGTTAGCTTAAACAGAAAAGACCTAGATAGTGCCATGGATTAAAATTGCTTTTTCTGTAAAGGAGGAAAGGAAGTGGTTCTGAAGGTGATTTGCTGTAGCATAAAACACAGCTTGAAACATGAAGGATTTAAGAGTAGAGTTTATGGCTTGGATATGAACCTGGAGGTTTTCTGCATTTAGATTCTGACCCAATATATGAATGGAAAAGCTCTAAATTGAGTAAATTTGAAGTAAGTCCCTAAAGAGGGAAGGGGGGTTAGGAAAGCACATCCCCTTCAGTGCAAGACAGAGAAGTTCAATAAATAAGGATTAGTAGCCTATCATATTTTTTCTATGAATAACATTCCCTCTAAAAATGAAATACTTCTATAATGATCTCTAATACTTCTGTGCTGCTTCTGGGTGAAAAAAGTCAAACATGTACATAAGTTGTGGCATTTAAATAAAATGGAACCATATATAAGGTGTATCCTGAGATACATTTTATCTGGAGAGACTTATTACAACACTTTTCCTACTGGAAAATAAATGACTATTTATTAAATTAAAATCAGGATGCATCAGGTATGCGCTCCTTGCAGGAAGGTCAACTGCTGAGCACAGTGTCACTTCACATAGATAATTTCAATCCTGTTAGGACTGCCAAGCACAGATCATTTTTACAGCTTGGCATAAATAATAAATGGGTGGTTCAAGGCTCCAGATGAGGATACAGCAAATCTCATTGTCTTGTCTTTGCAGTGCGTTGTTTTGTGCAGCAGTTCAAAGCACGTAAAAATAGCTACCATGCAGTCCTGGCTGTGTTTTACATCACTTCTCTAGCATCGGTGTAATGGACAGATCAAAGCACCAGCTGGTGGAGAGGTAATGTCTGATACTTGAACTGTGGACTTTTCTGTTGATTGCAAAAAGCCTTCTGAATGCTGAGTTGGATTATTTCTAGAGTTGCAGACAAGGCTCCAGGCATCGGTGGTCAAAATGCTGCAGATTCTCACACTGAATTAAGCAAATTTTGCTGAAATGATTTTAAAATTAGGCTAGTTGTATTTGCAGCTGGAATGAGTTAACTAGAGAAGTACCTAGCATAGAGCAGATGTGCAAAATCGGTCAATATTTATTGGTCTTTAGCTGTTTGTTCACAGAAAACTGAAAACATGTTAAAACTGCAACTAGCTGGTCTTTATTCCTCATTGATATCAATACCATTGACTTAATTGATATTGGAATGGTAGCCTAAAAACCTTCTGAAATTAATTTAGTATGAAGACATTGGAAAAACCACCAACAGAAACCTTACTTGGAGCCTATTTCTGCTCTGAAATGCTCACGTTCTTACATCCTTTGGCGTCATATCTTTGACAGGAAGAAGCTGGTTTTTAGATAATTTGCACAAAGCAGGATGCACTTTCCTTAATTGCAACCAGAACAGCTATGTAATTACAATTTTTTTCAAACAGGTTTGTGAAGAACATAATTTTTATTCCCTTTTAAACTTCACTGGATTCAGGGAATTCGCATGTGCCTGTGTTTTCCAACTTCTAAGGGATCAGTGGGAGTACTAAGCAAAGCAAAGCTATCAGCAGAGGCTTCAATTCACTGAAGACAATACACAGCTTCACTGGGAAACTTTTATGGAGTCTTCAAACTGAAAAGACCAGGGACTTGCTTCAAAGACTATAAAACAGTTTTCTCCTGGCCATTTCTCATCTGATTCATAAAGTTCTGCTTTATTTCTGTGCAAAGGAGACTGTACGCTCGGATTCATCACACAACTGACTTTGAAACTCATTTTATGACTCACACTTCGATGCTGACCTCTGCAGTTGCTCAGACTCTCAGTATTTAAAGAGAGAGTGTGAGTCAAACTGCTTTCATTATGAAGACACTGTCACATTATTGTTGACTCAGAGTGAAACTAATTTAATCAATGAGGATGCTCTCTGTTCGTATCAAAGGTTGCTGCCCACAGCCAGATATTTTACCTTACTTCACCAAAGACCAATAGCGGGAGATAGTTTTGCTAAGCCAAAGCATGTACGTATATGAAAATGGGAATGGAATCCATGGTCCTTCTTGAGCAAAGAGCAACCTTCTACTAAGAGAGAGCAGGTGAATTTGCATTTATCTTAATAAATCAAAATTACCTTGTGGCTGTAGGCATCTGTTAAGTTATCTGTGGGAAATGTCTCAGCCTGTGCCAACCCCCTATGGTGTTTTGTGGACTTTAGGACATCTAGGTAGCTGATTCCTACTGCTGAGGTGATAAAAATGTGTGTACCATAGAGGGGTACTGTGGGGAGCCACAACTGCACAAGATCAATGTAGCATCTGACTCTTCAGTCTGGTATAGAGAAACTAGAATGATTTCTCCTCCATTCTCCTTTTCTCTAATACTTTCTACTTAGCTTTTAGCCTAGAGTTAGAAAAAAAATGGATGAATGGCATGTCAAGAGATCTGTCTCCTACCCTGGTGGCAAGTCAGATTTATTCCTTCTTGATTGATGTTTCATTAGCCAAACTAGAAAAGCCCCTGGGATGGGCTTCCATTACCTCCCCGGGCAATCTGTCTCAGAGATTGCCCTTGCCTTACAATTAGGGAATTTTTCTTGTTCCTCAAGTCCACCTTAAAATCCTTGCTGCAATTTATGTCCATCATGTCTTGCAGCATCCCATGTTGATGGATTCGAAGACTGGTTCCATGTCTTTGTTCACTCATTTCCTCTCCTGTT
This sequence comes from Chionis minor, assembly GCA_013398295.1. Lineage (NCBI taxonomy): Eukaryota > Metazoa > Chordata > Aves > Charadriiformes > Chionidae > Chionis > Chionis minor. The sequence continues at coordinate 358,884 of VZSF01001160.1, read as the reverse complement.
TAAACAGTTCTCTCATGGTTTTGCACAGGCCAGATACTGTAAGCTTTTGATCATTTTTGCTGTAACAAGTTTTTATTTTAAATCAGTGAAAAATTAATAATCAGAATAAAATAATCACACTAAGTATTGGAAAGACCAAATCCTAATGGTTCGATGAACAGCACTTTTTTAAAGAAAGTGCTGAATATGGAGATTTCTTTAGGTGAATGTTTAAATTGTTATTTAAGGTAATACATACACATGCACACACACATATATGTATACATATTAAAGAATCCCTCATATACCAAAATCATAGGCCGTCTGCAAAGACAGAGACCAATTCTGTGTTTCATTCCTGAAATGTTGCCATAGTGCTGCAGGAAAATGATGGGTAGAGAAGAAAGGTTTATGTGTAACAGCTGCTAGATGTATTTAAGCCTCCTAAAGCAGTTTTTCACGAGCAAAAGCATTTTAGTAGAAGGTGAAAAATGAATGCTTACAGGAATGTCATTAATTCAATCTGAAATGAATGCTAATAGAGTTTATTCTGTCAGTGATATTTGTTGTTATCGACTGAGATGCGCCTATGTGTTTGATAGCTTTATGAATTTCCCTGAAAACACTGTTCATCCTGTAGACTTGGATGGAAATCATCATAAATGTCATCCTCCTATAGAGCCTGACTCAGCAGAGCAGTTAAGAACATACTTAATTCTGAATAAAAGCTTAAATTTCACTACTTCTCTAAGAAACTTAAGCATTAAGCACATTTTAAAGGTCTTTTGCTAAATCACAATGTTATTTTCAGGTGGCTTCCTTTTCTTTAGCATTCAACAATTCAGTGCTGTCTGATTTATTGCTTGTTACAATGCATCTTTCATCACTACCTTTCATGCTCCTTTTTTGTTCAGATGTGCACTGCTGCTATAAATAACATTGTTGTGTGAGTACGAAAGAACAGTTGCCTCCAGCAAATATCATTGTATGTTGTCACTACATTTGTGAAGATTAAAGATTAATGCTTAAATAAGGTACTTAATAATGTTCACATTATATATCATATCTCTTCTATTCACTGACAGTATTTTTTCCTCTTTTGCTAAGGGAAAAGGTGTTATTGAATAAGAATGGCTGCAATAGCTATTTGAAAACACTGAAGAGAGCAACCTTTATAGCTACAAATGCTTCAGATTTGTGAGGTTTGGGCCTTTTACTGTAGAGATGGTTGGCTTGTCTTGCTTTGCTCCTGTCTATTACATAGCTTCTCTGGATGGAGAAGTCGCCTTCCTATGTGGAAATGCTGTGATGCCTACCTACAGCTAAAGGAGGGGCTGTAAATTTTAATTTTCTTGCAGCTGAGAATGCTGAACTTGTAAATGTAGCGAGGGTTTAAGCAACACTGCGTTTCCTCTTAGTTGGCTCAAGCGTTCCCTCGTTCTGCTTTTTGACTTTTAGGATCTTTTCTCTAAGCACTTAACTCTTCTGACTATATATGGAGCCTACCTGCCTGGTTGTCATGCAGGGTGGTGGAGAATAGAGGTGCAAAGCTTAAGTCCTCTTGTGAATTCATAATTGCACTGATAAAGTTGGTTTATCACTTCACTGAGTAGGATCTGATGAGCAGATGTTACCAGCAAACCCCTGATTTCGGAGACACTGCCCTGTATAGCACTGGCACGTTATAGACAGTAAAAATGATCATTACTGACTGAGAGGCAGAATGTGAAAATAAAGCTGCCAGTAAAGTAGGGGACAGGATTCTCTTTTACCAAAAGACAGTGATTTATTTGAAGTACTGGATCTTACACACATCAGGCACATTGTTTTTTTCTGAATCCCAGGCAGTTTCTGCAGAACCACACCAGAGCTTGCAGCGTCTCTGAGTTTAGGAAATGGAAACTTCATGAATTTTTGGCTCTCAACAGACAGCTGTGCAGAGAGGAGCCCTTTCAGACCTTTGTACAGAGGTCAATATGTACGGAAGTTTGGAAAGGCAAAGTGGAAGAATACCAATTGTTGGAGTGAAAGGAAAAAAGATTCTACAAGGTAGAAATCCTGCTATTTAACTTCCTCCATTTCAAGGTAGGATAATGAAATGTGTCTGTGCAGCAACTGGGAATCATAGAATCATAGAATGGTTTAGGTTGGAAGGGACCTTAAAGATCATGTAGTTCCAACCCTCTTGCCATGGGCAGGGACACCTCCCACTAGACCTGGTTGCTCAAAGCCCCATCCAACCTGGCCTTGAACGCTTCCAGGGATGGGGCATCCACAGTTTCCCTGGGCAACCTGTTCTGGTGTCTCACCACCCTCAGAGTGAAAAATTTCTTCCTGAGATCTAACCTAAATACACCCTCTCCCAGTTTGAAGCCATTACCCCTCATGCTATCACTAGATGCCTTTGTAAAAAGTCCCTCACCAGCTTTCTTGTAGGCCCCCTTTAAGTACTGAAAAGCTGCTGTGAGGTCTCCCTGGAGCCTTCTCTTCTCCAGGTTGAACAACCCCAACTCTCTCAGCCTGTCTTCCTAGCAGAGGTTTTCTAACCCTCTGATCATCTTCATGGCCCTCCTCTGGACCCGAGTACTTGAAGGTGTAGGTATGCTCATAGATATGAGACAGCAGAAAATTCAATGATATGGGAGAACTGTGTAGTAGTGTGACTAATACTGGGGTGAGCTTTATGTAATTTGGCAGATGTGTCCTGCCTCTAACTTCTTGCTGGAACCATGTGGGCAAGACTGGTGTTACAGTCACCTGTAATCACCTTGAGAAACCCATCCTGCTGCCTCTTGCATCTGTAGGCTATTTCCTGCTGGTTCCAATGGGCAGCACATGTTAAACCCCTATTAACTCTGCAAGGCAACCCATAAAAGTTTAGCCAAGTTTTAAGTGCTGGCTTTGTCCTCAAACTCCCACCTGAGTTTGGAAACATGTGATGCCTCACACATAGGCAGCAGCTGATTCCTACCTTTTAAAGTCTAGGCTCTGTACTATGTGCTTTATTTTCAGAGAATGCATGGAGTTAAAAGTGATCTTTGAAAAGCTATTTGGAGAAAAAAAGTGTCATGATACTGCAAAATGCTAGAATCTGATCAGTCACTTGCAAGCTGCCACATTCAAGGTTTTTTATACCTGATTGTGGCAGTGTGCTCCTGGGAAAGTCACTGATTTTGGTAGCATCAACGTACCTTATGAAAAAGTCATGCCACACAACAGCTGTGCCATTGATTTTTTTAATATAGTTAAGGGACAATGATTGCATGCAAATGAAATTTAGTCTTGTCTCATCAGGGTGGGAATTGAACTGAGCTTTCACTGTGAGCTGGGAAAAAAATTCACATTTGCTTTGATCTCCAAAAGAAACCTAGATGTCAAGGGGTCCGACCCTTCATTTTAAAGTCACACAGTGTTATCTTTTCCCCACTGCACAGATACATAGGATACACCAGGGCAAACCTGGAAATTCACATCCATGAGCAGATTTGGTTTGCTTGGACCCGCAAGCAAGGTCCCAATCCCAAGAGAACCTGCCCTGCCACAGCTGAAACCCTTTCAGTTGCAATCAAATGCAAGGCATTCATTAGTGAGGTGTCATTATGGGCATAACCACTCGGGCCATGCAGTCACTTCATAAGCTGGCTGCTCTGGCACGTATTACCTTGGGTGGCCTTCAGGGTGCTCCGTGCTGTGAAATTAACTGTTGCTCACCTCTTTCATTTTAATTCTTGGTATTAAATTGTCAGGTTAACTTTTCCATTTGAAAAGTGGCAATAAAGGCGCAGAAACCACAGATGGCTGAACACATTATTTATCCACTTTATAACATTCAGGAGGGACAGTCCAGCATGGTTTGATGGTCTATGCTGTAAAAAAGCATTTAAAAACCCAGACACTATGTTTATGCCACAGGTATTGGTCAAAGCCTTAACCTATCTGCCACTTAAAGTACGTCCCTAACCCTACAGGACTCTGTTCCCTAAGTTGGAAAACTTGAATCTGTTGGAGGACAGCCAGGACTAGAGATGAGCCCTTTTACATTGTAAGCAAAGGAGCTGAGCCCAGGCAAGGAAGGTGGGAGGATGCTCCTCTCTCCATTATCCAGCTCTTCTTACCCACCAGCTTGGCTGACACCAAGAACAGAAGAGAAGAGGAAAAATAGACTGCCTCTGTCCTGGACTGAAGGGTGGTGTTCCTTAATCATAGAATCATAGAATCATAGAATCACTTGGGTTGGAAGAGACCTTCAAGATCATGGAGTCCAACCATAAACCTTCACTGCCAAAACCACACCTAAATCATGTCCCTCAGCACCATGTCTACCTGTCTTCTAAATACCTCCAGGGACAGCGATTCCACCACTTCCCTGGGCAGCCTGTTCCAATGCTTGATAACCCTTTCGGTAAAGAAGTTTTTCCTAATATCCAACCTAAACCTCCCTGGCACAACTTGAGGCCATTTCCTCTTGTCCTATCACTTGTTACTTGGGAGAAGAGACTGACCCCCACCTCACTACAACCTCCTTTCAGGTAGTTGTAGAGAGTGTTAAGTTCTCCCCTCAACCTTCTCTTCTCCAGGCTAAACAATCCCAACTCTCTCAGTTGCTCCTCATAAGACTTATTCTCTAGACCCCTCACCAGCTTGTTGCCTTTCTCTGGACACGCTCCAGCACCTGAATGTCTCTCCTATACTGTGGTGTCCAAAATTGAACACAGTACTCAAGCTGCGGCCTCACCAGTGCTGTTGTTAATGATGCAATACAGCTGAGATCTGGGTTTGACTGCAGACAAACCATTAGGAACCAGTGAGAGGTCAGCACGATAAAGCCTTACGGCTTTTTGTCTTCACAAATAGCGTTCAACTTACCAAAGAGTTTCAGCTAAAAGGTCAGATAAATTACAACTTCAGCACTTTGCCCATGGAATATTTCATTGTCTTCATTTTGCAAGCCTTGAAATTTTATAGCTTCATCTACCCTTAATTAAACTAAAAAAACCAGTTACCTGACCTGAAGAAACAAAGCTGAAATTTTCAATTTTCGTTTCACTGTGAGCTCATACCTCCTCTCCTCATCATTTATTAGCATAGTTCCAAAAAGTAACGTCGGAGAAGAGGTATAAAAGTTGGTAGGTGTACCCAGTCTTAGCTAGACTAAGCTATGGATATGCTAGGATGTGATACAGTTGCATGTTAATTTTGTACAGGTACCCCAAAGATTTCACTATAACTTGTTTAATGTAATTGCTGACCTAAGATTGAGTATCTAGAGAGTCTGGGATGACTTAATAAAACATATATTCTTCTTTTTTTTTCCCAATTACAAAAATGGAATGAGAAATTGTACATATATATTATACATATGTATAATTTACTGTTCAGTCTTTGAACTCTAGTCTATTTGACAACCTGGAACAGTGATTTTAAATTCACCTATTCCTAATTATTTGATTCTGCTCCCTTGACTATCTTAACGTTTTTCAAACAGAAGAGATTTGTCTTTGGAGCATGTTAGGATTTGAACAGAACAAATTAGATGCTGACATGGCTTTTTTAAAAATATAATTAAAATGCATGACCAAGTCACACTTCCACACCTTTAAAAAAAGCATTTTATTACATTAAATATTTAATCTGGGACAGTTAATCCATATTTATCTTACAGGACCATGGCAGCGACTGTAAAATTGCAGGCCATCGATCCTTTCTTGAACTCCTTGGAAAAGATCTATAATAAAATTATGGGCTAAGATTGCCTTATAGAGTTCAGGCAAATACTCCTCAAAGTTGAGTGGTGTTTAAATCAGTAGACGAGATCATCCAATACTGTGCTCCGCTCCGTCCAAGAGATGTTGGTCCCTAGTATGCCAGCTATTTGGTAATTTCTTGGGTGTACTCACCAGTAGGAATATTGCCTGCTTGTTTTTGTTCTTACATGTCCTGTGCTGCAGGACAAAGATCACAACAACCTGAGCAAGGAACAGAGATGCTCATTAAAAAGGTAGTAGAAGTTGACAAGCTTTTGCCTTAGACACCTTGCATTGTGGGATTGAAGAAATGAGGTGGATGCAAGGCATGAAAATCCAGTTGAGGTCCTGGGCTTTTATGGGGAGAAGCTGTACAGTAAACTTTATAAAGCTCTTTATTAGAGTCCTTGTTCTTGATTGCTTCTTTAGATCTTACTCTCATTTTGCCATTCATCACTTTTTACCTTTCTGGTATGGGATATATGTTGATTGCACAGGCTTTTTTTTTGGTTTTTTTTTTTTTTTTGTAAACTAACTCTGCTTTCCCATGTCCAATTCTTGGGTGTTAAATGAATATGCAGGAAGCTCTGAAATTTGGCCTGTGACCTTTAAAAATCTACTCATTATACATATATGTGTACAATGTAAATTTATAAAATTTGCCAGATACATCATCAAAAAAATGGGTACAGTTTAAGGGTTGTTGGTGTTGAACACCACATAAAAGAGAAGGTGCTACAAGAGTAATAAAAAAGAATACTATTTACAAGTATAATTAAAAATTATGCTTTTAAAATAGCTTTCACAGAAAGGCTGTTTGGTTTGAATAAGATTAATTAGTTCGGGGTCAAATAATTTTGACAAAAAAGTTAAGAATTAATGGTTTAAAACAGGTATTTTTAGTTTGTTTTAAAATGCCATTTGTTCAGCAAAATATCTATTTCTTTTAGACTTTCCTGTCAGTGCTGGAGAGAATTCAGTTAAATCTGCTGGTGTTTTTATCGTGAAACAAAAATTATTTTTAATTCTTTTATTTTTTTCTTTTTTTTTCACAGCAGCTGTCATGGATTGCTGATTTGTGGAGAGAGAGGGAGAGAGAGAGAGAGAATGAAGGGGGCCAGGCACCAGAAGGTTTCCTGTGAGATGGTCGAGTTTGTGTCATTCCTGACACAAGGTGGTGAAAGCCGTTTCCAGACTTTCAGACCCCGAGGCACAGCCAGATTAGTTGGATTTTCATCTGAGTTCTCTAAAACATCAGCCGCTAAGGTCTGCAAATATAATTTCACACTCTTCTGTGACTTAGCATAGATTCCTGTTTCGCATCTTTGTGTAAATTAAACAGAAGTTGGTGAAAGGCATTTTACCTGAACAGATTTCAGCAAAGTTCAGATGCTGTTTGTAGTGCCTGCTGCTAACTGTGGGGACAGATGGTTGACAGCAAGGTGACTGATAACAGGAAATGCATCTTAGAAAACCATGTATTAAGATATTTGGAATGGAAAATGCAGATTAAGGGAAGAGGGGTTTCCATATTGTTTCCCTGTTATTACTATAAAGACCGATTTTCTTTCATGCTTTCATTCAGTCATTTAAACAGCAGCAGTGTGGACAGCTGAAACTCGGCACAGAATTAACACAGAAATAAATTCTTCCTTTTTTCTTCCTTGAGTGCCACAAAACCAGTCGACAAGTACTAGAAATCACTGTGAATTAGTAAGCACCTCCTCTCCGCAGTCTATTAGTCTCTATCCCTACTTTTTGCATTCCCTTAAATTGTAAGTATTTATACTTACATCTTACATACTTACATTTATACTTACAAAGGATAAGCATCCTTTGCACATGCTTTCAGCTCACTGAAACATATTGCACACTTGCATGGTGCAGAAGTGCATTCAGAGCAACCACAGAAATTCATATAAAAGTGTTCCAGTTAACCTAAAAATGGGGATATAATTCAGCTAGAGAGAGTGTGTAAACAGTACTTTGCTAAGACAAATCCTACTGTGAAAATGAGAGGTCGATATGCTTCTTGTAATTGCTCAGGGCTTTGACTGATGGTAAATACATTGTCATTGCGGCTGAATATCAATACGTGGACCAAATCCAAGCATCAGAAGACGATCTCTAGCTATCTTTAATATCTGACTTGGATCATCCTTCCAGGGTATTTGCTTAAAAAATAAGCACATGAACTTGAACTGTCAAACAAGATAGATACCAATTCACCTATAAGCCATGCTTTAAAGTAGACATTAATAATATACCTGCATTGGGATAAAAGTTTTGTTATTTTTTTGGCAAATGTTACAGTCCAAATATCAGGAGCTTCAGTTTGCTGAAGAGACAATAAAGGTGCAGGGCACATAAATGGGTTGAATAAAGTTAGGCACTAATTTTGTCCCAGAATTTATTAAATATAGGACTTTGCTAGTCCCCCACATCATTACAGGTGAAATAAAATCACAGCCATGCCTGAAAACATCACAATGTTCTTATATCATCATTTGTATCAGATTCAGCAAGTAATCTGATCTGGTAATAACAGCTGTGCATTAACAATGAAACAAACCCAATTGCACTTAAGTCTGAAAGAATCCAACAGCAGATTCCTAGAATTAGCAAGTAAAGATGGACGAAAGAAAAAGCCTACTGAAAATTGTTTTGATATACCATTGTAATTTTTTTGAAAACATGTATTTTTCATGGTAAATGTTTGCTTGCATTAGAAAAAAATTACATCACAAAAGTCAAAACCTGAAAATTTTTACCAACAAAAGAAGATCGTGGGTGTGCACTCTTCAGCTTTTTGATGACAACCAAGGCCCTTCACAAAAAGAGTAGTAAAACTTTTCATGAGACATTCATGGAAATGGGAAAAGCAATTAGGTCTATCAACTAGGCAGTAGACTTCTTAACTAATTTCCCTGTTAAGCATGAGAAAAAATGAAACAAAAGGACAGATTGTCAGCAATATTTAAGCAGTATTTGCTTAGCTCCTAACAACAGATTTTCAAAGTTTTCTAAAGGAGACTCCCATGATTCAATTCTTTTGGCATTTTGAAAGCATGTTAAAATCCCTTCGGCAATTCCTATGAAAAAAAATCTAAAATTATTCCTTTTTTAAAGAAAAAGATATGAAATGAGAAATCATCATACACCTGAATAAATGAAAAGCTCTATATACATATGAAATTGTTTTGCTCATCACCTTCCCAAAGAAGAGAGACTTTAATTAATCCTTTCTCTGAAACAGATATTAAATCCTCATCTAATCCCCAAGCAGCAGTTCATATAAAGTCTATAATGATTTTGCACGTTCATAACCACAGAAAACATTATTTTCTCCTAAAGCAAATTGTGCTACAAAAACTGTGAATGCTTCAAGTGCAGAGATGTTTCACTTTTCCTTCATTTAATCACTCACTGATTTGATACATATATGGATGCATAACAATAATTTTTTTTTATTCAAATTTTGTTTCTGTTCCAAAGAGAAGATCTAAGGAAATCTTCAATAATGTTGGTCTTTTAAAAAGTTCTGAAAACTTGGCTCTGGGCAGCAGGAGCAACAAACAGCTCCCATATTGATTTCAGACGTGTTTCTAATAACTTTAACAAATTAGGTATTGTATTTGCTGTTTTATGTATTCTGGCCACACCACTGTTATGCACTGGAAACATTTTGCACTCCTGTTTCCTAGATGATGCTTATTATTTTATCCTGTATAGCTGTATTAGAACAACATGACTGCTTTCAGAGTTATGTTTGGGCAAGGACTCAAAACTTCTTGCCTAACTAATGGTTGTTTTCTCTGTATAAACAGTAAGTCAAGTCTGCTTATATGTATAAAGAAATCAATAACTTACTCCCAGGCGGAGTCAGCAAGCTGCATTGTGAACTCACATACATGGGCACAACCTGTGAGCTGCAGAGATTTGAGCCCATTTATTTCCATGAAGATCTGGCACCACCTGTCCCTAACTTACTGCAAATAAAGCTGTTGTCCCTGGCTAGCAAAGGCTGCCTAGGTGTAATGTGGTCAATTAAGTAATTATAACCCTTCTGAAACCCACAAACTATTTCACATTTCCCTGAGCATTTCTGTCATAATACACACATTTACAACGGTGAGCAAAGAATCACTAGCATAAGATATCCAAATCATTGTGCACATCTGATTGAAATGCCGGCGGTCTAAGAGCCACAAGAGTCTATTACAATGTGTGGACGTAAAAATACTGGCCTGGATTGATTTGTCTAGTTACAACTTGCTGCATGTTTGATCACTAGGGGATGTGAATACTTACATCAAGTGTATCCAAAACCTTATGTTGGTTCCTAAATTTTGTATTTTTCTACCATTGTTTCTTTGAACTGTCCTCTCTGCTTCCGAGTCAGCACGCAGAGCCATTCTGTTTTAATCCTCTATCTTCATTGGATAGGAACCGTAATCAAATGGTTTTATTTGTGCAGAAATGGATATGATAGCAGTTCATTTCCTCATTTTTTAATGAAAATATGTTTCATGATGTGATCAGGAACATTAATGTGCTGCCTTTGATATTCTAAACAATCACAGACAATAGCCAAAGAAGTATGCCTGAAAAATGTATTAGCAAAAGACTGGGGTATTTTGGAAATGAAGTTTTGAATCACACAAGACTGAATAATTTACATATATATTCCAGTTTAGGAAGAGCTGGCTTGCAGAAGACTTTTTTCTGTGTTATTTGTCTGACACTTAAGAAAAAGGTGTTGTGGTTTTATGGTGTACCAGATCTGATTTACTCGTCTGGCCAATGCATGTTATTAAATACCCTGCTTGTGGCAATATGCGGTGACACATATCAGGATGAACAAAGCAGACTTTGTCCACGTAAGCTCTCTGATGAAGCTGAGACAGTTTCATCGTATTTCTTCACTTCTCTCTGGTCCCTCTGCCTTTCCTCTTACTTACTTCTACGTAAGTGCTGACACAAAGCTGCTGATTTGAATAACTCATCCCTCTTTCTGCCTGAAAATATGTATCATCCTCCTTCAGGGAAATGACCTGGGATGCAACTGCATATTATGGCCAATACTATTGTCTGACCCCCAACACACCAGTTTTGACTTGGGACACCTTTCACCTGCTGACAGGTTTTTTCTTCTGTCTGCACACTGCTTTTGGAGGGGAGAGCAGTGGGTGAAGTGTATCTTTTTCCAGAGATCCTAAAAAACTGAGCTTCAATAATTGAAAAAGTTACACTGTTCAAACTGTTCTTCAGGTACCCGTTAGCAGTAGCAGTGCAGTACATTTATTTTACTCTACTTTAGGCTTTAGTAAAGGCAAATTGGGTGTAACTTGTTTGCCTTCCATACAGTGGGGTTTTTTTATTTCTCCATGTGTGTGTGTGTGTGTGTGTCTATGTGCAGGTAGTCAGAAACACGACTGCTACTGCAAAGGATTTTTCCTCTAGCTCTGTATAATTTCTTCAGCCTTTTTTATAAGTGGAATTAAACCTAAGAGCAGTTAGAATTCAACTGGATGCTTCTATATTTAATAAATAATAACCCTGCCATGAAATTGTAATTGGTAATAAAAAGTCCTGCAATTCGTCTAACAGCTTTCCACCTCCATTGTAAATATGTATTTCCACTCTGCTGCTCATCGCCAAAAGACAGAGTGCATTCATTACTTCAGATAGAACTTCTTCCATAGAAAGGAGAACTGGGATGCAGGCATTTTAAATTCTTTCTTCCCACATTTTATTTTATTCTCCTACCTTCCTGTGGGCACAGAGTTCCTCCATTTTTTGACCTTCATTCTGGTTTGTGCTGGTCTTTTCCCAGGCTTTTAGTGTTGATGAATTAGATTAATTTCTCTAGATCATCCTCTTCTCTCTCTGTAGCATCTGTAGTACCATTTGATCGGAGACTAATGCTGGCAATACGGTCTTAAAATATGTTCTAATTTATTAATTTTTGGGTTTTGCCATATTTTGAACTTTAATTTTAAACTTTACCTAGAATTGTATTTTTTAAAAATCTTCTGCCCCACAGAAATTCACAGCAAAAGTTGTTTGCCATGAAATGAGCAGCTCGCTCACTGGGTGGGTTTGCATACCCCTGCTTGGCAAAGGAGAGTCAGCACAGTTTCAGCTCACTGCTGATTTCATCTGTTCAGATTTGACATTCAAGGATTGTGGAGCTGCAAGGGCTCGCCCCTCTTTAAACAGAAGGTTAGGTCCCTGTTGATAGAGGCTCTGTCAAAAATTCTAGTTGATCAATCAGGTGGATACTCCAAGTGCACTGTGTGCCCACAGAGTCGGGATAACTATGCAGGCAGGAGAGACCGGGTGGATGAGGAATGGTAGTCAGAAGGGCTTGAGCTTGTGTCACACCTTCATTTTACAAAGCTCTTCCCTATGGGGAAGAACGGGAATGTGCAGAAGAGAAGGAACTAAATATCTTCCTTGAACTCCAAGCCTGGGTCTTAGCTGTTGGATTGTTCTTCATCCTCTGCAGATTAAGAGAGGGGCTTATCAGCTCCAGGCATCCTCTGCACTCTAATGGGGAAGCAAATCCTAAATCAGTGCAGGCTTGAGTGGAAATAATGGAAATAACATCACGTGTGCAAGCACCAGAGGTACCAGACAGGGCGGGTAGGGACTGGGAGGAGACAAAGGTTTCTTTCCCAAAGCAGATATAATGTAATGTCTGTATGCTGTAGTATAAGATGGACTAAGAATTGGTTAGTATAGAATGGGATGGAACAGAACGTAACAGGACAGAATAGAATAGAATAGAATAGAATAGAATAGAATAGAATAGAATAGAATAGAATAGAATAGAATAGAATAGAATAGAATAGAATAATTTTCAGCTGGAAGGGACATACAATGATCATCTAGTCCAATTGCATGTTAAATCGGTTTTAATTCAATTAAACATGAGCAAAGGGAAGACATGCTCTTATGCAACAATATAAAAACTGCATTGAAAATAATTCCTATTTATATAAGTCAAAGGCAATATGTGTTAGTGGTGGCTGTTTAAAACATTGCAAGAAGTTGTTTTGTGGAAACCTCGAACTCAATTTTACTCCAATGGCCTTCCTGTGCTGCGCAAAACAGACCTCTGGCCCTGCTGAGGCTCTGGCTCTTTATAAGAGACTATAAATGCACAAGCTGCTGATGCCCATTGTAGAGAAAACGGGAACTAGTACCTGTGCCTGCACAGCCTCTCTGCCCTCCTCTCACTGTGCGTTAGTGCTCATTGTAGTTAACTGGGACCTTAAGCAGAGGGAGGAGAAGTGCAGGACATCCATATGGCCAGTGTTTTGCTCTCTGCGGTCGCCCCGTTAACGAGCATATGGTCTGCCGGGCGACGCGGCCGGGCATCCTGGGAGCCGGCCAGGGCTCACCTGAAGCCACCTTTCCCATTTGGCAACACAGCTTTATTTCTGAGCTGCTTTGCTTTTCCAGCTGCAGCAGGCACATCAGTGCTCTGAGAAGGACAGGCAGCGCCTTGGCAACTGTAAGCGGAAGATTTTGAAGGAAAAATCTTTCTGGTGACAATGTGAGTTGTGAATTTATTCTACTTACTTACTACTTACCCAGCTGCCAGCCTCTAACTCCAGAAATCAGAAATCTGGGGAACTGACAAACTCAGCGGGCTGTCGGCCCTGTGGCCTGAGGTGACCCGTGTGACACAGCTGGGACAGAGTCACAACCCAGGACTCTCTGCAGTCTGTAGCGGAGATTCACACGCTTGCAAAAAGCAGCTTGGGATGGCTGAAATTGGTGGTGTCAGCATGCTGCTGCCGCCAGGCTCCCAAGCATCATGGATCCTGAAATAAAATGCTTGGGAGTGAGGTTAAAACCAGCTTCGGAAATCTTGGTGTGTCCCCTGAATCTTCAAATACTAAGTTACAACTGTTTCATTCAGAAAGGTGGAGAATGCAAGTTACAGGTGTCTGTCAAGAAAACCTAGTAACTGTGTATTTAGCTTGATGTTGTCTCCACCTGGAGGGGCTAAAAAAAGTGTAAAAATGTGAGTGCAAATTCAGGGGGAGATAGTTACAGCCTAGCTAAGGCACCTACAGAGCTCCTTTGCTTCACACACAACGTTGATCTCCCTCCAAGAGTCCAGCAATACGCGCATCCCTTCCCAGTCACAGCCCATGCTGCCGGGACATTTGCAGCCTCAGCTGGTCCCAGCTCCGAGGGCAGCACTTAAGCCTGTTTGGGTATCTCCTACCCATGATGAACAGATCTGCTCTCCTCTGGAGGTACAGCACCAACAGAAAACAACGTGCATACTAAGCTTACATCAGACAACAGGAATTTTTTCTTTAATGTGTGATTTCTGCTCCTCTCCTGTGCAGCGGGGATGTGAGAACGCAGCTCTCCGGTGGTCCTACACTTCCAGAGTCTGCAGCTGAGCGCCTCTGCACTGCCCCAGATATTCAGCTTCTGGAGAGAAGCGCTGTGCCTTGGGAAGAGCAGACTGACCTTCCTCTTCCAAGGTCAGCATATACAGGTTTGGATAAGCTTTTTTTTTTTTACAGAAAAGCAATAAACTTGCTGTTCTTTTAGAAGCAAGAAATATCTCATTCTCTTTCCTCGTGCAGTCTGATAGCATCATTTCTTCTTTGCATTTAATATGATTATGTACAACTACGCCAGGGTGCAGGAAACTCCAAACAGCAAGAATCCAAATATATTTTGAATTTACTCCCAATACTGCCTAAAAGCAGCAAACAGAAATCTACTATAAAATCTCTGTAAAAAGTAATACAGACTTGAGCAGATGTTATTTTCTGTCCATTTCAGACATGCCTGATTTTTTTAAGAATTAGACACATCGGAACAGTTAGATTGGCTGACTTTTGGCAAATTATCAATAGCATGCACAACAAATATTGCCACACAACAGTTTCCATCAGGGAAGACAAAATAGGGAAAAGCATAGCATTAGAAGGAACTCCATATTCCTGCAGAGTTCCTCCTCCTCCTACTGCCGGGTTTTGAAGAGCAACATCCATCATGGCTGTGGCGGCGCCTCTGCCTGGCATGGAGTGTCTACACTGTGGCATACAAAATGACCCATCTCCATCCACTGTGTTTCACAGCTGCTGTGCAGGAAAGACCAGAGTCTCTGCATGAGGAATTTCTGGCTTAAATTACCAAAATCACCGTTTTGTACCTGGTCTTTAAAAAACTTTGACTCATTGTGTCTTTTTTTTTTTTTTTTTAACAAAGGTACCTGCTTTCTTCTCATTGTATCCATCTCTGGATTTCACTTTCTGCAGCTATGCAAGGTTTCCTTCTCTTTCTAGTAAGGAAAATCATGCCACTGTTGCGAGATACAAGAATGTGTTGCACTGTCCCCCATATGTCTGCACACGGAGGATATCAATGTTGTTATACACTGCAACTGTGGAGTATTGTCTTCAGCTTTCACTGGAGCGATTTACGCTCTTAGGTTTTCTAGTGCTCTCATTCAAGGCTATATTTAAGAAAACTAAATTTGTGTAGCTTTTGAGGCCAAGATAATAGGAATGGCCAATGAAGTGGCCTCTGAGACAAGTCCTCTCTATTCTTCTTCCAAATAATCCATTCCTTTATTTAAAGATTATTTTCAAAATCACTTAATCTTTCCTGTGGTATAAAACTAAAGTGTGACTTTTAAAAAAGCCACTCGAAAAGCTTAAGAAAGCAGTACCACATTTTATTATACATTAGAAAAAAAATAGTCTTAGATTAATAATTTGAGAACATTTTATATTTAAGCAGAGGGAAGACTCAATTTCTCTCTCTGTAAAACTGTCTAAATCTCCTCAAGCACTGGAAGTTCTCAGAGACTTTTCAGTGTCCCAGCTGAGGACAAGAACAAAGTCAGTTGTAGAAATCAATCAGCCATTCCTTCCCCACCGAGGAACTGCAAGGATATGATCTTGCCTTTTATAGGCTTTTAAGATTCAGTCATTAAACTCTTTTATTTCACTGTTCACTTCAGAAGTATTAAAACGATTTACTTAATCTCATGGTGGGGGGTGGGGTGGGGGGACACAAACCCCAAACACCAAATTTTGGAGAGTTGGCACGACTCTGTAGAGGGTTGAAAACAAAGTGCTGTATCCTAGAGAATTAGGTTAATTATAGATATGGTACCATAGACAAGCCCGTGGCTTCAAATTTTGTGATTAAATGGGAAGAAAACAGTGTTTCAGCAAAAATAGCCATCAACAAACCAGGGCAGTGACAGTGACTGAGAAATACTCAGAGGCAGAAAAGCTAATAGTAATGGAACATCTGAATTACCCCTGTGTAGACTGGAAAGTGCTGGAGCAGAGCACGGTAAAGCCTTTTCTAGCATCATAAGCACTACTTAGAGCAAGTAGCTGGCAAAGCCACAAGAGAAGTCACTCTTGGCTAGTCCTGAGAGCTGTGCACAACATGGCGTGTGATGTAACTACAGAAAAGTCTCTTAGTGCCTGTAATATACTTGAGCATAACAGCTCTGCAGGAATGAGAGTGCCAATCCCACCCCACCACCCCCCACCCCCTATTCAGTGCAATAACTATTAACTCTAAGGAAGAGAGTTCTGTAGATATAAGAAAGCAAGGTAAGAAGAAGGAAGACATGCAAAAAAGAGTTAGGATGTGTTCAGGAAGCTTGGATGCTACCTAAATACTTCATAGCAGAGGTTCAGACTCAACCTGTATGATCAGTTGGAAATAACTTCAAAAAAACTTCCTCCTCTCTTTTAGATAATACATTAATGAATATTTTCCCAGTTGTTTTCACCCAAACAGTGGTTCTAGGATATTTCTTTTTACCTGATCACAGTCCAACCTATGGACCATTTGCTGCTGTTAAATATTGATCACTGGTGCATATGGATCAGTGCTGACCCTTTCTCATCATGACTGGTACTAATTACCTGTATGGGCCTGGACCAACCCCCTCCTCCAAATGACTCCAGCGTCTCCTGGAGAGGTGCTGAGAATAATGCTCAGACATCCAGATGCTCTCCAGACCTTAGAACAGCCTGGTCCAAAGCTCCAGATCCAGACATACCTTAGCTTGGGAGGGTTCAGAGTCAAAATGTAGGTCTGAATTTCACTCCTTGTGCCCTCATCCCCTGCTATTACTGGCCCTGGGAGCTGGAGGGCCTTGCAGCCACCCCTCTCTTGCTGCTCCCGTAGCCTGGGGTGGGCACAGCCCCACCTGGACTACAGCTGTGGAAGCTGTGGGTATTTTGTGGAGACCCCTGCTCCAGCAGCTGGGGAGAGGGTGTGCTGTGCTGACCCCAGTGAGGAGTGTAACTCATCCTGAGCTCCCACATGGCCATCCATGCTTTCACACCCATAAGCAAAGGACTAGGTTCTGCTGTGATCAGGTAACGGGAAAATGAGATGGAGGGGCATGGCTGGGGAAATTCATCATGTTCTGCTTAGGGTTGCATTGGTATTGAGGCAGAGCATCTCCACAAAGCTGAACAAGTAAATGTGATTTTGCGCTGTGGTCAGGGAAGGTGTGCACACTCTTACCCACCCTCTTGGTGTAAATCCAGGGTAACGCCACCAGAGGTGGGGAAAAACATCTGAATCAATGGAGGGTAAGTGAACTAAGTGCCCAGAAAATTGGTGAGTAGAAGGTTAATTGATTACCTTGCTCTGAAGAGTCCTTGAGCCTCTGTGACACCTTGGAACTGTCCCTTTCCAGACAGGCTCTCCATATGGCAAAGAAAGTACTGCCTGTACCGAGTGTGCAGCAGGTTTCAGCTCTTTGCAAAGGTTAGTGCGAAGGCCTATTTATGATATTCGCTTTTTTTCTTGGTAAAGACAACTTCACAAATCAGACAGACACTAACAGGGAACTTGTGATAGCTTAAGCCTAAAAACTTAACAGGGTTTTGCTAATACAGGAGAGCATGTTGATGCTTGTATATGGATATACTGTAATCCTGCGGGTAATCAAAATTCAAGTGGGTTGAGCTAGGGTAAGTAAGCAAAGCTGCTGAGTGGAATAGCCAGGCTTCTGAACTTAATGCAGGGAAGAGGTCTGTGCTTTTACAGGTGTGCCTCGCTCCAGAGCTGGCAACTTGGCGTGCAAGAAAATCTGGAATCCATAAGGCACATGGCTGGGTCTATGTGTGCTGACTTTCTTACTGTCTGTTGCTCCTGCTGCTGGAAAGACCATGTGGATGGCTGTCGTCGGAGTTGTACTGACGGAAAGCTCAAAGGGACGATGCCAGCNTTTTTTTTTTTTTTTTTTTTTTTATCACTCAGCTGCACCGAAGCCCGACGCCTCTGGTAGCCAGTGGTGGAGCAGTGAGAAGCTGGTTTTGTTGCTGTGCTTTTACAGGAGAAGCCTGGCTGCGTTAACTCTTACAAAAACAAGCACCTAGACAACTCGGACAATAATCCAGTGATGGAGGTCAGCTCCACAGAAGTCAGCAGCAGCTCCCAGGGAGACACCGGCTGGCTGGATCTTACCCTTGTCACCTGCACTGAAACACTGACTTTCACTGAAGTGGTGCCAGAAGAGGAGTGGGGATCCTTTTACTATTCTTTTAAGGTATTCTTTTAAAGCATGTGTTACTTTTCTCACATGGTTGCAGCTTTGGTGCATTTTCATCACCTTTCCAGGGAGGCAACTAGGATTATTGAACTTTTTTTCCCAGATATTTGTGGGGTTTTCCCCTGCAAAAACAGCGGACAGCATGTGTGAGGCATTTACTGAAAAACAAAATAGTTGTATGAATTGGAGTTCAGACTTCCAGGTGTTAGCCTATTGTATCCCCTTCTAATGGGGGATGGTACTGTTTTTCTATAGAGGTATTGTAATTATAAATGCATCTTTAATTAAAAGCTTGTACTAGTTTAACACATTTTTAATGTAATTTTTTATAGCCATCATCTTGACATAGGGATTTCTCTTCATTTTTCCAGCTGCAACAAACATTGTACACAAGTGAGAGGCATTTTTGCTGGGTTTTTCTATTGTGTTTTTTAATCATGAGGGATAGGTTCTAATTAGTTGCTTTGTTTGTTTGCTTTTAACTTGAGTGGGGGATGCAGTGTCTCTTGAAGGCTGCTGTTAAGAATGCACCAGATGAATCATTCAGTAGTGAATGCTGTTGAACGACATGGGAAGTGTATTCATTCATCTCCCCAAACAAACATCACCCTTGCAATATGTGAATGTAAGAAAAAGATGAAGGACGTACTGAAATTCATCTTTCCTTCAGATTTCTGTGCCTGCTGTCATTGCTTAATTTCATGCTGCCTGCCGTGTGTCACTTCACTGTTTGTGGCACAGTGTAGAAGTTAAGTTCAAGTTATTAAAAGTCTGACAAGAAGTACCCTGCCATTCCCTGTGGAGCTCTGGATCAGAGACATTACTTTGAGTTGGAAAGATACAGGCACTTACAATATTTGACAATATGTTGGGTTAAAGGGGCAAAAAAAAATGTTCACAGGCAATTTCGGTTTCTGTGAGATTGTTAGTGCTCTGATACAGTGCCGGTGGAATCAGTGGAATTACAACAGGTTTCCACAACTGTTAAGGAAAAAGTTGATCTGTAGTTCTACTATTAATTAACGAGGGTCTCTTTTACTATGCTGCTGATACCTTTTTTTCTTGATAAGACAGCTTTTTTAATCTCCATGTTAGACTCTTAAAACACTCTTGAAAAAAAGCAGAAGTGACAAGCAAAATACTTTTAACAACTTTATCTCCTTTCTTCTATCCACACTTAGGGCTGTAAATCTGAACGATGTCACGGGAGCAGTATTTTATAATGTTCAAAGTGACAATTAATTCCATGATTAGAAAGTCCCCAGGCAGAAAAATGCTCCTTAATAAGGGAGATTGAGTAAATTACAGTAATTAGGAAACCATGGATAGTCATGCATGCTTGTCCATTGCTAAAGGAGACTTGAATCTGTTAGCTGAGAGCTTCTCATTAGACTTGCACTCCTCTGTCAGACATCTAGCTCTGGCATATATAGCATGCACTTTGCAGGGAGGTTCACTGATTTCGCATCAATTACTAGCTGTTGATAGGCATGGAAATATTTTGACTCTGGAGACAAGTGACAGCTGGTGCTGCTGCAGGAAAGGAGGGATAAAGCACCTGCTCTGATGACGATGGTGCAGGGAAGGCAGGGCTCCCTGCCAGCAATTTCAGCTCTCTGTAAAAGTTCATGTGTGGAAGGTGCTACTGATACCTGCTGACTCGGCTGGCTGTCCTCCACCAGCACTGCCCATGTTGTGGCTGTGTCCTCGCCCCTTCCAGCAAGCCAAGCAGCACCTCCTTCCTCTTCAAAAGGGTCTGGTTAAGCAGCTATAAAGCAATAAAAGGTTCAGCTTGGAATAGGCTGAATTGATTAAAACCCAGAGCTCGGGGCTCAAAACGTAGCTAGAAATGGGGTTTCGGCCTTTTATTGGGATTTTCAAACACATTGTATCTCATGGCTGGCTGTAAAGGCAGGCTGGATGAATGACCCCATCACAGGTTGTCTCCAGAGCCTGCGTGCCGGGATACAGAAGTCCAATGTGGGGCACACAAGTTATTTCTGCTTGGGAAATGCAGATGTAACCTATTTTATCAAAGCAGTCATAGGGAAACTTCATCTAAGTGGTTAAAGGGAGACAAGCAGTGACGCTTGCCCAGTACCTGGAGCAGTTCCTGTGTTAATTACTTTTTAATGATTTTATCCAATGACAGCTACATAGTGAATCTCACACAGTGCTTGAACAATGGGAGCAAGCACGTTTCTTCTTTTCCTCCCATGCTTCAAAAGGACAGCCTGTACTCACCTAAGGTAGTGCCTGTGTTATACTGTGGTGACAATGTGACAAAAGTAAAATAATGCACATTAGAGCATTTCAGTGCCAAAAAATCCTGTTATGGGATGAGCTGTGAGTGCTTCCCAGCTCCCCCTTTCAGAAGCATTTGAGTTTCTGTCTATTCCTCTTCAGAGCTTAACAACTAAATCCTGCACTGCTTCAGACTGGAAAGCCTTTTGCCAGTTTAATTAGATTTTTTTTTTTCTTTTTTTTTTTTTTTTTTTTTTTGGCTGGGAAATGGAGCATTTAATCCACTTGGAGGAATGCACATTTGGCTTCTGGTAGTCATTACCACAGCTGCTTGCCCAGCCATTAGCCAAGGCTTTGCCCATGAAGTCTGCTTTGGGGCTGTGGCTGTGTGTGCTAACTAGGCTGGCTCTTGGGGCACAGTCACAGCCTTTAGGGCAGGACTGGGGGCACCCACGCACCACACAGTGTGCAAGATGAGCTGGTGCTTCCCACGGCAAAGGCACTGGCTCATCCCCACCTGTGTTCAGGTCTTCCTGCTGTGTTATGACAAATGGTCCCTGGAAGCCCAGACTGTATTTCTTCCTGGGTGCCTCTACATGAGGCATCCCAGTAGCTTACTGGCTTAAACCACAAGCATCAGAAGTCCTCTTGGCTGTGTCAGCACCAAATTCGGAACAGATGTACAAATTGTTATTAATTACAGCTCTAACCTCCCAGGCCAAAAGAGAGTTCACTACATCCCTTTACAATCTCCCTCATATACATTTAATCTATGTGTAAAAGGGCTCTAAGTGAGTGTCAACTGCCCTCTGCCAAATACAGTAATCTGAAAAGAACAGAAATCAGCTGAACACTTGCGGCCTTTCTCCACTTTAGGACCTTCTTAGCTCTGCGAACCTGACAAGATGCAAACCAGAAACCTGCTTGGAAAGAAGATGAAATCTCAGAATAGGTTTGTCTCGTCCGCAGGGCTGGGAGGCTTTGTCAGGGCTGGAGGAAGCATCTCACCTTGTCAGGCTCCCAACAACCCCAAAGCTTCCTCAAGACTAGGAGTATGTGCTTGTCCTCATAGAGGAGTAGGGCTCATCTCTTTTATAAGATGTCTGCCGAGAAACGGGGTGCCCTACTTTTATGCAAGAGTAATGGCTGGAGTGTTCAAAAGGAGAAAAGTCCTGACCACTATTTCTTTCTCAGTGGGACTGTCTTCCCACCATCATCTCCTGCCTCCCAGGCATATTGGCTGAATTCCATGACCTAGTGCGTTTTCTATTTTGTTTTCTGACGTGTAGAGTTGAACACTCACCTGTGCAGAAGGACACAAAGGTTTGGTCATTTACACCCAAGGTTGTTTAGGAACCCCAATCTCTCCCTGGCCAGGTGGGAACCCCAGCCACTGGTCCACATGTCCCACTCCCTCTGGCCCACAGCAATGATGTTGAAGTGCCAGAGCTCTCTGGAGGAACAGTGTGCACATCAACTCCACCACAAGTAATTTTACACACATCCAAATTCCCAATTTGTTTCGGGAAGAAATGTTTGACTCTCTGACTGTCCTCCCCCTGCACTGTAGCATCGCCAGTACCTGCATGTTTTAGCCCACGTAGCTCAGATATTAAACAGCACTGCATAGCCATGCCAGAGTAAGCACAAATCTAAGAGTATGTGCTGCTTATCCATGGACCCTAATGCTCTTTACAAAGATCAGGGCTTACCATCTTCAGCAAAGAACTGAGACCAACACATGGAAAGGTTTGCCTTGACTTGTTTTGTAGGACTATCAGGTAACAAGGATTTGGCTCCAGGTGTCCTCAGAGCATGTTGAAGTCAGAATCTGTTGTTCCTATCATTTCATCCAAATGCAGGAGTCTATCTCCTGGAAAGCATTCACCTATGCTATTGCTCATTCTGATTTTCAAGCACACCTCACTGAGCATCCCATCATTGAATATGTAATAGAAAAATAATAATGGGTGCTGTCAAATTTCTGGAGTAATCTCTGCAAATACAATCATACATTTTAGAAAAACAGCCATATCGAATAATTCATAAGTAACTTTTCAATCTTTCAGTGAGGGGAGAGGAGGAGAATTAAGTCTGCACAAGTAAGGTGTCAGGAACTCCTGAGCGCAGCCTCTGCAGTGTGCCATAATGACCATTGCTATTCCTCAGATGCTGCACAGAGAACGTAATAGCTGATCTCCTTGTGAAACAAATCCGCAGTGCTTTTGGCCAGGCTGGCTTCATCTAGTAGCTTAAATGCAACACAGAAGTGATCTGGCTGTATGACAGCCTGACTGAGGGTGGCTGCGAGCCAACAGATTTTGGCAGTTTTATACTAGCAACCCTCATCCTCTGACTCCATGGTCCACACAGCCACAGGGTTTGCGTCTGTCTGCCTCTCCTATATAAAGACACTTAGAAAGTATTAATTTCTCCAGGTTTTTTCGGTGTTTTAACTGTACAGATTATGCATGCGTAATCATTTTACCCCTTTTTGTGATTAAGACAGCATTTTACAGTTTTCAATAGGGCTATCAAAATCATACAATTATGGATGGACCACCGAGTGACCTAATATTATCTCTTCATGTTGAAAATGTTCTGGGAAAAGATAGATACACCACAAAAAATATATCTTTACCTGGTGACATTAAAACTAGGGATATCTGTTTGTCTTCTTCTGTGAAAGATTCCTAGGGAGCAATGAGTAAAAAAAACCCTGCAATAACTGAGCAGTACTGTCATCATTTATTACCCATCTTGTACCAAAACACAGCAGAATGGCAAATGTGAGCTATCTGCTAGTAAAATTGTATTGTCACCATTTGTTATTGACTGCAAATCTTCCCCTCTATCCCAGTCACACCTCTGGAGGATTTTTGGGTAGGGTGGTTGGTGATTTGTTTAGCTGTTATTTGAGCTCGGAAAGATCACAGCAATTCACATGCATTAAATGTTGTGCACTGAAAGGACTCTGTCTCAGCCGTGAGTCAGAGCTAAGAAATACATTTTTAAAAACCTGGGGATTCACAAAAAAAGATGGGTACAGTTTTGCTAAAGATCAAAAAGAAGTGAAAGTAATCTTAATAACATAATTACCCCTTTGCATGAGAAAGTGTCCTGATTTAGTGAATAAGCTTCCTCAGCTTGTCTGTTTCCCTAAGTCTAAAAGGGAGAAAATACTATAGATTTTTCCTCTGTGTAACACATCAAAATTCACAGACTATGAGCGCAGTACCACATAGACACAAGCTCATGCAAAACTGCTTCTCAAGTTTGGCAGAATAGAAAATATCAGCTTGGGTCCCTTCCAGCTGTGCCCTTCTTCCAACCATAAGGACCCGTGGAGAAGTGAGTGTTGCCAGCACCTCTGACATATTGTGAGTGTCTCATGTGGCAACGTATCCCAGGATCACCAGAATGACCTATAGCCATGTGCCAGGAGGATAACACAGACAGGCTGTGCAAAATCATCCCAGTAAAGCAGCCTCTGTGCAGAAGGAGATATGAAAACTATCAGGCATGACCATTGCCATTGAAATGGGAAAGTAGTCCCAGAGGCAAACCTGGGGCTGAACTAGCATTTAAGCAGTTTGAATTGGGCTTCATTTCAGGCAACACCACCAAAAAAGATGGAAAATATCAGCTCCTAGAGGGCTTGTTCCCTGCACAAATGCGTTTCTTTCAAATTCAGTTATAGTGGAAATACTTCCAAGGAGAGAATGTAAAACTTAGCTTTGAACTTTTCACTTTTCTTAGTCTTTCTTATCTTCACATGGGTTTTCCCACAGCTTTTTGATATCAATCAATTTACTTTCCCAGAATTTTCAGGAGCATCTTGTGTGAACGCTGTATAGAAACATCTTTTCAGTTTTGTCTTCCTAGGTCAAGAACATTCTTTCAAAATACACTTGTATTACAAGAATGGCCAGTACAATTTCTGATGCTTGTGACAACTAAGGCATAAGGTTTCGATGCTCTTCCCAGTTGTTAGCATGTTTCTTTCTCACTGAGACAATGTTTTCCTGAAAATGAATCAAAAGCAATCCAGACATTTTTGCATTTTACCCACATCTTCCTTCTTTTTTTTTTCAGATTTCTTGAGCATTAAAAGGCAGTTTGAATTAATCATCTACACTTTTGCATTTGTTTACTGTATGAAGCTTACTTCTAGCCCAAGTATTCCCACTACTGTCCATCTTTTAGTAAAATATTTGGTGCCCCTTACTTTGCTCCTTCGTGACAGTCAGAATTGCTAGCTACAACTAAAGTGTGCGTAGCACACCTACAGCACACACCTACACACCAACAGGTTGCTCTTTTTTATTTCACAACCCAACATGTGCTGAAAGTTTCATAAGAAGAAGTATAACTGCTTCCAGTTGACACTTGAACCAAGTTTGTTCTTTTTTATGTATGAAAGAACCAATATTTTGTAGCTGATAAAACCAGCAATAGTCATGACCCCTTCAGTGGCATCGCACTTTACTTCTGACAGTTCATTGTTTAAGCTGGTCACACCCTGGCAGAAATTCTTCATGTCAGATTTCCACATAAGCATAAGACAAATGCCACCTTATGCTTTTTAAGTGCTTTTTTCCTAGCATGTTTGTGTCACTCCCATGCCAGTAGACTTTACACCCGTACTCTTGACTTGCAGGGTGTATTCTATTTTATGTAAAGATTCCCATAAAGGTCTGAGTTGTTCATGTTTCTGTGATACAATAAATAATATACAACTTGTGCAAAACACTCATCTGATTACATCTGTATAAGTACCTTTCAGCTTTAAGTACATTCCTTAAGAAAATAGGTATTTTGCATACTTGTGTATGCATAACAACTCAGGTAGGGAAGGACTCCTGGAGGTCACCTGTGCCAACCACTTGAAAGCAAATTAAAACTATGCCAGATTGCTCAGCGCAGTGTTCACTTAAGTTTTGAATCTCCAGGGATGGAGATGCTGCAGCATCTCTGGGCTCCCATCCCAGTGTTTGACCACCCTCATGATGAATATTTTTTTCTTAATATCTAATCAAAATGTCCCGTGTTGCAACTCTTAGTTGTGGCCTCTTGTCCTTTCATTGTTCATTTCTGGGAAGAACCTGCCTCCACCTCCTCTGCACCCTCCCATTAGATAATTGTAGGCAGCAGTTAGACCCCACAAGGCTCCTCTAGAATTTCTGCTGTGGAGGAATATGGCAGTGTGAGACAAAGGGGTTTTAATTTATTTTTGCTTTGTTTATTTATTTTAAAAAACTTCATGAATTATGTCAGAGGTTGTGCCAGTACCTTTAAGACTTCTTAATTAAATTGTGCCAATGAATGTCTGTCTTCAATTTTTTTTCAGTGTTGCACTCCAAAGTGCAATTTGCCTTGGAGGTAAACTGACCATAAATCCCTGACTGGAATCGTCCAAGCTGCATGGCACCTGTCTGCCTCAGGAAAACTAATCTTCCTGGTTTGTTTTTTTGGGGGTGTTGTTTTATAGTATTTTTGTTCCATCCTAAAAGGGAGCTGTTAAAATAGCAAATCTGTCCTGAAAATTTTCAGTAGTGAAAGTTTAAGACTCCAGAACTTCTACAACAGGGCCAAAATAATGCAAAATCTAGACTCCTCCATTTTCTCGCACAGCCTACAATTAAAGTGATTATTTCAAAGGGTGAAAAAAGATTTTTATGTTTTTTTCCTCCTTTAAGAAAGTTTACCACTACTAGTGGCGAACCTGACTGTGAGCGTGACACTTCCCCATTTTAGCAAGCAGATTTATCTGTTCTTCTTATGTGTTAAGAAGAACATCCTTACAAAATTGTTTGGTGTGCTCCATGATTACCCCTCCCTTACAATCTCAATTGCTGCAATCAATCACACTAGGAACGTAATTTTTAAAATATACCAAAGGCAAGCAGTCAGACCTTTTGCATACTCCCAGAATTTAACCAACCGGCAAGAAGCAGCTGTCCATAGAATTAAGCCACTACTGACCTGTGATATGAGGGATCAGTGCCTCTTCTTCACCCCGGTGACCAAGGACATAGAGCAGGAAAGCACCAGGTCAGTGAAGACATGAATTCACTATAGACCTCCCCTCTTTACATTAGGATGCCAGCCAGTCACATTAGGTAAGGAGTACCTCTCCCTCTCTTTTTCTGTTTATTTGCTCATTTCCTACCTGGCAACCTATTTTTAACAGGCTGTATCCCAACCAGTCTCAGCAGCTAGAAGAAAACTGTTTCACATTGGGTTCCTGTTCAAGTACAAATGTATTTTGTCC
Source organism: Chionis minor (assembly GCA_013398295.1). Taxonomy (NCBI): domain Eukaryota; kingdom Metazoa; phylum Chordata; class Aves; order Charadriiformes; family Chionidae; genus Chionis; species Chionis minor. The sequence goes on along the minus strand of VZSF01001160.1, from coordinate 332,066 downwards.
ATTGACAGTCGAACCTCTCCTATTAGGCAACTGCTGTGATATCAGGCAAAGGCTTCTGTACCTCAAGACATGTGCAACAGCACATCCATTGGGGTGGGCTACCAAGTATATCCGCGTTCCACAGACACAGCTGGTGCCCCCCAACAGAGCGGATATAAATCCTGAGAAATGAGCAAGCAAGGAGGTTGGTTGGGAAGAACTTGAAGGAGGGATAGCACCAGGGCACCAAAATGTCTCTCAGGGCCTCTGAGAAGATTTAACTGTTAAAGCTGCTCACAGGGACGATCTTTGTCTCAAATATAAAGCAGAATAACCTCATCCTAGGCTTATCACAGCCTGTGACTTCAGAAATTTTGTCAGAGAGACAAAATAACCAATCTCTTCTACAAGCAGAGGAAAATAGACACAATCTTCAGACAGGTTTTCTGGCTTACGTTTCGCCCATGAAGAGGCTTGCTTCATTGGCTAAAGCTGGTTTTAATCTTAAAGCAAATTAGCAAAAATGAATATGGTCTCCAGACGTCAAGCACTTCCATGCTCCAAACACGTCAGTCTTTGTGGAATAGCAACACATGCAATGGTTGTAGTCAAGCCAAGGAAAACCTCTTGACTTTGATTTGTTTTGTGACCTTAATTAAGTCACCAGCATCTTTATGTTTTCTAATCTAAAAGAACTGGTGTATGTAACTAGTCTCTCTCACAGCATTCTTATACAATGTAGTTAGCTACGCCCATTGCAAAAGCAGCTCTTGCCAAAAAAAAAAAAAAAAAAGCTCCTACGCAGGGGTTTGGGAGATGTTATTGTCTTTCTATCCAGAATGCCGCTGATGTCTGTGTAACATGTTATTAAGCAGTGTTTGTTGTAAATCACCTTGCTAAAGGTTGTTGCAAAAAAAGAATCTCTGCTTGGTGAACAAAGAAGACATGAAACGAAACACCTCTATGTCTTAGCAACTTTAAGGTGACCAGTAAACTAGAATTATAGAAAAAAGGAGCTGGAATGAAGTTCAGGGATCAATCAGCTATGCCTCTAACCTAATAGCTATCTTTAAGATCTCCATAGATTGAGATTTCACTGACTCAGTCGATCTATATATGGCATATTTTTAATCAATTTTTTAATATGGTCAACCTGAATTTTGTGCTGTAGTTTTAGTTCACTGATTTTTGTCCAATCTGCAGTAGATCTGAAGAAGAGATTATTCCTTTCCTTTCTTATGTCAGTCTTTTTGTGTCTTCAAGGCTCATTTCATGTTTCCCTGCAGTCTGCTTTTTGCTAGATTAAGTGACTTAATTCATTCAGGGTTTTTTTGCCTGGCTATATCCTCTAGACTGCTGTCAATTCATTGCTCAGTGTCCCCCTGGAAGCACAGTGCGCAGGAGTTGGCATAGTCCAGCAGCTGGGTACAGTGGAAAAATTAGAGCAGAGGAATGCAAGACTAGTGTCGATCCCATCATGGCGGTTGTCATTCTCTTGGCAGGGAGACATTACTAAATCATATTCCACTTGTGGGGTTCTTTACCTGCTGCATGCAGGGGAGATGTTTTGAAGGCTTGCCCAACCCGATGTGGTTATGCCCATTGCACTGTACAGTCCTGCACTTCTCCTTTGTGGAACAGCATCTTGGGTTTTTTCCAGTGCATGTTTCCAATTCATCAAGATAATTTTGAATTCTAATCCTAGCTGCCATGAAGGCCTTTATCACAGTGGGCATGCCATTAATAACCACAGAAGTTTTCATTCTGCAAGCTAACACAAACTGAGAGAGGCTGCAGTGATTTAAGTTGCCTATTGTTATAGCTCCTTAATCCCCAAGAATGAGATCTGTTTCTCTTATCTGTGAATGGCAGCTACCACAAATAGATTAATAGAAACTTTGGCTTTATTCCTTTGTCTATGTCCTTTCAAACTTAACTCTCCTGTATTCAGTTTTGCACCTTTTAGGTTATCTTTGTAGTCTGGTTTAATTGTATAGTTCTGTAGAGCCTTAGCCTGAAATTGCTAAACTGTTTAAGCACTGTTTTTTAACTTGGCAGGAGGGGATTTAAACTGACCACATGTGCTGTGCTCCTACGGTGGAGAAACACCCCTCTAACACAGTCTCTGTTGCTCCATAGGTATTTCTTCTGTGGGAATTAGAAGATTTGAGTGTCAGATCCTTGTTCTGTTTGTACCCGTATCAGTATAATATAGGAATACAGCATTTCTTTCAAGAAAATGCACTCCTGATTTTATATCAGAGAATATGGGAACAAGTCTTGCCCCTCAGTTTTCCTCATGAGTGAAAGATCTTTTCTGAAATGGAAAAGACAAACCAAACCCTGAAGAGAACCCACTGGTTCAAGGACAGAAGTGATGTGAAATCTTATCTTTTTAAATTTTAATTACCTTCCAAAAAGACACTTCTTTCCAATTCCTGTACAAAACAAAGCTTCCCCATAAAAATAGTTCCACCATATCTCTGCCACACATTTTGAAGGGAAAATTCCAAGAAATTCAAGAGATTTGCAGACACCCAAAAGGGTGGAGGTTTTTTTGTCTAAAAGCTAAGCATCCAGCCCATACAAGCTGTCTTATCTAGGTCACTCTATAATCCATGGAGACAGGCCGTCCCAAGGTAGGCGAGATGAATGGTGACTCATCTCTGAGATACTGCTATTATCTGGACTACACTATGACAATTTAGAGTAGTAGTCTCTCTTTAGATCTTTAAAGTTAGGTGAGATGACCCAAATGGTAGATTGCGCTGGCAAAAGTTATCATGCTGGGCAAAGTGAAACCATCTAAACACAGCCTTCATTGTATGCTTAAGCTAGTCTCTGGGTTCAGGCAGAGAGCGCAGCTTCAAGTTGCTCATACACCGGGTCTTGCCTTTCCTGCATGCCCACGTAACCCGCGGGGTAGCCTGTCTACCTGCCTGGAGCAAAGCAGATGCTGGTTCTCACAAGTGGCTCCCCAGTAGAGAAGGGACTATGGCTGCTGATCTGGAGGGGGCTAAGACCTGAGGAGGTACTAAAGCTCATGGCAGGGCACGGAGGTCCTTGCCCCTGCTCCTCTCATGACATTTCACTTTCCCTCCCTGCACTCACAGCTGAGCTGTTTTCTCTTTCTGGGCAGCAGGAGCCCTGGTTTCTGCTTACGCATGACAACCTCATGGGTTAGTGGCTGTCAAATGTTTTTAATGAGTACTCTCCCCTCCTGCTCCATCATCAGCCAGTCAGGCAGGCATGGATCTCACTGACAGCCCGCTTCCCCTCACCTGCTCAGGACAGTGCCTTGGGGGTCACCTCTGTAGGTGACCCTGTTATCTGCCTCCTCCATTTTTCACTAGCTCACACATTATGGGTTCAGTGTCAGGAACTGGAAGACACCGAATGACGACTGCACTGACATAACCCGAAACTCATCCCAGTTGCCAGGGTATGAATCCAGGCGACTGAGGTACCTCAAGCACTGGAAAGTCACAAGAAGGCAGAGCAGGGGGCTGAAGGAACATCAGTGTCCTCCTGAAAGACCAAAGGCAGGGCTCTGCTCAGTGGCAGCAGGCTCTGTGAGAGGTGTCCCTTATGAAAATTGGGTTTACCTTTATGACTGCAAGTTCTGCTGAGCCATACATGTATTTTTTCCCTCTTTGACTCTAATAATGTGTATATTATTGCTCTTGGGTAAATTAGGTTTATTTTTTTTCTCCTCAGCTCCCCTGCTCTATGCCCTTCAAACCTGTTACTGTGAAAAAACCCCTCTCTTCTACTTGTCTTTGCAGAAGAGCAGCAGAACCAGATTCCTCCATGTCACTACATGCAGCTTTACACAGTACAAGTTTTTATAAGTGAGAATTTTGCAGAAATGCAGAATATTTTCTCCAGCTGACCCCACGCTCATCAGACTCGGTGTTTCTCAGGCACCAGAGCTGGCTGGCTGCTACGAAGAAAACATAAACTTCACACTCTCACATGGTGAGGGAAACCTACAGAGTGAAAAATAACTATCCTGTGTCTAAAGAAGAACAAATCGGTTTCAGTAGGTCAAAAGGAAGAAGAAGATTGGGCATGCACCCACAAAACAAGCAAACGTGGAAACATACACCCTTGTCCTTGCAGCTAGACAATCCTGATGTTTTGAGAGCGCAAATAACCTTTTTTCTTACTTTCTTTTCTTTGTACACACCACCACTAGGGGACGTTTTGTCATCGCTTATCGCTCACTACAAAATTTTCCTTGCAGTTGGGTCACGCTTTCTTTTCTGTCTTGGTGCACATCTAGATCATGGAACCGACGTCTGAATTTCACAGAGCTTGTGGCTGACCCAGGCTCACTGGAGCCGGGAAGGAGAGAAGTATTTATTTCCCCCATTTCTCCAAAGAAGCCCATGTATCAATATTCCTTACAAAGTGAGTCAGCTGGTTATTTCACAGCTTGCTGGAGCGACACGAGAAAACTGAGGGCTGCCTCTCATTTTAGCATTAAGTGCTAAACGCAGACACTGCTAGTGGTTTTGTGAAGATAGAAGTAATATACAGCCCCTGCAAATCAAACTGGAACGAACATCACCAGCAGCGATGCCTGTTAAGTATTTTCTGAAAGAACAAGAATATCTTTTAGACTAAATAATTAGAAATCAATTGGCAAAGCTCACATTTCACTCCTTTTTTCCATTCTCATCTCTTTTGTCCAAGGACAACTGACTGGCTTAACCCAAGTCACTACCCACCCACCTACTGATCCGCTTTTTCCCCTTCTCTCCAATGCAGACAGAGCAGCTGGTGACTCTTTGGATTCTTTTTATTGTCACAATTGCTGGAAATGCCATCGTGCTCTTCTCTACCTGGAGGAGGAAGCGGAAATCTCGAATGACCTTCTTCGTTACACAGTTGGCAATCACAGGTAGTGTACGGGAGGGGAAAGGGTGTCTGAACTGCACAGGAATCACTATTAAAATCACAAATACGAAAACGCAAGTCGAGTGGTGAAAAATCCAGTTGCCACCTAATGTCCAGGTGCAGGTTGCCGTAAGACAGTTGGATAGCTGCTTATCTTAGGGCTCTGATCTAAAAAGATGCTGCTAGATGTAGCAATGTCTGTATCAGATGCAGCAGCTGCAACTCATTGATTTCACTGAATCTTGTCTTCCAGTCTGAATTTGCATCCACATTTCCCACAAGTTATGTCCCCAGCTGTTGTCATGGAACTGTTGAAATTAAACTAGTTTGAGATGAATCCCTTGTGTTTTTCTACTAAGACCCCTTCTAAAGTACTTTGTAACAGTATTGCTCCATCAATTACACTCTTGCATTCAACAATGAAAATAGCTTCATGTTGTCTGGTTTAACCAAGTAAGGGAAATATAAATAGAAAAATGTAAATGTGGAGAGCAATGAATTTAGCTCATTTTTTTGAATGGAAAAAAGGATGCTGACAAAATAACTTCATAGTTTTGAAACAAAAAAGGAAAATGTACAGAAATATAGTTTGGAAAATGTCAATCTCAACGACTAGGAAAAGAAACAAGAGCAGAAGCAGCACATTGTTTCTCTGTGGCCTTGAATGGACTAAATTTCTGGGGTTTTAAATTTCCCAAGGGAAAATATGTGCTGTTTCTATAACAGTGTCCTGCTACTAATCCCTGCTTACAAAACAGCTGTGTTGTACTGTTCATGTATATAGGATATGTTTATATGCTTTCTGTTGCATTCTTTGTAAAATATGGTAGGAATTACAGCACTTTTTCACTAAAGATCTAGTTAATATGTGATTTCTAAGCAATATTGCATCCTCTTTTGATGTCTGTTGTATCCCTGTTTAAACTGGAAAAGCAAAGGACTGCACTCTCCAATTTCCAACATGCATTATTTGCAAGTAAATGAAATCCTGCCCATGGTCTCAACCATGTCTGGCCAGGAGCTTCTCGCATTTGAAGAGCTACTCTCAGTTGAAACAGTTAGACCAAGGAGTGCAAAGTGATGCAGAGACTGGCCGGTAACTGCAGGTGATGTAAGAGTTATTGCAGGGTGAGCAGAAGATCTGAAGCCCCAGATGGACACTGTCTGTTTTCTACCTACCGTCATCAGCAAGCAGTACTGGGGCAATGGTCATGAGAAGGGCTTTGGAAGAGAGAAGGGTAGAAAATGACCCTCTGTGGCACGGAGGGCACAAGGGCTGGGCTTGCTGCCAGAGCAAACACACAGGTAACACATACACCAGCATTGTAAAAGAAGATGGATCCTAATGGGAATAGCTCAACTAAACAGCAAAGGGTCTTATCCTAGTAAGAAAACAGATATATCTACTGCAGCAGAGAAAACCAGCATAAGGACACAGGTGCCCATGTCACAGGAATAAAGCAAGAAGCAGACAGAAGTGTCTGGACAGGGATAATGCAGGCGAAGGTTGGTCCACATGAGGTGTACTAAGAGGAGGCTACTGCTGTTGCTGTGCTGGGTAAGGGCCTGGGTGGGAATTTTGCCATTTTGGAAAGGCTGATTTTTGGATTAGAATGGAGGTGGATAGAAAGCTATGCACCAGGGGTTCAAATACCATCTACGTGAAGGGAAGGCACTGCAAGTGCACTTTTGAGGGAGCTGGAATAATCAGCGGCAAAGACAACAAGGCAAATATCCCATTAGTCATGGGCTCCAAATAGTGCTATACAGCTGATGTTACAGTATTGACTGAGGTCCACGTGTTCCACTTGCTGATTCTTCTGACATCCCCTTCCCTAAAATTATCCTTGAATATTAAATTAGAGCTTAAAAGTGCCAGAGTTCAACAGCCTCTTCCATTTCATATTACAGAAATTTACATAGAAAACTCACTTGACATTCACGTCTGCAATATTAAAAGAAGTAACACCAGCTTGAACAGCAAGACTCCTTTCAAGCAGTGTTGACTTCTTTTTTGTAATGCAGGAGTCAGAACTCTAATTTATCTTCCCACATCAAGAGTTCCTGTCAGTATTTTGGCACAAAGAAATGACTTAATTCCTGAAATGGAGCCATTTCACTTTCTTATCTTAAAAAATATTAATAAGGACTAAGCAAGCTGGCAACAGTCATCATTCTTTCACAACAAGTTATGAGGTAGACGCGGAAGACTATGAAAACACTGGCTTGTCACATTGCTTTGACGTGCCACGCATATTTAAATCCTACCAACTAAAGCCTAATCTCCTGGCAAACACTTTCTGCTTAGTCAATATTACTATTTCCATCTATTTTGAGATTCTTAAAATATTTATTATTTCTACCCCAGTAGCAGGGAGAAGAATAATGGATATAGCTTTACCAATGCAGGCATTTCAAAGGCATTTAAAAACTTTTTGTCCATTGATCTGTGGCTCAATAGTTGAGTAGTGTCCTCAATTCTCACGTCTTCCCACTAATGTAGTACCAAAATGAAATGAAAACACATACTTCGTGTTAGAATAAACAAGGTATTCAAAGCAAATTGTGCATAATATATGAATAGGAAATGATCACTGTTGTTCTCCTTGACTGGTTGCCAAGCCAGATGCAGAAAAGAAGTAAATAACTGATTGAGGCTTCTTTCAACACCGCCAGAATTCAGTGGTTCAACCCACCCCGCAAATTCAGAGATAAGACTTGTACTGATCCCCTACTACGCCATAATTCAATGTGGTGCTCAAAGCTGCAGGGATCTGTAGGAATGTGAGTAATCCCTTCAACTTCAATGTGCTTAAAGAGGTTGCTGAAGCCTGGACTCAGAATATTTCATATTAAATATATGCCTATACAATGCCTGTGTCAGTACCCCATTTAAGTCTAAGTTTAACTCTCAGTTCATGAATAAATCTCTTTGAAATTATCTGGGAATTAAGCACGAGGAAATCAGCTAAGAGTTAACAGCTGAGTTGAACAATAGTACTAATCACTCAGCATCAGCTAATTTAACAAAGAGGAATATTACCATGTTTGCCTTGTGTTCAGTTTGCTTTCAGGCATATTCCTTTTTTGTAAAAATGTTTTTCTTAGAAACAAGCTTGTCTGTGAAGACTGAAACTAAAGCTAGGTTTCCTACAGATTTTTATCTCCAAGGCAATTTAATTTCTCAGAAAGTGTAAGCTCTGAAGATACCCTTTGAGGAGGGTATTTCTAAACACTTTTTTCCAAGTAGATTTCTTCTGAGTTTAGCACAAGTTATGCTCATGGCTTAGCTATCTCTCCTGGCAGGAAACTCCTCACATCTCTCCCTACCTGATGGCATTTCATATAACTTGCAGAGTCTCAGTGTCTTTAAGATCTTTGCCTCTGACTGAACTCACTGAGTGGTTCAAGAACAAAGAGTGTGGTCTGACAGACAGGTGAATTCACAGGCGCTGCATCATCCTGGAAAATTTCAAGTGAAATACGGTTGTTTTCAGAAAAAGTAGTTCGTCCACATATTTATATCCATTTAAACCACTTTACCCAGCTCTACCAAATGAAGGCCTCTTAACCCTACTCTCGACATGTAAAAGCAGCAGACATGAGTATTTATAAAGCACAATTATTTGAGTAGCCTTGGACAAAGAATATCGTTTGTTGGCTAAAGAGTCCATTCAATAAAAATTGTTATTATTTGATCAATTCTAAAGCCAATCAAGAAACACATTAAAAATATCGGCTAAAAAGCATTTTACTTCTCAGTTTTCTTCATCCAATTTCAACTACCAGTGACAGAGGAACATATTTAATTTCCTTTTAATGAGTGCATAGTTTATTGAGTTTTTTTCTCCAAAATTAACATCTGAAAAGTTGGAGCTGGAAATGCCATGACGGTTAGCTTTGTGAGTTTCTCTTTCTATTCCAACACTTAGCAGAAATCAGTACCTGAAGGACAGTGTTAGATTTTGTTCATTATTACAGACAGAAATACAAGTAGGCACTTTACTGCATGCCCAATTTTAAGTCATAGGCCGATAGACTTGATTGGAAATACATACTCACTTACATATTACCGTGGCTGTAATGCAGAGAGAAAATAAAAGAACACCAGCTAACTTCTGTCGTAGCTTACTTGTAAAAGTATTTAGCTACAGTCTATATTGTGATATAAATACCAAATCCTAAGGGATGACTTGAGAATCACATTAAAAAGACAAGGAGGTATTTTTAGAAGTGTCTATATGGTTGCCACCTTCTTCAGTTGCTCCCAGAAAGCTGGATCACAGGAGGCCTTTGTCCTTAAGCAACTGTGCTCATCTTATTTAGTGTTTAGTAAAAAGCCAATACACTGAAAAATTGCTACAACAGAGTTATGGAGTGAATGGGTAGACTTGGACCCTACTAAAGCAAGGATTATTTCTTTTCTGTGATGCTTCTGCCCAGAAAGAGCATGATTGTGGGGCTAAAACCAACTAGGCTCAGCTACTGACTTCTAGGATGGCTTTGGTTAAGATGACTGAAGGCAGAGTCTGCCAACTAATCTGCTAGTTAGATACACTAAATAGGTGCACCTGACTCAACTATTACAATGGCTAAACATGAACAAACATATTAGAAATTGTCCTTCCTTTCTCCTTTTTTTTTTCCTTCCTACACCAAAACTACTATGGTCCTGGCTGCTTTAACGGACTGTGCTTGTCCTTCATTATTTTTCTTCCTTGTCTATGTGACATGAAGGAATGAAGATGACTTGTTACTCCCTGATCTGTACAAAAGCCTAATATAATAACACCATTACCAAAATTAACATGTAGAACAATATTAACAGATAATTGTCTCTGTTCCATCTTTTCATCTGCAAAATGGTACTTGTAATATTTCCTCACTTCAGAGAAATCATACACACAAATTCATCAGTTTTACAATTACCTTAGACATCACAGTGATTATGAGCATCGGAAGTTAATTGCACAGAGCCAATTAGCAGCTAACTCAGCAAGCCATCTTAATGGAGGTGGACTGTTGGCAGTCAAAGAGCCCTTGGAGTTCCCAGTTATACTGGAAAACTAATACGTTGCCAGCTGGGTCTTGGCTGGAACTTGACATCTGATTTACATGATTGCCTACCCAAGACATGGAAACCTAATGCAGATTGCTGAACAGAAATAGAGTTTATTTCAACATTTCCCAGAAATCCATGTCCTTTTCCTCTTTCCACACCTCTATTTTCTTCTCATTTGTAAAAAAAAGAAAAGAAAAAAAAAAAAAGCTGAGGAAAGGTGTTTGCTTTTTTATTTCCTTTTACATGAAGGAAATGGTTCAATATCCTACCTGCAGAAAAGAAGACTTGGAAGAAGTTACAATAGTACTGCACAGTTCATTGATAAAATTGAAAGAAGGATATCTGCTTTTCTTGTGTTTATTATGTCCTAAAAGCTCTTGAAACTGTAGTTAATTATGGTAAGGGAACAGTCTTTGCTAATGGGTCATCTGTTTTCTACGCTCCATGTTCCTGTCACTACTGAAAAGGATACCTTAAAATTGGGAAGGAAGAGTGGCATTTGTTAATATTCCCTGAGGCACAGACACTGAAATTTGCTGGAGTACCCAATGTCAACTAATTCCACAGTTTTGGAAGCAGCCTGATTCCCAAACACCTAGCTGGAAGTCCAACAACTCTGCAAATCATCTGAGTGTATACACGGCTTGAAAAACAGGGAAAGAAATGGATTATATCCACCTTTCCTCTTCAGGCTAGAGAAACTATAGTGTTTAGTATGACTGTTCATTTTGCATTCACAGAATAAATGAGAATCAATTTACCAAGAGCAAAAATTGTCTCTGGGAGTAAACACGGCAATATTAACATTACTTATTCAGTGCATCCTACGAAACTATGTTTAGCTCTCTGGACTCAGAGCGAATAAGAAAATTCATTGCATGGCTGCATTAGTTGCCTGGAGAAGAAACAATCATTTTCCATCCCAATCCTGCCAAGAAGACTAATTCAGTAACTGGAAAACAACATGGGACTTACTTTAAGTTAGGTATGTATTAGTGTACCCCCCCCCAAAACTGAGACACAATGCAGAATAAGATAAATGTGGTCACAGCCTGCAATACTCCATGGTAGCATATGGCAAATCAGATTTTATATCCATTGCCATTTCTGGAGATTTAATACCACCTAGCAGAAACTCAAATTCTCCTTTGAACATTAACTCCAATTTGAAGATGAGTCATAGTACCCTAGATTGCAATAAGTAGCTTGGACACGGACACTATACAATTCCAGTTTGATATTGCAAATCATGTTTTACTATACTCTTAGATTTCTTATGTCAACAACCAGGAATATTTCTATATGTCTATATATAATCATTCTTGTCTGCATATATGGTTAGTCAACACATGACTCAATCTTTCCTGAGGAAAATAGAAAATATCCAATACATGCATCCCACTTAAAATGCATATTCTCCAAAACCAAGCCTGAAGTAGACAGGGTAAAAAGTGGGATATCCTCAGAAATTAGGCAAGGAAACCAGCAGTGAACATTAGCGTCAAAGCTGAGTGACAGAAAGAAGCTTTATGCAAAGGAAGAGACATAGTCTCTTGTGGGGTATCAGGACTTCTATTCCACAGTGTTTGATCATAGAGCCAAAGGAAAATTAACAAGGAAAACAAAGTAGATTTCATGTTTTAGAGGTGATATCATGAAGCTAGAAGTCTGACATAGAGAACTTGGCATCCTGAAAATACATTGCTCCAATCCAGTCCAGCCGTATAGGAAGAACAGTGAAATTGGGACTAGCACGCACTCAGTCTAGTTACACAACTTCCTTGTAAGGTTTAGTGTAAAAGAAATTGCTTTCAGTGCAAAATGAGCTCTCCTTGGAAAGGTAAAGTTACGCTCCCAAAAGACTAGGGCTCTAAGAAAAAAGGTGGCCTTGGAGGACTGGCAGTAATCATGTGGTCTGAGGCAGTTGGATTTCCTTTGCTTTCTATGTACGCAGGCAAGAGGATTGGAGTCAAGGAAGTATGCTAAGAAAGACAAAGAAACAGCGATGCAGCTCATCTCGATGAGTAGCCGGAGAGTTTTAGTCTAGAATATGGTACCCCAAAAAGCAGGCTGGTTAGTGCCCCACCAGGGAGCTCTTGTAGAAGAGTGTAGAAATGAGCTGTAGGTTTGCCAGAGACTACTGCTTCTGCTTTAGTTTCCAATTCCAAACTGAATTCAAAGTGTTTTTAACCAGCCTGGACACAAGCTTCTGTACTCTATATTTAGCCTAATGCTCAAGTATTTTTAGACGCCTTCTTAAGGGCTCAGTGGAAAGCCTGGGGCTGTACACAGTATTGGTGTTTGCTGTGACTCTATCCACCGTAGCTCACTGCAGTCTGAAACAGTATGTTTTGTGCCCTGGCACAAAAGCTAAAAAAAGCTGAAGTGCTGTATCTGTAACAGTAGAATGGAATGGCCCTCCCATTAGTGGAAATATAAAGGTAATGAGCTCTTCAAATTTGCTACTGGAAGCAAGAATGGTCATCTACTTAAAAACCCTGTAATGACTGTTATTTATATAGCCTATTTTCATCTTACAAATTCAGGAACAAGATGTCCGTGATTCATGGTTTGTAGTTAATGCAATCACAACCCACTAGGCACACATCCTAAAACGAGCATATTTCAGCCTGTTGTCTCTGAGCAGTGGTCTTCAGATCCCTTACAGGTAGTACAAAACACTCTGCAGCGTAGCTCCAACTATAGAGCTGACATCCCCCCAAGCAAGGAGAACTCATGAAAAACCCCTCTTCTTTCCAATTTACTCAACGTACAGCATCTACATACTGTACTAAATTGTTCCAGAGGGGGACAGTTTGTGTGTTCGTCATCCATAGGTGCTCAGAGTGGTATTTTCAAAGTGCCTAGTGATATAAACTCTATCCCCTCTGCAACAGCAAAACAGCACACACACTATCCCAACTTGCCAATAGCTCCAGTAACAATTTCTGTGCAGATATGGTGATGTGTTGGTTTTTTTTCAAGTAGCACAGGACCACCTGGGACCCTGAGAATTTAGCAACAAAGACGCGATGCCCTCATTTCATCTGCATCTCTGTCACTCTAACACTCTCAAGCCAGAGAAATCTTTTTTTAACTTTTATTTCTTGGAGCTGTAACACATTCTCAGTAGAGGTGTGGATTCCTGTACAAAGAATTTGTGTTTTTCTGTATATAACCTTTGGGGACTTAATAGGCTTTAGTCCACAAATTCCCCTGTTTCTAAAACAGAGAAAAACTAGCTCTAGCACACCCATGCATATTCAATACAATGCACAATGATTATTCCTTTCTAGTGTACATGCATATTTAAAATCACTAGCAGGCACCAGGCTTCTGTTCCTAAGTCACTCACCGGTGGCTTCAAATGCCATCCCTAAGGCCTGCGCCCCTGCACACTCCCACAAAGGAAATAATATTATTGGTGGAACATCTTGTGACAATCCTATCTTCCAAAATTCACCCCAGATCATACATTTTTAAACTCAGATGGAATCAGTTGCTCTGTTTGCTTTTCCTGGGTAATAAGTCATTTCTGAAAGGTTTTAAAAATGATGAATGGACCGTAGATGCCCTATCCTCATACAAAGGCACCGTCTTATCATTTCAAGAGACACACAGGCCCTAAACTTGATTCCACTTCCTCACCTGCAGATTTCCACACAGGAGATCCACATTTACCATTTCTATTATCTTAAAAGGAGCTGTCATTATTTCAGATCTTTGCATACAAATGCTTTTCCTGACTAGACATCTGTGTGACTAAAATGAAAGCCTTTCCTTTCAGACAGTTTTTGCTAGTAGCTTTTTTCCCCCCCACTTTCAGATTCAATGAAATTTCTCTAACCCCGTTCCAAGACCTGCACTGCGCAGCTAAATTACTGAGCCATCGCATCTCTGCTGATACCAGTAGGGCTGTGTGGAGGTTATAAAGGTTTGTCTGGGCAACTACAGCACTTTTGAGGGCTGTAAGACAAAAATGCAACGTGGTCTGGGCAGGTATGCTAAAGTCACCGTGTGGTATTTCACAGAAAAAGCAAAAAGAGCAACTAAAGTCTAATCTTAGTAGCTTTTCTAGTTAGCCTAGTGAAATGTGAATTAAGTAACTATCTGCAAACACTTTCTTTCTCTTACAGCTAAGAAGTTGAGTACTTTGGTGACAACCTACAATTGCAGATCTTTGAGGCAAAGGGATTTTAATCTGTGACCTTCTTCATGTGGGGAAGTCACTGTTATGCAGGGCATTGCACCTTTCACTTTATACAGCATCATCAGCAGGGAGAGGAGGGAAAATGCTCCGTTAGCTTCTTGCCATGCATACAGAAGTAGGTCTAAAGAAAGCATACAGCTTGACATCAGTCCTGGGAAGCAGAATGGGACATAACTGTCATAGAGATAATTGGATTGAGTTTCACGACTGCATTCTTGTACACTGGTATTCATTTTAGGGATTATTCATGCCAGCTATTTTAGGCGCCTCACTTAGGTATGTACAAAGTCACTCTCTCTGTGCTCCATTTATAGCCAATAGAGGAAAACACTCTGAGCTGCCTTTAAGTTTCACTGACTTGTACAGAAGGATTCAATTCCTAATTTAGATCCCTAAAGTTGACTGTATAAATCCCTCCAGTGTTTGTACATCACTAATTATGTCAGGATTGCTAATTGTCTTTGATAACTATGAACCTGATCTTCCACTGTTTCAATCAGACCTCAGAAGGTTCTGGCTCAAAGCCCACCTGCAAATACAAAGTTTTACAGAGAAGATATTTCTCAGTACTTTTTTTATTCTTTTTAGGTGCAGCAAAGCATATCAACATGTTACCTGATGGAAAACACATGATTATTTCTTTTGTGCTCAGCTCCGTTTCTAAATGGCGATCCTGAACTTGTCCAAGTTTTTCTGGGCTCTGCACAGAAGACAGTTTTTTCAAGTGGGGTCTAGAAAAAAAGTGTAGCTTAAATGACAAATGTTACTCCAAACCTGTGCAGTATCACTACAGCTGCATGATTAACATTAAAGGAGAACTTTTGCAGTGCAGGTAACTGCCATACCCTGCTGTGTTAGTGGAGAGAACAACCTGAAATTACTGAAGGATGTAATGTGGTTATGGATGCATTTTAGCAGNAAAAAAAAAAAAGTTTTGTCAGTGTAAACTGAGGTGGCTAAACTCCATAGCCCTAACTGTGAAATCCAGAAGAGATTTGCAGGTAAGTCATATATTTCTCCGCTCCTATTAAGATAGGTAGGCAACAACAAGAAAGAGAAAAGGGTGAAGACTTGCTTAACAAGACCAGGAATGGTCAAAATAGGATGGAAATTACATCTGGACAACCTCCCCAAACATTTAACTTCAAAGTCAGACTTTTTGCTACTTCTTAAGGAACAGGGATAACAGCACTGAGAAGCAGAAGCGGTTGGTTGGTCATGCTGATTTCTTAGACTGAGAGGTTAATGATAATGAACAGAAGCAATTTTTCTTGCAAGATATCTGTAATTTTGTTGTAAACTAGAAATGAGAACAATAGACAAAATATTATCTGAACATGACAGAAGGCTGCAAATTAGAAGTGGGGAAAAGGGGGTTTTCAGCACAAGGAAGCTGTTTTGAAGCTGTTGGAACCTGAAGGAACATGACAAAGAGAGGAGGAGTTTAACTATTTCCTAAAAGAGATAAATCAATATTTTACGTGTGTGTATAAAACTATTTTTACAAAGTCATTTATGAACTGAAGAAATAATGTTAACAGCAAAAATCAGATCCAATCCACTGGATGTGCCAGGACAGCTTATTATCTACTGGGTTTTTAGTATAACCTTAACTGTGGAGATGTGTAAAACACCCCTACACTTTAAGATGGTGTTGTTCTATGGATGCATATTTTCTAGTCTTGAATAGAAGAACGGATTTTTATCTGTTTTCACCTTCCAGCTCACATAAGCGGGAAGAAAACTAGGAACTGATGCCACATGTGGGAGGGATGGAGAGCCTTCTTGGAAAAATGGCTTGCCCAGGCTACAGAGATAGGGATTGTATAAACATTGGTTTTCTAATGTGTTACGGGACTGCTGGAGTTACTGCTATGTTACAGCTAAATCCAGAAAAACAATTTAAGGTATATTAAATATGGTAATTTTGTACTGCTCCTTAGGAAATTATCTCTCCAGTGATACCAGATAAGTCAACCGAAATACAAGAAATGTAATTTCTTCTTCAGTCTTCTTTGATTTAAAGAAACACGCAAAATATTCAAAAATCAAGGGGACATTCTCTCTTATTTAAAGTCATTTACTCAAGAACTGCAGGGTCACGGCCCTTTGCTCATGGAAGTCAGTAACAGACCCCTTCTAAAATGGCTGAAAAGCTAAAGTGGCTTTTTCTGCCAGCCCTAGCATGGAATCCAGCATCACCACTTCTGAGGCCAGCTCCATACATAACCATAGAAAAGTGAGGGTTGTTCAGTCTTTTGTTCATCTCTCTAAAAGGAGGATAACATGTCACCTCTTCCATCCTTCATTTACAGAATCAATTTCAGTTTGGGTTCCTGGATTTCCCTGACAGAAGCACGTGCAGGCACATAACAGGCCTGACGCATTTTAAATACTGGGTTGTTAGATGGCACAGCCCATTTGGAGTAAGCCTCACAGTACTGGCTGCATGGAACCCATGAAGATTGTACTACAGCCCTGATTCACTTGTCCAATATACACATATCCAATCTCTGATGATCTTCCCTGATGAGTTTTTACAGCTCTGTGATACTCTAACTCCCTATGAAACAACAACTAAATTTCTTTGTGACAAAGAGTGACAGAATTAGTGGCAAATCTCATTGCTCTAAGTTGGAAACTCTCATGAAGTTTTAATGCACAACAAGCACAATGAAAAAAACCCCACCGACCTGAAAGCTTTGCTTTGCAAAGGTATCTGATCTAATTTTAATAAGTGTCAACCACATCAGTTGCACATAACCTGGTTTCTCTGAAGGGTGCTCTCATAATATTATGCTGCAAAATCTTACTTTTCTCCATCACTGAAGCTTCTTAAACAAATAAATCAGCAGTGAGTCCTGTAACTTTGCAACCTGGCTGTAAGTGAAAACTGTCTCTAAGTCTCCCTGTATGCGTATGCTAGCACTTGTAGTTTGGCAAGTTAACTGGAATAGCAGCCCCTTCACCACAAACATGGTTTTCGTCAAGTACGTTCCAAGTGCACAGCTTGTTTTCCACGCAGTAAGTAAACAAATAGGTTTTGTTCAAAATATGGCGCCTTTTGCACTCTTCAGGTGTTTCTCAAAAGCCCTTTTTTGTCTCTACCACAGAAAACAGAAGTTTTGAGTTGCATGGGCATGCTGCATCTCAGATGACAGTGATCTCATCGTAGAGTGGGTGGGACGGAGGTTGTTGGCCATCTTCTGAGGCTTGGAGCAAACAGGTGGCTAATGGAAATCAGCATGGAAGTGTTTCGCACTGTGTCTGGGGGAGAATGTGAGTGTATGCTACCTCAAGTATGGATTTTGTGTCAGTGATGACATTAAAACCATGTATTGCACTGTGAAGCTAGCTTACTGTAAGTGCACACCATCTTCAAAAGCATGTAGCATAGGGCAGCTGGTCTGCTTAAATTTAGACTTCATCTTATTGCCTACTACCTTCTTCTGGGTACAGTGAAAACACAAACTGAACCATTGAAAATAACTTTTAAGTGCTCTTTTTGATAGCAACACTCACTCTCCTACCTAGACCAAAGCTGTCAAATTATCAAATATCAACATTTAGAGCTGGGAGTGGAGGATGGAGAAGGAAGCAGTGGAGAGGAGGAAAAGGCAGCAGAACAGTTTGCTCATTATGAAAGGGAAAATGTATTCCACTAATACACCAAAAGGGAAAAATAATTTCCCTTTTGAGGCACGTCTTATGTCAATAGAGAAGTTGTTATTTTGGATCCAGACATTGAGACCAACTAAAAAAAATCAAAGAAAAAATGTTGACAATTTGATACTGGCTAGATTGGTCTCTGCTGTCCGTGTGAAGGTCTTAGACATTCAAACATATTCTTCAGCCGTTATAACTGTGATTTACAGAAAGATTTCTGAGGCTACAAAACCTGGACCCTGTTGGCAATATAAAGGTAATGCTTAGTTTACAGCAGATACAGGCAAGATAGACAAAAGATTAAGAGAACTGCAACAAGCTTTACAGCAAAAAAAATCTTAAAAAAAAAAAAAGGAAAAAAAATACTCAGGGCAGCTGCCATAATGGGAAGAGTCCCCAGTAAATTAAGAAGTTTGGCAATATTCATTCATCTGCTAAAGCTGCGGCAAGTATCGTGGTTCTCTTCTACCTGGGGAAAGTTGCAGGCCACCTGCACAGGGTCTGATTCTGAGAGAAAGCACATCCTCGGACAAACTCCCAGTTCTTTAGGTCAAGGAGTAAACTCATATGTCTGAACATTACGTTCATGGAGATTGCTGAGCAAGGGATGACCTCAGGAGAGGGGAAGACATCTGCTTAACGCATCTAGAAACTAAAGCAATATGCCACTTTCTCAGTGAACATCAAGGATGTATTTAAAATAGCTCCGTTATTGTTATACAGAGTGAAGCACTCACAGCATATGGGCACAGAAAGCCCTCCTGTGGTCTTCACAGCTCTCCCAGAGCCCCAGTTTTTGGGACAGACTCACATTAGCAGCTGAGCCAGAGCACCTTCACAGGTCTCAGCATCTCCGGAGCCCACATTTCAGGTCAAGGACACTCACTGGTACCAGTGAGATGCTTCAGCATGCTCTGAAAAGGATCCTTTTATATTCAGGGAGACATATGTACCACCTGCCTGTCATGGAGCTCCTCAGCAAACACCACTTGGACACCTGTCTTCTTGAACTAGAGGGAGAGTCAGAGTCAAATCAACCTGGTAACTGGCAGGAGAGCACAAGGTGTCAGCTGGAAAGCAGGAGTCCTAACTCCAACGGAGCACATCTCAATATATTACAATGCATTAGAAGTATTAAAGCACTTCAGCTTGCGTAGTTTATAAGTTATGAGTACAAAGGGCATTTACCTTTTAATAATGTTTTTATGAGCTGCCTGAGTGGTTTGCAAGCAGTTCAATATCCACTGCTGCATACCGTTACTGCTGTATTTTCTAGAAGACTGCTTGGGAAACACAAGAAAGAAAATGACTGTGATCAAAGCGAAATTACAATACACAATTGCATTTCTGTGAACGCTCTGCACAGCTAATACAAATAGACTGGAAAAATTGATTCAACAGGACCCATCAGAAAAACAAAGCAGTGGTTCCAAAACCATACCCCTTACAGGTATGCTTTTAAATAACTCTGCGCTTCAAATTCGTGGCTTATAATGTCAACGCAAATCTGAAATGATAGGGAAAAGGAAATAATTTTGAGTTCTTTTATTGGACCTTTGTGCGCAGATAATGTCACAAACAAAATATTTTGCTCTTACTCAGCACTAATTTGATCATCCTGAAATGACACAAGCAAATGGACTACCTACTTTTGCAAGATAACGTTATGCATTTTCAATTGTATTTCCAAATTGTTAAACGCCCACTCATTAGTGTATCAAATACATTTTCAAATAAGTGCTTTGGCAAGCTAGTATTGTTTTCAGCAAACACTGTTTTCACAATGCATTTTTTTATACTTTGCAGAAAATGTTCTTGAAAAGATAGTGATGCTATAAATTCATTGGATGGCTGCATTTATACGGTCTGTGGCTTATGTTATCTATTTCTTCTAGGAGGTTGCTAAAAATATTCACATCCCTTCTTGGTTGGTCATTCATTGCTCCAGAGTGGAGAGTCACTTTGATTTGCACAAAGATCTTTTACATTTTTGGTGTAAATTGTAAATAAATACAAAAGTTCATATTCATTCACTATTTTGGAAGAAATTCAAATTTCAGAACTTCGCTAGGATGCTGACTTAAAGGATGTGGAAAAGGCACAAGTAAATTGATTTTAGCTTTTAAATCCCAGTTGTTGTTTACACTCTACATGCATTAATCTCACTGAATTACATGCAGGGAAAATCCACATTTCTGGATATTAATCTCAAGGATACCCAGACCTTTTTGGTCAGGAAGTGAAACTGGAGATTTTGAAAAGACTAATTTCTTTTATGTTTTTATCACGCCACAATTTCTGTTTTGGGCTGGGATAGCAACCTTGACACAGCTGCTGGCTGGCTTAGCCCTCAAACCAAAAATCACATCTCATCTAAAGACTCTTGAGACTGGTGGGAACCTTTGACTCTGTTGTAGCAAAGATTGGTGCAGGTCTCAGGGGCTCTGCTTGCCCTCCTATCAGTGTCAGGTTGATGTCTTTGGGACCCCAGGGGACGGGTGTGCACATCGAGCGCTGTCAGAGATGGCTGACTTGGCCACATCAACAAACTTCTGATGCATGAGGTCCATGTGGAGCCACAGCCCATGAACACGGTGTCGTGGGTGGCGTAAGCACACCCTGTATTTATATTAGTAACGTGCTTTGGGGAAATGGAGCAGCAGCATCTCTAAGTCTGGCTAGCAAAATGTTGGTCCTGTTTAATGTATCTTTTCATAAATTACTTTCTTCAAAGCAACCCATTTTTTGGACAAGGCAGAGTGCAAGAAGAACAGTTGGTTTTATATTCCTATCACACTCGGCACACACAGGGAATAGTGAAGGGCAAGAGGCGAAGTCGGGGTTTTCTTCGGGGCCCCAGAGCAAAAGCAGATATTAGGGTGGCTGATATTTTGATAACCTTTCCTGTGTCCCAGTGGTAGCCCTGAATATGCTTTGTAGATACACTCAGCAACCAACGCACTGAACTATGTATTTTTTACATTGGCAGCAGTTGTCTTTTGCTGTGTCAATTTATGTAGGTTTATAGGAAGGCTTAATTCTTGTTTTGACAGCTACCGAATT
This sequence comes from Chionis minor, assembly GCA_013398295.1. Lineage (NCBI taxonomy): Eukaryota > Metazoa > Chordata > Aves > Charadriiformes > Chionidae > Chionis > Chionis minor. The sequence continues at coordinate 311,184 of VZSF01001160.1, read as the reverse complement.
GTTCTGTGGTCCTGAAGGACTGATTATGGTTTTCCTACTTTCAGCCTGTTTCAGACATTCAAATCCTAATGGCAGTTGTGCTAAGTTTGTTTTTGGTTTTTAATAAAAGGTGCTTGGCAGCCAAGCTGTGTAATCCTTTGGGTCCAACATTTCATCATTAAAGGGAGAAGTGGATTTCTTTCTGAATTGCTTGGAAAACATATTGCTTCTAAATTATATGGATTCCTGTTTGATTCCCTGCTGAAAGTACAGGCGGGATTGTCGTCTGACAGAGGGGGTACTTATTTTCAGTTACTCTATGTGAGAGTTTAACTTCTGTTGATAAATTAAGGTAGATGTGTGGAGTTTTCTACCTGGCTTCTTCATATGCTGGCAGCAAACATTGAACGAGGATTGCATGAGCACAGTGCCGCCAGCAGTATGGCCACAATGACTACGCTTTACTCAGAATCATCATTTAGGATCTCATTAGCTCCTGTTAAAAGGCATGACTAAACTTTTGACATTAGATGTACAAATACATCATTAACACCTTTTAGTCCATCATCTATACTGCAGCATTTCTAATCGCAATCGAATGGAAACTATGCTACAAAGAGCTTTTGCATGTACTAAAGAGCACTGAAACAAAAAGCTACATTAAGAAGGCAGGGATTTTTTCTGTTCCCTTCTTGCATATTAAAACAGTAATATTTATTTATTATCCTAACTTAGATTGTCTTTGTGCCATGAACAGTAGAACACTTTTCCTTTTTCTCGTCTTTCCAAAGTGATGTAGGACAAAACACCCAGCATTTTCATGTTGTTTCTTCTTCACCTGCCAATCTGCATGACTCACATTCACGTGTTTTACAAGTTTTCTGTGGAGAGTCACTTCCCTTAACTCCATTGGCTAGCTGATTACCAAATGCTTACGAAAGTTTAACAGGATTTATGGAATTCAGGTCAAAAATATCACATATGGCGCTACAGAGACTTAGCTATTCTAATAAGACCAAATACTCAGAAGTCCATTTTGGCCAAATTCAGCCCAATTACAGGACTGTGATCCAGACCATATGTAATGAAATCTTCAGCGAGTTCTGGCGTTGTAGTATATTTAATGGAAAGCAGCTCAGCATACATTTGCATGTGCTACCTTTTCCACACGATGATTTTGCAAGGCGATTCTCCAATGAATCTTGCTTTTTTTCATGCTACCAGCAAACACCAGGGGAGACAAAGCAGGTACAAAAATGGGAATGAACATTGTTCTACTGTTCTATAATTGCAAGCCTACGGTTGGACAAATATTGAGCTGCAGCATGCAATATCACTTTTTGAGCATTGTGGGAATGTGATTTACAATTCCCTCTGTGGGAGGAAAGAAAGCTTTATTCTTTCCATTCCTACTTAGACTAAAGTATCTACATCAACAATATCTGAGACTACTAAGACAGGATTGTAAGAAGTGCAGGTATTCGGTAACTATAAGGACCAGAATGCCTGAATTACAGCAACAGAAAATATTCCCAGGATAGTCCACATTTTTTAGACGAGAGTAATCATGCAGCTTCTGTTATGATCAAGATATGAACATGCAGTCCTTAAAATATTTGAGGTAAAGAGTTGCCAAAAAGGATCAATAAAGGGGATTCAATGGAAATAACAAAAGAAACTGTGTACAAGACGTTGGGGAAGGACAGAATTAAAATGGACTTGTTTGGCCCTTGGTATCTTAGAAGGTACGTTTCTTCTCAAAAATCCTAGAAGTACAGGCACCACTTGATATAAATGAAGAGGCAATGAATTACAAGCAGTGTGATTTCTATGTCCTTTGAGGAGGCATGTCCTTGTCTTCCAGTGCAGAGGTAAAACGAGCTGATCCATAGGAGCTTATCTTCTGCATTTACACTAATTGAGGCCAGCCTCCCCTATGCAGGTTTTTTACACTCCCTGATTTTATTCTTTCTACCTGTTCTGCTTTGCCTTAAGGAAAGAAGAGGAGTTAAATTAATGAGTTGCTTTTGAAACATACTTTCCCAACAGTTACGTAACAGTGATTGAACACTTGTTGTTCTTGCGTAACTTTGACCTACATATCCAAGTAGTATACCTAGAGAAGCTTGATTCTTATTTCAAAGCCTACAGCCACAAGACTCAATTAAACAGGAACCTTAACTATGGTTTTTGCAGTTTTGTCATTGTTGCCTGTTGTGTAAACAGCTACTGAAATGTTTTGGCCATTCTTCAAACCACAGCACCAAACTATATTCGTCTGATCCTATATTGTCTGTTTAAGAAAATGTCTCTCTGTGCAGAACTTCCCACTGAGCAACTGCATACAATGAAATAATATTTGATCTAGTAGACCATGGTCTCATCCACATGTAAGTAAGACAAGATGGGAAGGGGAACTTTGTCCCACTTATTGATAATTCAGAATTATCAACTTCATCTGCCCCTGCAAAAGCCACCTAAGGGGAACTGCCAATCCCAAACCACAGTATCAGCAGAGGTCTGAAGAAGGGGAAATTTGAATGGAAATCATTTGCCTTTACTTCCCTGACTGTTTCATGGTACATCCTGATTTTACAAGAAAACAATTCTCCAACCAGTTCTTCTTCTTTGCGGGTGGACTGAAACCACTGCTGATGTGGACGACCTCATATTATAATCCAAGTCCTCCTCCTTGCTCACCCTCTACTGCATTTGACATGCCGCTGCTGTTCCATTTGTCCTGCCCTGTTTTTGCAAGTGCTGTGCTCCCTTCCTGCAGCACTGTCGGTTCAGCCCCCTATGCCTCTCCAGCTGTATCTCCACAGCAAAGGTGGGGAGAGAAGGAACGGTAGGAAGGGATTTATTAACAAAGGAAAATTAAACAAAACCTTAATGCCCTTCACAGTGGCAGGGCATGTTGAATTTTAATTCCAAGGGACCTGCTCTACAGCTCCTTTGTAAACACTGTCTCTTAAGAAGTTAATGTTGTGCAGTACATGCTTTTCACAGCCCTTCATCTTTTAACCTGGATGAGTGAGGCTGGAGCCTCATTGCATCCACCATTTACAACATATAGCCTAACAAGGCTCGCCTCACCACAGGAGGAGGGGGACCTGAGAGCAGAAGTGTAAGAAATGCAAGAAATAAATAAAATGTTGACCAACAAAAATTCCTGTCACTTCTTATGAGCCAGGCATCAATTCTGCCACTGAAAAAATCCACACAGCTTTAAGAGGGGAACTGAACAGGTTTCCTCTTGAAAATTTTCAAGTGGGTTTTGTTTCATCCATTGCATGTTGCGTTCTGCTCCAGGCTGCCAGGCCTGAAGGAGAAAGCACACAGGAGTGACACAGTACACATCCTTGGTACACGTGGCAAACCTGCTGCCTTGCGCGTGTTGCAGTGCAAGCACTGTGGTGGAGCAAAGGCACCTGGAACGATTGCAAGGAGGATGACTGGGCTATGGAAGTGCTCTGCTCTTGCAGAGGCACTGCAGTGGGCTCCTGGGGACTCAGTGTTTTAAAAGCTAAAACGTAGTCATTTTGAAAGGCATCTTCCATCTTACAGGTATCTTGTCTTTCAGGTGCCAAGGTACATATAGGTGCATAACCTGTTTCACCATCAGCTGCTGAAGGAACCATAAGGGCGGGTATGTTCTCCAGCTAACATGGTCACAGAATTATTTCTAGAGCAGTGGATACTTGCAAAGCCACCTGTGGTGTTTTCAGTGGAAAGCACAAAGGGAAGAAAGGGAGTAAGAACATAATGAAATGAGCCGCAGTGGTGTCCGCGGGAGGTATGGCAGCTTCAGCGCTCTCTCCCCTGTGCCTGTCCTTGAGTCAACCTGCCACTTCAGGAGCCCTAAGTACACTTAAATTTGAATTTCTTGCTCCCTCAGGTCTGTAACAAAGTCAGTGAGGGGGTTTACTAACTTGCAAGGCAAGTTCATGGCACTGTGTCTGATTAGCTGACAGCACGTTAAGCATGATACATAGCAGCAGTGGCACAGCGGCGATGACTGCCTCATCCCTTCAAAAATCACAGAGAGGACCCTATTGCTGTAACAGAGCAGTGATGCCATTTTTGGTTTTAAAGGTCTATCACTCTGTTGCAGGCAGATGTTAGTAAACTGCTGCTTCTGATGTTTGCAGAGGATGTGCTCTTTGGGGAGCAGTAGGTGACGGGAGTGTACATGGTGAGGTCCCAAAAAAATGAGCCATGGGAAATTCTCAGCCCTGATGAGGAACTCTCACACCCTGTCTTGCCTTACAAAATGTTGCTGCTGCTGCAACACGCCTTGTGCAGCTTGGTACCGTCCACAAAGCAGAACAAAACATCCCTTATTAAAATGGAATCACTCTGTAAGCGATATGAAAAGAAGGATGAAGTTTCAGTAAGAGGCACAGTTTCACCAAAAAGTCAAGGATCACCACATCCAACTTAATAGGACTGTTCCCATCAGGGGAAAAAAATGATCAAACTGCAGCTGAGATGACGTGTGGAGTTTTTTAACCCACATCAGTTTACCAGTAATCTGCTCTCCACTTCGGACAGAAAAGACTTTCAGCATCTTTAGGGTAAGTGTCTTAAGGGAAGAGTGTTGTCAGTACTAATAATCAAATGATAGAGATATTTTCTTGCAGGCTTGCTAGTACAGATTTTTGTCCTAACCTCCTTAGTCGTAACAAAAGAAATATCCTGAAGTCTGCACATCCCTTTGGCAATGCCATCAAGTCAATGAATTTCTATGAACAGATTAACTGGGACAGTTGTAACCTGTCTCTATTCCCATGCTAGATCGCTAATTACCTCCATTTGTTTTCTATAATGGACTTCTATCTCTGTGGGATTTTTTTTGCCACCAAAATCTGTCTCTCTCACAGCAATAGCAGTCCACATTCAGATTTGTCCCTCCAAGGGTAGTGTTTTCCTTTTCACATTTTTGTGCTTGTCAGCCATACAAGGCAGCACCCACCACCCACACTGCTGCAATCATCTCCTGAACCAAGTGGTTCCTGTGCCCAAATGCGTAGAGGCAATGTCTGCACTCCGTCATGCCCAGAAAAAATCCAAAGGGATTTTGCTGAACATGACAGAGCCATGGGTGAAATTGGTCTTTAAGGACCAGGATTTTCACAGGTTGTCTCAGTACCTGCCATATTTACCAGCCATAGATGCTGTAGCATTATATCCAGCATGTTTCAGTATCCTCTAGGATCAACAGGCTGCTTCTCCTTCTCAGTTGTTTTCTTGGTCTTTTTGATAAATTCTGTTTAAAAATGCTGCATTTTGAAACGCTGGCAAGGTTGTAAAGGCAGATACTGGTTCTGCTTTTGAGGACTGGCTGTGGCCGTGGTGGTGGCAGGGAGAAGGCAGCTGAAGGATTGCAGACCTGCCTTGCTCACGCAGCTCCAAGGTGCATAAATCCCAACAGGCTGGTTCTCCCTCCCTATGCACCCCAGGCAAAGCCATCTTTCCTCCCTACCTCCCTCTACATTTCCTTATTATTGAAGTCTCATGGATTTGTTCTTTTAAATTAGTTTGTAGAAACTCCACCTCCCCTCAAGAGCAAACTGCTGCCATCCCCATCACACTAGTGCTGTTGTCTTCTCTTTGGCAAGGAACGGTGTTGTCTGCATGATTTTGTGAATATACATTTGGCTTATGTTAAAAGTCACAAACTATCACCTGCTGGTATTTTTATTTTCTATCAAAAAAGAATATATGTCATTAATTGTTTCTCTGCCTATTTTTCTGAGGAATTAAATGAGCCTATCACCACACAGTTGCCTAGCAATGCAGACACAGAGCCACGGTACCCGCACCACTTCTTGGTAAAAAAAAAGAGTATTAAGAAAGAAGTGGCAATGATAAGCTTACACACAGTTACGAGCGAAGGATGATTAGCACTGTTTTCAGGAATGAGCTTGGTGCCATTTGGCCTAGGAACATTTACCAGTGAAATAATACAAACATCTAATGTGCAAGACACCAGTTTAGTAAGGAACAGTGAGGATGCCAGCAGTAATGAGGGCACTGATGTGTAGGGTGATGTTATCGGCTACGTTGGTTTCCTCTATCTGACATTTATCACTTAGGACATCAATGATGTAAACCAGTGACGCATCAAGGTGTAGGCTTGACAAAAGCCACCAGTGAATGTGTGATCTGCTGAGATCACATTGCTGAAACCAGCTGACTTCTACACACTGATCTCTATGGCAGCAATTCAAATTACATGGCGAACAAGGATTTCAGGACACTGTGATTGTGGCTGTAATTGCATCTGAGATGATACGTGGGTGAGGAGGATTCATCTACCAGTGACTAAAGCTCTGCTGGTAATTCATGATCTGTATATCAGATTCACAGGACTGGCACAACAGGGCTTTGTGTGAAAGGGGGCTTGTAGGCTAAAGCAATGTTGTGAAGGTGTGAAAAAGCACAAAGTCTGATTATTGTGGCTGTGATGCGCAGTAAGATAACAGAACGATGAGCAGCACATTCAGCGTCTAAATCACTAATAAAGATTTGCACCAGCTACTTGTGGCACTGGAGGGGTGAGGACACAAAGCAAGAAATGGCCAGGTGGGACATTCAGGGCAAGAAGTGAATACTGTGCTGCTAACTGGTGGAGCTTAGCACAGGGACCGACAGTTAGCTGACCCCAGAGTGAATAACAGAAGTGTAACAGAAACCAGTGCACAGAATCAACAGATCAGGGTGTGTGCAGCAGGGAGCGGTAGCACAAATTCTTTGTCATAATTTGTAGGTTTGATGCATTTTTCCTGTGTGCTGTCTGATCAACTTCACAGGGCGCATTATTTAATTGGTGGCTCCATGAAGTAACCTATCTCTGCATGACAAATCCCCTAAAGATGTGCAGTTGGGACAGACTGAGAGAGTCTGGTCCTTTGAAGAGGTGGGGTAGGAAACACCCTCTGAAGCAGCAGTAGAAGAGCAAAGGAGTGAGAAAAGTTGGTCTGGCACTTGGTAGGATCAAAAAGGCAAGAGAGATTTCTGCAACCTGCAGAGGGCCTGAGGACGTTGTGTGGGGGAATGTTTCTACAATTAAAGGGTATTGACAAATCTGGCTAATTTGGTGCATATGCACAGCTGGCTGCCTCTGCTTTGGCACGCACATGTGCGTTGTGCTCAGGGTAACACACTTGGAGGACCACGTGTTTTGCCCTTTGCAGCGATTCAGAAACTCAGCACAAAAAGCTCTTAAAATATACCACTGGGGGAGACGACCTGAAGCTGCCAGCACAAAGAAGCTGTGAAGTTTAAACCTTGCTTAAAAACCTCTGAAGTCACCTGAGAAACCTCACTCAAAGGCTTTGAAGGGAAAGACAGTTTTGAGTTATCTTTAAAGCTCTCAAAGTACTTAAGGCTATAGCTATACTGGTGAGCAATGCCCTGCCGAGGGAACAGACCTGTAGCATGACAAAGATGGAGCTGATATCCACACTGTGCATTTGGGGGGTTTACTTGCTGAGCAAACCCCCTGTGGTCCATCAGCCTGAGCACTGGCTGGCACCTGCATGGTGTGGGGTGCATGAGGGGCACCCCTGGAGAGCACCTTCAGGGCAAGCAACAGCTAAAGCGAAAGCTCGTTTCCCTGTGGCTTTTCCATAAGGTGGGGGCCAATCACAGGTTAAAAAAACGCTCTCCTGATGCAAACTAAAAAGCTGATGTGGGCATACACTGGAAGTGTGCTTCTGGGTCTGCCCAAATCGCTTGCACCCAGCAAGTGGCTCTGCATCCAGAATCCCGGAGACCACCAGGACACTGGTCCATCTCTCACCTCACCTAACCTGCAGAAACTACCTCCAAAGCTCTCTCCTAATGCTTTAGAAACAGATGGCAAAATGGCTGTGAGAAGAGGGAAAGCAGGAGACAGCTGAAGTGCCTTCCCTTCTCCCTCCTTTTTCTCTATAGAGCACAGAGAGGGCGGGAGGGAGGGCAGCCCCCACGCCCTCCTGCTCCAGAGGGAAACTGAATCCCCGTTTACTGCCTGCTTGGCGGATGCTCATACCATCAAAAGCTGGAGGATGCCCTGAGGTGAAGCTCTATTGATGTGTATTACTTTGAACCAATGAATATTTCATTACTGGAGAGAGAGAGAGAATATGAATCAATAATTCAGGAATAAAGAAAGGGGAAGGGCTGGGTTTGAACCACTGCTGGAAGACGCGTTCCACTTTTTGAAACACTTAAACTCTGTGGTTTCTTCAAAGACCACCTTAATTATATACAACTACAATCTTTTCCATAAAGTCTTAAAGCCACTGTATTCATCAGAGGAACAATCATCCCTTGCCCCATTACTCTAATCAACGAGCAACATTTAATACAAGGTTCCAAACCACAAACTTTCTTCTGGAGGTCATCTTTGATCCAGCCTCCCTCTGGAGGCAGGGGAAGAGGGAAGACAGAGAAAATGGGGAAACACCAGGAGAGGAAAAAACAAACCAGAATTAATTGAACAATAAAGTCCTGAAAAGGGAGGCAATGTAGCTACGTGCAACAGCAATGATACTTCTGCTCTAATTCCGTTTTGAACTGAGCCTTGAAGAAAAAGCGGAGATAAAGGATACTGATACAGAAAAAATAATCCTAGTTTTCCAGTAAAGCAAAACAGCTTGCTTCTTCTAAAGCATTAAGCTGAGATCTCAATTTGCAGCTAGAAGTATCTGGAATTTCTGGAATTTCGAAAGGCTTAGAAGAAAGCCGTTTTGCCAAATCCATATCTGTTAGCTTGGAAATTCTTGTTCAAACTGTTCACCCCTCAATAAAATATGTTTTTGAGATTGTTAAAATATCTTGTTTCCAAAAAGATACATTTCAAACAAAAATTTTCTGATATGGTGGTTAGAATGCCTTTATGACAGTAAATTTAAGAGATGATTTTCAAATGTGTAAAATGGTGGTATCAAAATGAAACATTTTACCTCACCACTCTAAATTGTTTTTAAATACAGATGGAAGCTATTTCTCTGTATTACTTGTTTTTGTCCTGATAAATCATACAAAATGTGTTCCCAACCTGCTCTCTCCCTTTGTGGTAAACTGTGCAAGAAGAGCAACATGCTGTGTTACTTGAAGCAGCAAAACACTGGATTGATGCGCATTTTCTTCCCTGGACAGCACTTAAAACATTTATCCTGTCCAACAGGGAGAGAACTTTTAAATTATCTTGGTTTTAAAGACAAAACTTAATAATGCCCATACGTACAACAGCAGTACCAGCTTCTTTTGCAATTCCTTTGTCAAATGTGCATTGCTATGGGTGCTCATTTATTCAATAAGAAGCAGAACAAAGGCTGGAATATCTCCTCAGATTTTCTTTAAAAAAAAAAAGGTTGGCCTGAGGTGTATTTATTTTGGTGAATGCAAGCTAAAGAAGTACAGTCGTAAGTAGGCTAACTTTAAGCTGACAGGGCAGGGTTAGTCATTAAATAATTAAGTTTGCGAATAAAATCCTGACAAAATTTTCACTAACTTCAGCAGCATTTGGATTTCACGCCAGGTGCTTTCACAGGAGTCATATTTCTTTTTACAGTGAAATGAAAGACAAAAGGACATGAAATAGTTCAATATTTGGCACAGCTGGGATCAAGATGACAAAATTAAACACTAACCTACGGGTTCACCAACGCTATATTTCATCCACACCTCATGGAGAACCTGGGGGCCCTTAGCAGCCAGCGGTGAGCCTGGCATGCTGCAGGATCAGGCCCACCCAGCAACCCCCTCCACATCTGTCATGGATAAGCCTGAAACATTTAGGTGTACACAGGAGCAGCACCCATAGGTAATTTTTTTATACACCTCCACTCACAAAAAGCAAACTGTTACCTGAGGAGGAACTGATCTAGTTTTAGTCATCTTTGGCACACATGTGGGTATAGACCAGGACCTGCATCCAGCTTAAGGCTGACGTGGCCATCTCAGCTGGTCACTTCATGTCCCTTTATTAGCAACAGCGAAAAAAAAGGCACTATAAGGGTGCAGCTCTTCTGACCCATTTGCAGTGCCAGCGAGGCTGGACCGCAGCCCAGAGGGCAAGTCGTGCTCATGAGAAACCACAGACGGGCTCTGATGCTTAGAGGAATTTCACCTTGTCTGTCCGAATGGATTGGCTTTAAAATGAAAGAAAATAAAACCACAAAGCTTTAAGTGTTTTCCGAGGCCCTCCCAGTTCCTCTAGCATCCTCAGTGGACCGGTGACAGCAGGGCTGTCCTCAGGACTGGGGGAGCTGGTACATCCTGAGGGTCATACCTGCCTCTGTGCCTCACCTGCAGTCATGTGGTACAGGTGAGCATGTGCTTCTTTTAACGCTTCTTCAGTTAATTTTCTTTGCAGATTCATTCACGGGCCTCATAAACATAATGACGGACATCATTTGGCGCTACACTGGAGATTTTATGGCTCCTGATATCGTTTGCAGAGTCGTTCGCTACTTCCAGGTATAGAAACCTCGTGCTCCCCTGTATGCCCAAGTCCATATGGCTTTGTGTCCCCACAGCAATAAACCCTAACAAAAATGCTGTATAGATGTTTTTGTAGCATCAGCAGTGCTAAAGGCTAAAAGTGATTATATAAAGTTGAAACACTTTTAATTAAAGCATATTACATATTTTAAATTTTGTGGACAAGATAAAGGAAAAAGATCTGGGTGAAAACACAAGGGTTTTTTTCTTCTTTTGTTTTCAGTAGAAGTTTTCAAATACTCTCAGTTCAATGTTCTCACTGACTTAATTTTCTGCAATAAATGTGTCTCAACTGCTGCCTCATATACCTTCTGCCCCAGGTGGTCCTTCTATATGCCTCAACTTACGTCCTCGTGTCACTAAGCATAGACCGGTATCATGCCATAGTTTACCCAATGAAGTTCTTGCAAGGAGGTAGGAGAATTTCTGTACCTTGCTATTGCTGTGGATATTATTGGATAGTTTTTTAGTTTCAAAATTCTTAACCTTGTTGCCATGAATTATTCATTCCTGCTGTAGCAACATTTGGACTTCTTTACAGTTTTCCAAATGGCAAAGGAGCTGTGGTTTTGAGATTTATTATCTGCACTTAGCCCTCAGCACTTTTTTTAAGCATTGTGTTAGCAGAGAATGAAATGACATTTTTAAAACTATAGAGGTTTTCATTATCTTCCAGCATTTTGGGAAGGTTATTATGTGCAAAAGCTATCCCTCATGCAACTATACTGGCTCTAGGAGCCCCAACAGCTATATTGTCTATTTATTCACACTAAAAAATAACTTGGACAGAGAGTGCAATATTGAGAACTTGATAAGAGAACTTCAAAAGCTACAGCATGCAAGTTTCAATATCTATTGTTTCTTGTAATTTCTTCTATTTGTTATTTTTACATACAAATATATCCTGGCTGCTTATCAGTACAATTTAAAGAACATGATTTCTTTCCTACAGAGCCTAAAGTGGGACGTTAAGTATGCTGCACTGAGCGAATAAACAGAAATAGCAGGTGGGGAGGAAGGGGAACAGTTACAAGAACCATGAGGTCTGGAAGACACACTTTAATCAGACGCAAATATCATTCTTGTTTTGGCGTAATGATGGCTTTTGACAGCCCACTCTATTCAGGCGATCAGATTAATGGTCTTTTCCAGCCTTAAAAACCTGAGAATCAATCACAGCCCAGGCAGTGGTGCCGCTTTGGCAGATGTTAAGGTCTGAAAACTTCAAATAGTTTGCGAAATTTAGCCTCATATTCCCCACCGTGCAGACCAACTTTTTCAGACGGGGGGGATTGATATCAAGGTTTTCTCAGCAGGTTTTGGGAGGCGCGGTATGCTCTGCAGCTCCGGCCGACATTGAGCCGGGCTTGGGAGGGCTCATAAATCACCTGAAGCACCGACTGCCAGCTGAGTGGGGCGAGCTGTGAGACAGGCTCGCTGACATTTCGTCTTCATATGTGGTACAGGAAAAGCAGCACCTGCTAAATTACCGCCTGGGCTTAGAAAAGAATTTGGTGGTTAATCTTTGCAAACCCCTCTGAAGTTGAAAAAAAGCCCACCATATCACCTCAAATCTTTATCAAAGCCTTTTTTAAACTCAGTCTCATTTCCTATACCTATACCATAAAGTTTTCTCTTTTTTTTTTAAGACTGGAGAAGAGCAGACATTGCACCCAGTTGAGGGGCAGCAGAGCCATCAGTGGGGTGCAGCTCCGGGGGGAAACAGGCCACGAGCAGAGATAACGCTGGCAAAGCGCACCTGCCTTGGGCAAGGGCTGGCTACACACTGATGGACAAGCAAAGACCATGTTTAAATGGAAAAAGGAGGCAGCTGTAAATTCGAAAGAATTATCTAGAGAGGTATATTTACTGTAGCAATTTCCTGGAATACGCATAAATATTCACCTTTTGCACCCAGCTATTCCTAGCAGAGGTGTCGTGTGGGGGACTTTTGAAATGCCCTCTTAGCCATTCTGCAGGCAGAGAACAAAGAGATTTATGAAACTTTGTCATTGGCAGTGACACAGAGAAACTTTAAAAACAATTCTGAGTCAACTTGTGGCAAATTTTTTTCCGACATGAAATGCTCATCCCCCAAAATTGCTCGATCAAGAAACAAAAGAGTTGTTTCTCCTTACCAATTTTAAAAATTATGTTTCCATGTAGCCTTGAAATATCATTTTGGAATAAAAAATAAATTTGCTTTGAAAGTGTCAAACAATTTATTGTTTTAAAAATTGTGGTTCAGTTACCAGCCTCAAGTCATCTTTAAAAACATTTGCATGGCTTCTAAGAAAACAAACTTCAACAGTTAAATATTTTATACTCACTTTGTGAATATACAAATGACCATAGAAAGTGTAGGAAGTGGAAGAATTACACATTCTAATCCTAATGCTTTTACTGTGTGAGGCACCTAATTTGATAACCAAAGGGGTCATTAAAAAAAATCGTAAAGTAAGATCAAAAAGAATAGAAACTGAGAAGTTATAGCAGAAGACATTTTATAAATATTTCACCATACTAAAAAAATGTGTGCAAACAGTATACAAACTAAACAGCAGGTGACAATAGAACTGCTTAAGTAAAAGACAAAACCCAAGCAGGTGTAAGCTGTCCATTGCATGGCTTTGGGCTGCAAATGATGCTAAGGTTCAGCAGATCAATGGGATTCTGGAACAGCTTGCTCTCTCTCGATTCAAAACCTAATTTTGAAATGGCACTCACTTTATAGAAGGATTGCATAACACTTCTGTTCAGGGTAGAAAGAACCAAAACTCCTCCCAAGAGGTGTTTCCCCACCACATGTTGCTGGGAGCAGACAGATGTGCACAAAACCACAGCCACAGCACACAGATGGTGGAAGCGGAGCAAAGGAGACAGTGACATGAAAGTATCCTTTAGGAAAGTCAGTGCCAGAGCTCACAACTGAGACTCCCGCTCCAGCCCTGGGTGTTAGTCTTGACCAACCCAGCATGAAAAACTCTCCATTTAGAGAGCAATATTGTTTTTAAAGGAAAATATGGAGTCTGGCTGAGTAGAATATCGTATTTCAAAAGCTGCTGTTTATTTGATTCCATTTGTAATTGATATAGTTCTAGTTATATGATTTGCTGGCATTTAGAGCATAGTAGAGCATTTACAAAAAACAACATAAAAAAGCCCGCTTGTGAGGCAGCCAATTAACAGTAGTCTGATAAAATAAAAATCTACTTACCTAGATGCTATCAGTGCCCTGTAAAGCCCTTTAGACTGGCAAGGCCATATTCTAGCAAACATGAGAGATATTTAAAAACAAGATTAAATGAACACTGCAGGTAATGTTTTATAAAACACAAAGATAAATACCACTCTTGCTGAGCCCAAATTGACCACTCTTCTTCAAATTAAGGGAATCACTACACAGTGCAAAAAATAAAGTGTATTATCCAAGTATGATATTTTCCCCTTAGAAATAGACATGTCGGGCCCACTGAGATTTGGATAGATGTAGTTTAAGTAGCTGGCTCACAATTGAAAAGCCCTTTCTGTCAGGAAATATTTTGTGAAACTTACTTTTAATATTCCTTTTGTTAAGTTTATTCTGTTATGCTTTAGGAAACTTTATGGTTCCCTTCTGCCTGTGTAATATTTATAGACTTAATCTAACCCTCTCACTTACGTCAATGTCATCAGAGTTCCCTTAAGCCCTAGATTAGCAAGACTGTATTTTGCTGAACGTGGGTAGCATTTAAAAATAAGCAGGATAAGCGAATATTTGCAACTGATGTTTTATAAAGCATAAAATTACTTTTGAATGTTTCTCTCACACACTTTTGTATTGCTTTTTGAGCTTCAAGGAGGAAAGATGTTCTTCTTGATATGTATAATTTAAAGTGATTTTCCATTTCACACACAATCTCGGGTATTTTGTAGAACAATGAAGTATTTCAACACCAAAGCTTCCCAGATCAAAAAATCTGTCCCCATCTGTTCCTCTCACAATCTGACTCAGGGGGAATAACTGCTGCTGAGAATCACTGGTAGTCCACAGATCAGCCTTTTTTCCCCACACTTCTCAGCTACAGCTACATGGATTTTAGCCAGAAGATGCAGATTTGTGAAAACAAACACCCTGGGGCTGTTTGCTCCAACCCGTCGATTTTTACAAAATTCCATGGGTACCTTCAGATATCATTTGATTTCCCACCAGTTTTCCCCTCTTGGAGTGGAGAAGACCAAAAGTCAATGGAAAGCAGTAGCCCAAACCTAACAAGTCTTTTGTGACTCTTCAGTTCCTGATCTTCGCCATAAGATCCAGCAGAAACTTCTAGTCAATGTTGGTTGTGGCAGATAAAACAGGGTTGAGCACTTGAACACCAGCCCACCATCATCTGCCCTGTCTCATAGTTAGCGGTCCACCCTTAGCATGGCTCAAGCATGTTCCCGACATCAGGAGCTAGGTTTGGTCCCTGCCGTGCCATGGAGAACTGCAGGAGATGTCTAGGCTCTCCAGGACCACATTTCTTTGGGGCAGTAGAATTGCAGTTGGAGTTAAAGGCAATTGGTTGTGCAATTTTGTCCCAATCTTGAACAGGGGAGTTTTCTCTTTCTTGATGGGAAGTGTTTTGCAAGCTTTCTCACTACAAGATGCATCAAAATGTTTAATTACCATTCCAAGGAGGATGTTTTTCACCTCCAGAACATCCATTACGCTCCAACCTAGTGTATGCTTTAAGTAACCCTTCCTGGTCTTAGTCTTCCTCTGTTATCTGTAGCACAAGGGCTCCTTCCTTCCTGTCTCTGTGTCCTCCGACTGACTGCTGCTTTGCTGTGCCAGGGCAAGGACGCGCAGTCGGACAGGCCTGCGGTCCTTTACGTTTGTTCATGATGTTGTCTTGGTGGCACAGAGGAACCTTTCGCATCTCACGTTTCTGACTTTTCCACCCTGACCAGTGCCTTTCTCATTGTATTTCAGATTCACTGGACCCTTAGCGTATTTAGAAAAAACAATTGTTTTTTCTTGTTTAAAATACAAGCCCGTAACCACATGATTTTTTATCATGAGAAAAAAGATGAAATCCCCATACTCCTTTGCAGTCTTTTCAACATCAACCAGCTGCAGATCAAAACGCCCTTTCTTCACGCAGTTTCCTTCCCCTCCCTGAGTTTCTACCAGTACTGCTGTAAGGGGCCAGTTGCACCAGCACCCCCATTAACACCGTCTGTTTGACTCTTGCACAGA
This sequence comes from Chionis minor, assembly GCA_013398295.1. Taxonomy (NCBI): domain Eukaryota; kingdom Metazoa; phylum Chordata; class Aves; order Charadriiformes; family Chionidae; genus Chionis; species Chionis minor. Next base: position 295,484 of record VZSF01001160.1, on the reverse strand, counting down.
AAGACAGGCGAAAGTTCTTATTGGAGTGGCCTGGAGCCTCTCTTTCCTCTTTTCCATACCGACTCTGATTATTTTTGGGAAACGGCAGCTCTCCAACGGGGAAGTGCAATGCTGGGCTCTCTGGCCTGATGACTCCTACTGGATACCCTACATGACAGTGGTGGCTTTCCTGGTGTACTTCATTCCTCTGATCATTATCAGGTAAGCCTGAACTGTAGTCAGCAAGCGTGTGGTGAAAGCTGTCAAGTGTGCAATCAGCTTAATGCTTTAATTTCTACTCATTCATCACGATTTCATTTCCACACCTGCCTTATAGCTGCTTCAGTTTTTGCCACATAATGCATGGGTCACTGTACTTGCCCTGGGTGTTCTCCATGCCGTATTAATAGACAGAAACATTTTCTCTGAAAAAAAGGACTGAATCTCTAAGTGTGTCCACTTACCTCTGCAGATTCAAGCTTGAAAGATACCATTATAAATCCAGTAAGAATGTCTAGCTATTATGACAAAACATAGTTTTAATAAAAGAACACGAGATGACACTTCCCGCTAATTAAACTAAAATTAACTTAAAGTGCTTTCAAGCTTCATAGTACTAGAAGAGTGTTTCTTCACCAGGAAAGAAATCTTCAAGTGCTTGAAGCTGCCAACCACCCCTAAAATATGAACAAATAAAATTCGTCCCATTTTGTAATGGGAAACGTGAGCTGCAAATATTTGAGACTGATTTACCCAAAATCACAAAGACTATCTGCAACACAATCTGCTTTTAAACCGAGGTCAGTCAATATCCCAGCCTGTGCTTGGTGATCAGTTAATTTTATTGCCTCCCTCTGGGGTTCTGTCATTAGCCACTTTTAGACAAAAATTTCCTAGCCAGGAGGAGCTAATAATTCAAAGGAGCAGTCAAAAACTGATGTGGAAGAGGAGTGAGGCTTCTTAACTGCCTTGAAAGGCTGCCGGTGGCAGCAACTTTTTTCTGAGCCCAGACATATTCTTTTTTCTTTCCCTTTTATTCTCTTTCAGTAGAATGGTTACAATAAGATTTCTTGGTGTCCATCTCTTCTTCTTAGTGGCAAAGACGACTTGCTGGGACTCTTTTCATTCCCCATAATTTGGTGACATGCTGTTTGGGCTGTGAGACAGGAGCTACGTTTGCGTGTCCCTTGGACATCTTTCATGGTCCATCTGCTTTTCCAGCAGGTGATGAGCCATGCGTCACAGTTAGCTTCCTGCTCGTTAGCACCCCAGGTGAGAGCAGGATGGGGGGGCGGGGCTGGTCTTTTCTAGATGATGACAGGACTGGCTACATAAGCTAAATAGTAAAGATCATGTCATAGTTTTAGTTCCTTTCCAGCTGAGTTGTGCCATGAAGTTTAATCACAGAGATTAGGTCCTGGAGCTTCTAACAGAAACACGTTTTTCTCTGATGGAACCAAAACCACAGGAGCATGGAAAATGTAGTGCTTGAGCTCATCTAGCTGACTTTTTGAGACAAATTCAACATTGACCTGTGTCGGTCCTCAGAGAGAAGGAAAAATTTTTATACTTTGCTTGGAACACATCAGTTTGCTAATCCTTCCATTTTTGTGCCAGATTGCACAGATATACAAAAAAAATAATGAGAAGTTCTCCTTGAAGAAAGGACATGATAATAATAGAGAAAAACTGCTCCCAGATTATCAAATTGCTCTTCCTTCCTAGACAGGATCATTTCTCTTCTTATGTTTGTTTGTAACTTAAAGCCAGGCTAGCTTTACATAAACCAACAAATATTGTTGGGAATATGTAAATAAGAATGTGGGTCTGCAGACCGGCACTAGCAGCAAAAAGAATAAACACACACAGAAGAGACAAAAAGTAATTTAACTTTGCAAAAGAAATGTCACTAGAAAACTTTGAGGCTGGTTGTTACTATGAGAGGAGTTTTGTTACAAATCTGCTCAAGTAGCCAGCAACCAGGAAATTCTAGCCAGCATCTTAAGTGTTTTAGGGAAAAGGCCCATAGCCTGTCCAGTTATCAGTCATTCCACAGGTGTGTGAAACATTCCTTTCACACTCAAACTGACAGATTCGCACGCTTTCTATTAAAGTTCAGCCACTCCTTTTTGCGTGGCTATATACACGTTTGGCAAGAAAAGGCAAACTACATCGCAACAAATTTTTCAGAGCTGCTGATATTATGCTCCCATCCTCCCTGCCAAAGAAATGTATTCAAACCAGATCAGCTCCGTGACTTGCTTTACAGTAAATCCCCAGAAGCAAGAAGGTGATGAAGACACGAGGGGAAAGGGAAAGGGAGTGAAACTGGCATTTCATGAAATTGCCCTGACAGCTGAGACATGAATAAAGCATCCCAAAATTTTGGCGGCTTTAACCTTAAGCAACTTTCACACGAGAAGTTTATGGCAGGACAGGAACCTAAAACACTGGCCTTGGAGCCGCAGGGCAGAGCAGTGCCCAAAGATGTTCCTGGTTTCAGTGTACACTAACACGAATGCTCCCACACCCTTGCCAGCAGAAGTCAAATTTTTGACAGGTCCTAAGCAGTGCCAGGCACTGGGAGGTAGGAAGGATGGTGGTGCAGGGAAGGATTTTTGGATGCCCATATATTACTAGTTTTCAGTGGTTCTATTTTCTTCAGAATAGAGTGGATTGTCTAAAACCACATAAAAAGAGGATTACCACCGGGGCAAAGTCAGCAGAGACATTATGAACAAATGCCACACAGTTTGGAAAAAACTGGTTTTTTAAAACATTTTTTTTCAAGTTTCAAGCATACAACTGAAGGTTGCAACTTTACCAATTGATGCATCTGTAAAACATCTGTCAACGTAGCCTCAAAGCATGACATCTCTTTCTTCAAAATTTCTTGGCAGCCCAGAAGTTTAAAGCTCATCCACCTGATGTGGCTGCAGCATATAAATACTCTTCTAAGCAGGTTGCAGCTAAAGAACAGCAGGAATGGCTGTTAACATCTGCAGGGACTCAATTTCTCTGCCGAAGTTTTGTTCCACCAAATGCTTTCAGATGCACAGTAAGTTTGATGACAAACGAGACACTGTTTTGTTAAGGGTGAGTGAGAGAGATCACATACATTGTAGTTGTGTGTCACTGTCGAAAGATTAATTACAAAAATGAAAGGTGTTATTTAGTAAATGACAGAAAGCATATTGTGGTGGGTTTTTTTTTTTTTTCAATGACCTTTAGCTGAAGATGTTATTAAAAAAAGGCCACAATATAACAATGGAGAGATGATCCATAAACATGTGACTGAAAAGTCAAGGTTTGGTATCTAAGAAGCCAGGAATACAAATAAAGCAGAAGCTAAGGCACACACCACACTTCTAAGTGAGTGATGCAGCATGCATACAGAGAAAGAATAAGACCTTTTCTGCAATAATTCATTTTGTTTGCACAGCTACTTTATTTTTTCTACTGAAGGACTCTGCTTTAACTGCATGGCAGGTGCCTGACGCGATGTGGGACACTGGCTGGCAGACTTAATTCTTAATTAGTTCTGCTGCCTGAGTCTGCTGAAAACCTAACCTCCAGAGCAAAGCAGTTCACTGATGACAGCACTTCTTCTGGTGCAGTTCATCCGAAGTGCATACAAAGGATAAAATTTTACTTTTCAGGTGCAGGACTTAATTCCGCACTAGATACGCTGCCTTGGCTGAGCGGTTTTCACTTGCTACAGTCCAGGTACCATCATCTTTTAAGCTTCTCTCCTCCATCCCCCAGCTCTCTTGGCAGAGCTGATTTCACATGTTCCTGACACAGCCTTCAGCTAACTCACAGGAGTTGTGTTATTCATAACACCGCAGCTCGTGGAATGAATTATTTAGCTGATAACCTTATGCTCAGTCTGGAACACCCTTTCACTGATGAGCTAAATCCCCAAGACATGGTGTGAACAAATCCTGTAGCTTCCAAGCCAAAACGTGAACCAAAAGAAAACAACAGTCTGTCCTTTTTTTTTTTTTTTTTTAATGTATAGTAGAATCTTTTAGGTTGGAAAAGAAATTTAAGATCATTGAGTCCAACCTGGCACTGCCAAGTCCACTACTAAACCATGTCCCTAAGCACCACATCTACCTGTCTTTTAAATACCTCCGGGGATGACGACTCCACCACTTTCCCTGGGAAAACTGTTCCAATGCTTGACTGCCCTTTCAGTGAAGATATTTTTGCTAATATCCAATCTAAACCTCCCCTGGTGCAACTTGAGGCCATTTCCTCTTGTCCTGTCACTTGTTCCTGACCCCCAGCTTTCTAGAACCTCCTTTCAGGTAGTTGTAAAGAGGGATAAGGTCTCCCCCAGCCTCCTTTTCTCCAGGCTAAACAATCCCAGTTCCCTCAGCCACTCCGCATAAGACTTGTTCTCTAGACCCCTCACAGCTTTTTTGCCCTTCTTTGGAGGTATATTTGAAAAGGTAACCTATGAACAGAACCGCAACAGCTCTGAAAGTTTTAAATACTTGGGAGGCCTGTTCTCACCACTTCTTCACAACTGGAGACTCAGCAATCAGTTATCAGACAGTTTGTGGTTTTGTGGCGAGCTTTTTATCTGATTATATTACAAATGAACAAGACCTGAATAACGGAAAGAGAATGGAAAGCTGTGATTAGATTTTTAACCCGTGTGTGGTTATTTTTGAGAGCTGAGAAAAGGGGAGAGTATTTGTTCTTCTCATGTAAAAGCTCCCCTCCTTCCCACTGTCTCAGTGTTGGTCAGGGAGAGACACAGATCCTGCTTAAGGTTCTTCTTTACAGCACTTAAAAACTTGTCCTGTTCTCCCCTCTTATTTAGACTAATCCACCATATTTTCTGCAGCTGATATTGTCAACCCCAGAAAATTCATAAAAATTAATTAAGCAACCACAACTAATTTGTTCTCTCCTATTCTGGGACAAGTGTCATCAGTCATTTCTCCTACACCAAGATACACCAAGCAAAGCTCAAACGGTATCTGTGATAACTGAATACCTCTGGAGCATTGTTGAACAGAGGTTAAATATGGGTCAAATCAAGCTTACAGTCAGCTTTCCTGCAAATATTTGCACCTGTGCCCCTCAGGTCCTGTGACAGGGGGACAGGAGAGCTACTAGGTTTCTATTCTGTATCACTACTGGGTGCCAAACCATAATTATATTCTGTCACTTGATTATCCAGAAATCCAGAGTCTTTTTAGCTGCTATTCATGGCTGCCAAATGTATTTTTTTATATTTCAACCTGATAAATGCAATACATAGGCTTTTATCCAATATAATTCCAAGTTCAGGTTAAAAAACATTGTGAAAGTTCCTCTTGAAGCACATAGGAAAAAATATCCATCTGCTGTTTTAAAATCAAAATTCCAAAGAGAACATTTGCTTTGGAGCAGCAAAAAAAATAATTAGAAGAGAAAAAAACAGAATCAGCTAAAAGGAAAAATACAGAACTAAAACAAGGACATTGCAATGAAATTTAAAAAAAAAAAAAATAAATAAAAGGTATTTGTCTGAATTAAATCAAATAAAGGAAATAAAAGTACCATTAATAAAAATGCCAAAGCTCTTTTTTTTAACTCAATTCAGTGAGCACAATCATTTTTGCTTGCAATTTCCATTTCTAAATGAAAAAGCCTAGATCTTGCACATATGTTCAAATATCTGCCTGTCTATTCAATTATCCGTTACACATGCTTTCAATGGCTTGTTCAGATGAAGTTACATATGCCTTTTGTCTTTGGATAAATAGTGCTGTAAATTAGCTACCATAAAACATAACGCAGCTGCATCACTTTGCACAAATAAAGTACAAGGAACAATAGGCAATGCTGGATGATAAATACAAGCAATTAGCAGGGAGCTTAAGAGCATTTTTCGCCATGGCAAAGGCTCATTTTCCTAGTAAATACTGAGGCTGGGTGGGACACTAACATAATGCAATCATTTATTTGAAGTAAAAATAAAAACCTGTGTAAAGAGTGGGCAGATCAGTAACTTTTTTGATTGATAATATCAATAGATGGCTTTACCAGAAGACATTTTATTTTCCAAAACAAAAGTGATCTATGAATTAAAAATAAAGCTGGAGTGGGACTATTCATAGTAGCATTTGTATGACTCACCATAGATTAGTTATTTACATGGACAAAGAATGATATAATTACAAATAGGGTCATATTAAACAACATCATTAACAAATAACATGCTACAATGAACATGCTTCTCAGTCCTTCCGAATTTGAATCAAGCTAAATGATTTTTGGAGCTGCAATGAATTTAATTTGCTGAGATACATCCATAGTCTGAACCATATTCTTGTATTTTCCTGCCACCTTTCCAGATATCTATTTTATCAGGGCTAGAAAAATCACTGCATTTTCAGACCAAGAGCATGTCCTTTCTACCCTGTGGTCCTCAAATTCTGAGTAGCTCCTTCTCAAAAAGCCTTGAATTATTTTTCTATCCAGGTTTGACTACTCGCTCTCCCCTTTTATTAGTCTCTCACGTGCAAGTAATGGACCACAACAAGTCATATAGCATTATGACATTATACTATGTGTTAAAATGACCACAGCACATGTTTGTATAGAATCCCCAGTGAGGGCTAGAAGACCAGTGCAATATACACTTACAAAGAAACCTTAAAACATCTGTACCTCACAAACTGTACATCACATCTCCCAGCACTTTCTGTGGAGACAGGAGCAAGCAGCACGCAGGCATGTCACATGTGTTGGAAAATGAGGTTTGTGGCAATGTGTACGGGTGTGCTTTTACATCTTGGCAGTGAAGGCTGAGCAGCTTGATAACGAGAGGAAGGAAACAGAGATCACGATACCATCAGAATGGTGCAGACCATTGCTGAACACCCTCCTGTCCGTCTGAATTGCAGTCGTCCTCTGTGCTCTGCTACTCTTTGCTCATCTGCCACTTCATTTTCCATCAAGTGGGAATTTCTTACCACCCTTTGAGATGCCACCAACTGCCATGTCCTTCTCCAGCTGCGTTTTACAGAAAGAAAGAAGCTACAAATGCATTCTGAAAAAAAACCCCTGCTTTTCCCTTGTAAGAAAAATACAACTTCTGTTCCATAAGTGCTCTCTTTTTATTGTTGGGGCTTTGAAACACACACGCAGATGCTTTTTATGATCTTAAGCTTTGCGTGACACATTTCTGGAAACTCCAGTTTCCTAGCTCCATGCCAGCATATCTGGGGGGAAGAAAAAAAAAAAAAAAAAAGATTAGGCATTAATCAGATCTGGAGTCCCAGAGAGATCAAAGCATAAAGGCTTAATCGTGGCTGGTAAAACAGTCACTGGGAAGTGCACCTAGCACGACAAATGACTCGTCTTTCCTGACACCCACTCTGAGCAGCTTTACACCACCTCTGGTCCCCTCCCGATAAGGAAGGCTCCAGTGGATCCAGCCATAGAGAAAACAAAGATCAACAGAGACAAAAACACCAATACAAATCCGTTACATTGGCAGCACTTTAGAAGCCACTGGATTAAACCAGGAATTAAACTTTCCCCTGGACTTCTGAAAATTAAGAATTCAAGTGAAACAGCATATAATCTCACATGTGAAATGCCAAGTGTATTCCAGGGCCTGACGTCACATCCCACAACTGGTGCGCGAAGAGTAGAGCTGCCCTAATTGCATCCAGTGAAAAGGGATGCTCCTACCATTCTCTGCAGCCAAAAGGACAGGGTTTCTGGGGTCGGAGGGAAAGCAAGCGAGGAACCTAACTTCGTAATTCAATACTTGTGGCTCCTGGCTAGAAGTAGGGAATCTGAGTATTTTGACAATGGAGTTAGTCTCCTTCATCCCGATGTTTAGGCAACGCTGACTGTGTCCTGCTGGATACATGCAGGTATGCATCAGAGGGGATATTGTTTCAACTGCAAATAAAAAGGTCAAGCTAGTAATAACAGGATAGGGAGAAAATAGAAACAGGATGTTTAGGAGCTGGCTTACAATTATCATTATAACACATTCTTACTCATTGGAACTATCAAAGGAGAAATGATACATGAATTTTCCACCATTGTCAGTACAAAGTACAAAGGAACTCTCAAGTGCACCCGCTGATAAATAAACTGGTTCTTGAAAAATCAGGATATAAAAGGAAAATGTTCAAGTCAGCTGGGAGCCATGCTGGACCTTTGAAAGGATTAAGGAGGGCAAGCCAGAGTCCGCAGCAGATGCATGCAAAACCCTCGCTGGGCAAGTACGCTACTTCTCTGCTGCACAGCCCGGACTGCAGGTTGAATTTTCAGATCTCACCTACTGAGCCCAGAAACCAGATGGCTTGAACTTCCACAGAAAGGAAGCCTCCAAGGCACAAGTATTTGTGTGCCTTTGCAAGCGTGTCTAGGAATTGAGGGTGCTGTAGGAAAGGCTCATACATCAATCTGAAAGCTTTAATGTCTCTTCTGCTAATAAAAATAAGCCATGTGGTAGTAAGACATGTTTTTGTCTCTATAAAACACCCTGAAATAATCTCCCTAGCTGTATCTTTTTCACAGTCACCACTAAGGCTTATGGTAATTAATGGTCAGGCTGCCCCCGGCCTTCTATTATGATGCTTGGTTTTTACATTGGGAAAATGTGGCAACCCAAGTGCGTTAGCTGAAATATTTTTAAATTATTTTTGTCTTCCTTTAGGAGACTAAAAAGGAAAACACCAGTCAAAAGTATGCTGTTGCTTAGTGATTTTAGCTGCATGCTATGAATGCTTGCAGGAGAAAAGGCAGACAGAGTGAGGCCTCGTATTTTTTTTATGTAGACTGATGAAAAGGTAACATCCTCATCCAGGATGTGGGTATAAACAGCTCTTCAGCTCGAAGTAATTATTTTTACCTATTCTGTATTAAATAAATAGAGCTCCAGGTTTATTATCACCTAGGGAAAAGTCATAGCTATCCAAGATCATTGTGGACTAGGGCACTTTTCATCTTTCTCATTAAAAGCATATGTGTATTCCCCTCTAAATATGTAAATTGTGGTGGATCTGGTTTTGAATCATCTAACTCTTCCCATCTACCTGATACTTCTGTCCTCTTTGGTTTCAGTCACAGGACCTTGAGACCTCAAAGTCAGCACCATGGTACTTAACTGCATTTCTCATGGATCTCGCCCCTGTTGATATCCCCAGGGCACTGTTTTATTTGTCAGCTTCATGCTCACAAAGTAACACCAAAACAGCCAAAACAGGTCTGTCCCCTTGCTTCCCCCACTTCAGGGCTAATGTTCTTCTTGCAGCTCCCAAGCCCACAAGCACACCCTTGTGCAGGGATGAAGTGCCTCCTGCCTGGGGCTGATACCCAGGCTTATTTGGCCTCAGCTAGCTCAAAATTCCCAAGAAGTTCTTTCCTGCGAGATCTTGGCCAAATCATTGCATTCCTCTGCACCTCAGATTTGACACCTGCAAAGCCAGGACAATCATAATGACTTCCATGGTGAAAACTCTTCAGATCTGCTTCTGAAAAATACTATGGGAGAGTCATATTTTACTTACTATTGTTGTTGTAATTATTATTATTATTATTCCTATGAAATCATGTCATCTCTATGAGCTCCTTATACATAGATAAGTATATTCATAGAGCACTAATGACTGGGATGTCAATTAAATTTATTGTAGCTCATAATATCAATGACTCTCTCCCTTCCGTAGCGTCATATACTCAATCGTGATTCGAACCATCTGGATGAAGAGCAAAGCTCAGGCTGTCATCATATCCAGCTGCCCTGGTGAGTCTCAGCACACATGTGTCTCCAGCCTCACGATTCACATCCGGCTGGTTCCCCCAAATCCTGGAATGCCTGGATATGCAGTGTCACGTTGGGCCCCATCACTGCAGTGGGAATGGGGTTTCTGTAATTGCTCATTATAACTCTCTTCTACCTTTTTTACGTTCTTTTCTTTGACACTAAATCCCCTTTAGAGAAACAATAGAAAACATCTGTGAGAAAAAAATTAAAAGATAAAAGAAGTCCCTATAGTGGAACTTAGAATCCCTATTCGTAGAATTTTGCCCATTTCCAGAATAAAGTTTTTCTAGCAGGTACTTAAGGAAGTCTTTTCCTGTGCTTTTGTATGACCTAGCAAGTCTGGATTTTGGTCAAGATCAAAATTCCTGGCTACAGAAAGCCATAAAACAAGCTGAGCTTTCCACCCCAAGACCATAAACTTTTTTTGACGGTTCTGATTGATTTTGGCAAAGAATCTGAGCACAAATCTTTTCAAGATCCTCGCTTGTCAGCTGCCTTTCCTATTAGTTATGGAGAATAGTATGTTCTTTTATGCTAATGTCTTTTGCAACACAACTGTAAGAATACCCAACCAGTTAGTGCAGCCAACTGATGAGTGCAAACACATCAAACTGTGGGGACCAAGTTACTGGTATTTGCCTGAAGCAGGATTCTGGATCACATATGGTACAGGAGGAAGTGTCCTAATGTGATGTCGCACATATTCAGGTATCTTTATGTCATAATCTGGCATCTGTCAACTATAATCCAAGGTTTGCTACTCTTTGGAAAACCTTGAGCAGGACTGATTTCTAATGATCCTGCCTTCACGACACAATCAGTATTAATTAGTCTTGAAAAAAAGGTCATTCTTCTTGTCCAAGAGGTATATTCTGCTCTCTAAGTCAACAAGTGATTTCCAGTAATATTAAAGTGTGGAATAATTTCAAGCTTCTAGATGGGACGTTTCACTGATAACAAGTCCATATTACTTTTATTTACATATTTTGTCTTATAAATTATACAGCCTTGATATGCTATTCTTATAAGAGGTGCAAAAAGTCATGTACACAGAGTTATTTCCAATTACATTAATCAAAATTCTAGTCCTAAGTTTCGACTACAAGAGTTTAAAGATGTTTTGATAAAAAATGACCTTCCTGTATATTCACTATGGTGAACCTAATTATTCTGACCCAGCAACATGAACAGCAAATTGATGTTAATAATGAAATTAGGCATATTATTGCAATCATTATTCAAATACAGAGCTTGATTCTCGGAGACATTAGTGTGACTTCAGAGGAAATGAGATCAACCAGCCTTGGTGTAAAACTGAATAGGATTTGCTTCTTAATTCAAGCCACACTTCATCTCTGAAAAGCTAGCCTAACAGCATTTCGTATTTCATTACTGACTCAACATGGAGAGTAAAATGCATGACTGATTATCCAAAGCATCAAAAAGATTAAGAAGTTAAGGGAATGGAGTAGGTAGCTTTTAAAATCCTCCTGACTGAAATGCAGTTAAAAGCAAACAGGTTTTGCCAGGTTGTTTCTTCTGTTTTCCTAATTACAGCTGCCAGTTTCTTTCAGCAAATGTCTCCTATAGCACCACTGTGGTTGCATTTTCTAGTTGTGGTGGTGCATGGTTTTTATTAGATTGATACAGTTGGGCAAATAAGCAGCGGTTCTCCTGACTAAGTGTTGAGGATCAGGAATACCCAGCTGCCACAATGCTTCCGGAAGACGTCTTCTGCTTACATTTCCCCTTTTGATTTTGGGTGGCTCAGGTTTTGAGTGTCCAACTTGAGCCAGTTTGCAAGTGTCTGAATTTCAGGAACCACCTAGCCCCTGCTTGATGCCAGGGATGGATGGGCTATGTATCGCTGTCGTGCCCATGGAGGTACGTGCTGACGCATCCGTACACCAACCATCCTCTTTTACTAGCTGAACTGTTCTTTCCCCAGGTGGCAAAACCTCTGCTGGCTACACCAGTCGTGGGTTCATATCCAGGGCAAAAGTGAAAGCGATCAAGTACAGCATCGTAATTATCCTTGGTAAGTGAGAAGCCCCATAGCTGGTAGGTAGGGAGGGTGCCGGTATCAGGAAGCTGGTCTTCCTCAGCTCCCTCCACCATTGGTGGATAAAGTGCAATAGATGGCTCAGAGAAGGAGCTTTACTTAGACCCCCTGACTTGCCTTCTGACCTTGTCCTTCACCTCTCCTCTGGTTGATAGCGTCCTATTTCAGGCATCTGACATAAGCCTCAGATGAAATGATATGCACAGCCCTTCACATGAATAAAGTAAGGGAGGGACATTGCCTAAAAGGAACAAAGGAAGGGCTCATCTGCTTCCCAACCAGGCTGCCAAAAGACTTGGCAACTGCGTTGTGTTTTAGGCTTTGAGACTATGTATAGCACGTTAGCTGCTGGGGCGGTGCAAGGGAGAGGAAGGAGAAGTGAGGGATGCAGAGCATCTGAATTTGATGTGAGAGGTGTGTTGCCTGCTGAGGTGGGAAGAACAAGCTCTCCTTTCCCAACCGGGCAGCAGATGACTCAGTGCAGGTGTCCTCCGTCTCCCAGGGAGATGACATTATCCTGATGGAATTAGGAGGTTGACATTTTATCTTGATAAATAAAGGCAGCATCACACAGGGCTGGTGATTAGCTGCCAGAGACAGGCAGGAAGGCGACTGAAGCTATTTACTCCCAAGGGCTGACAGCCATCCCCTACCACTGAAAAAGAGATCACTCCTCTTTCCAATGTTACAGAAAATTCAGATGGCATGATATTGTGATAATAGCTACTACTGAGTAGTGAGCTTAGCTCACTGTTTAGCGGTAGTGTCTGCAGACATGAGAAAGGCCAGTGTGATTCAGGCTTTTCAGAAGCTCAAGAACAGCTTCTCTGTGTCTGAATTTTTCTGCGTGGCAATCAGAGAAAGCTTTTGTCAGAAACAACTGCTATTGCAACTCCATCAGATGTTAAGAGCTCACCTGGATGCTCAGTATTTCAAAGGACCTTGATAAACTCAGGCACCCAGCGTCTCTTGACATGCAAACAGATGAAGGCAACCCTGGATTTCTTCAAGGCCACTTGAAGTCCTGTGTAGTCAGTGTTATGATCTATACACTGACAATGCATATTGCTATTTTGACAGTATCTGTGCATCGACACTGCCAGTTTGATTACTCTAGAAAACAGGAGGGGAATTTGCCTCTTCCGTGCACATTCAGTGAACGCTCTGCCAACGAAGAAATACTGATTAATATGGCAAGAAAGCAAGCATGAAGTCACTCTGCTGTCTCATTTGGCTCAGGGAGAGATTGTGTGTCTGATTTCACAGATACCTGTACATTTCAACCCAGGTACTTATAGCTTAGTTGAGTAAACTGCCTGTTCCAATGTTTCTATGTAGATATTGAATCAAAAGCCTTTGTGAAAGGAGATGACATAGAAATTTGTGAGGGGCAGATTAATTCCCTATGCCTGCAAATGACGGTAAACCTGCGGCCTTTTTATTTCCACCACCTCTGAACAAAAACAGGGGCAATGAGCAACACAGTCCTCTCTTCCCTTCCCCAAATTAATCTCTCAAATCGCAGTATAGTAATTAGTCTTCCTGCACTGTCCATGTACACAGTACCTCCAACCAGCATGCAAAATGACAGGTTGGTCTGCCATAATGTGGTGTGAAAGGGGGTCATTCCTTGCTCCTGGGTGTCTAAGAGCCCTTTTTAATAGGTGGCTGTGACAGGCAGCGCTGTCACGGAGCGGCACTTTGGTGCTTTGTACATTTAGATTGGCTGCTCACTCAGGGGACCATTAAAAGAGCGCTTCTCTATAACTGATGATGTTTTAACTGGCTACCTATTTACCCTTTATGTGTTGTGTAGCATTCAGAAGTACCTCAATACGTCTAGAGGGAGTACTTTAAACACTTAGAGGAGCACACATATTATATTTTATGGGCATTAAAATAAAAATAAAGACAAATAAAAGCAAAAATCTAATAACTAGTCTTTTAAATAAGACCCTGAATAGGGAGATTTTTTTTCATGAACAAATATTTATGTGTTATGACTATCTCTCTATGCTCTATGTGTGTGATTACCTCCCTAAACAGTTAAACTATCTAACGTCAAGCACTTCCTCTCTCTTCCAGCATTCGTTCTCTGTTGGAGCCCTTACTTTCTTTTTGATATCCTGGACAACTTCAACATACTCCCTGAGACCAAAGAACGCTTCTATGCATCCGTGATCATTCAGAACCTGCCAGCCTTGAACAGTGCCATCAACCCCCTCATCTACTGCCTCTTCAGCAACCGCCTCTGCCCTCCTTTCGAGTATCACTTCTTTACTGTCACTCTGACTACCCTCTAAAATGGGAGGGAACACATAAACACAGTCCCTAAACTGACTACCTGTTTTATTCCCGTTTAATTCTGACCATTCCTTATTTTCTTTAGGGAAAGAAGAACTCGAAGGCTAGGAGGGACTTTCCGGGACAGGAGTGATGGAGGGCAGGAGATGCAGGTCCTGTCCAAACCAGAGTATATCTAGCAGAGATGGTGCTCTGCAATGCTATGCTGGGACCTGTACCAAGGGAAGTGGAGGTCCCCCACAAGCCCCGTGCACCATGAATGGACAGACATGAACTGGAGAGAGCCCGCACCTCACTGCCATTGAGCAGTGCACGTATTTTGGATTGGCACTACAGCTTCAGCAACTGCACACTGCCAGCGCCAAACTCAGTACGAGGGGTTTGCATGCCATTGTTGTAAGGGCTTATTTTGGTTTTCAAGCAAGCTGTAATATGTATGTATTCCAAAAGTCAAAAAAACAATGTAAATGTTGTCTACTTAAAGTCTTCTCTATTTTTCAGGAGTCACTAGAAGTCATCTGCTGTACCATCTGGCTCATATAACTGATAAAGAGTACTTACAGTTACAGAGTAGAGACCATACTTAAAATGAAAACACAGGCACTTTTCCAAGGAGAACACATCACCGTCACGCTATATACTTACATCTGAGTTTCCTACATAACCTTTTATGAAGTTGTAGCCAGAGAAGAGGGGACTGAAGGGCTGGGTTACTGCCTCCCATCTCTCCTGGCCCACGTAGCTCACACCAGTCCTCTCAGCTGCACCATCCCTGCAGCTCATCCTCCCCTTCCTGTGCAGTAATTTCTTGCTGTCCCACCTTGGTGCATCAATGGCCCCCCAGGGTCCCTGCAGGGGTCCCATGTGACACATACGGACAGTTATATATTTCTGCGTTACTGTATTATCGAAGCATTTGCCAACCCATCCCAGACCCTGTGGTGTATCACGTGCACAGATCCTCATGTGCTTCTGTGACAAAGGCCCTGAGCAGTCTTTTGGGGACCCCGTGGGGAGCCGCCATACGGGGCACTTCATCAGCGCAGATCAATCTCGGCGCCCACACACCATCATTTCCCTAGCTCATGCCCTGTGTAATTCAGCCGCGTCGCTTAAATCATGCAGCATACACATCTTTAGACAACCTCAAACGTGGAAAAAGACCTGAGTAAAACCATAAAACCCAAATAACATTTGGAAAAAAATTGTCTGTTGATGGTCCAGTCTTGTAAACTCATTGTGGGGTCCACAGAGCACCGACCATCAGGCAGAGCTTTGCTGCAACAGCACCCCAAGCAGCTGGGCATACACTTCCCCCAGCCCTTGGTGCATCCTCCCACCACACTGTTCTCAAGTTTACGGAGAAACACTCTCACGCAGTTTCAGCAGGTAGGTGGATGATATTGACTTCATTTCACCGCAAGGCAGTTAAAAGTGTTTGTATGATAATATACACTGGCAAGTGCATTTGCTTCCTCTCAGTAAAAAAATTGCATTCTTACTTAAGTGGAGTGAGTTCAAACAGGGGTTTTTTTTTATTAAGATGATCCTTTGCAATGAGTTTGTTCCCTGCAAAACAAAAACTGAATAAAATTTATAATTACCTATATTACAAAAATCTTTTTTCCTAAGTAGGAGATACATAAAATCGTGGGGCTTTATGTTCTCAGGAAAATAAATAAGTTTTCTCTTTTTATTACTATGAAGTTCTGTTATGTCTAAATTTTGGTAACAGCTTAATTAAAACCATGAATCTACACCAGCCTTTACAGCCACCACCTTGGATAGATTGTACATAAGAACTAGACAACTAGATACTTTTTTTTTTTTTTTTGTGGGCATGTTATAACTTTCCCAAAAGTGGACTGCTTGATTTAAGCCTCATAGTGATGGTTTTTTTCTTAACTTTTTCAGCTGATACCCATACACTGGCTACCTACTTCTGAACAATTAACAGAGTTCATGGACTTAATACCTGGAAATCATGTAACATTTCTAAGCAGTAGTTTGATTTGCGAATGTAACATGACTCAATCCCACTAAATTTACAGATTATTCATGGGGGTCGCCACATGAACTCTCCCATCTAAATTAAGCATATGAATGAGTAAATGTAGGACTCCAGCCTTAAATGACATCATTACCCATTTATTTTCAAAGAAACGGTCTTTTTTGTTTCATTCATTATTATTATATTATGCACCATTTACATGTTGCTTATATCCTTTTTCTTCTGGACATGATTGTGATGCCCTTCCTTGTATGAGCATCTTTCAGTTTAAATGGCCTCACACCACTTTTTTCTGCATCCCTTCCAAGTGCTTCCATACAGAAATAAATAAATAATCTCATTTGCTATCCTGATTTCTTACTGTGCAGAAAACGACATTTTACTACCTTTTTGTATTCTCCAAAACTTTTGTTGTGAAGAAACAGAAAAAGCTGAGTTTTTCCATTAGTTTGGAAAACACTTGCATAGCCTTCCTTTGTCTCTTGGGAGAGTGATTTAAGGAATTTCACCTGACTCCAGTAGGTTTCTTATTCTATGTCTGCAACTTGCTCTACATCTGTTGACTGTTTAGTTGCTTAATGGTGATGGAGTTGTTGCAAAGGCCCCCCCACCTATGTGGAGAGGTAGCAAGTCAGTCAAGGTCCGAATGCCCAGAGAGAGAGTCTGAACGCAAGAAGAAGAGGGCACCCAGCTGGTTTGTCCATGACAGCCCAAGAGGACCTGTGTTTTTAATCAGCTGTAGCACTTCAAGATGCATCTGTGAGATCCTTCCAACATTCCCACAGCAGGAAGAAATATTTGTATGCATGACTATTAGGACATAAAATCCTCTATGATTATAGAATCCCAGGAAGCATGAAAAATCAGATACTCATCCCTCAGAGAAGTCACATCAAACAGCATAGGACTAGGATACATTTCAAACTAATACATTCATTCCAGAGAATAGAAAATGTGTGCTTTCTGTGACAGGTTCAAATAAACTCTGGATGAGAAAGCAGTTTACTTGCTGTTGGATGTTTTTTCATTTAATTTAAAGTTCAATTCTCTTAGTCCAGATTTCCATCTGTTGCTAAATGTGTAAAGCAGTATTTTGTCTTTCATCTTGATTTTGCCTTTCTGTCTTCTTTGTTATTCTTACTTTGAAAAAACTAATGCAAGACAGCAAAATTTAACATCTAAATCACTGGGAGGTATACTCTAATAATGGAGTACAATATTCACCATTGCAACCATGGAAGAATAACAAAGTAAAAGCCTACCTTGAAGCATTTTGCATCCTCCTGCATGCTGCTGACCAAGAGCTTAGNAAAAAAAAAAAAAAAAGGTAGAGGTAGCCACTGCCTGTTTGTTTGTAGGTTTGGGGGGTTATTTTGAAAGATCTCTTTCATGGAAAAATAATAATTTTTTTTTTTTTATATAATTATTCAAATCCTTTTGATATGATACTGGATGATTTGTCTTCCACAGAACAAAAAAAATTACCAATGCGTGTATGAATGAAGCTCCATACTCTACAAGTTACCTAGACAATATGAATTGTCTTAGTGTGAATCAGGCACATAAATGTCATTACAGAAGCAGATTTACACAGTATTTTTTTTGAGTACTGGCTATTGCAAGCATCCAACCCCTACTGATAGCAGTCTCCAAGAAGGACATATAGACAGGAGAAGTAAACGCGAGTCCAGTACATATTTTAGTTCAAGCTCTGGAGTTTGAATACCAGAAAACTTTGTGCGTATTAAGATTTCATATTTTCTTGACACTACAAGATGCAAGAAATCAGGAAAATGCTCTCTCAAACCACAGGCCCCTGTTCAAAACAAATGTTCTAAAAAAAGAACATTTTCAAAGTGACTTTGGCAAAGAATTTCTCAAGAGCTGAGTGCTTTGGGGTAACACCAACCTGAGATAATTAAGAATAGTCTCTTGGCACTCTCTCTACAAAGAATACACTTGCTGTCAAGATGCCTCAAGTTACACGTCCCTTCAGAAAGCTCTACCTCGCTGCTTGTGCAGATTTGTTTAAGACAAGAACCCAGAAGGCATCAAGCTACCTGCCACTTCACCTAACTCCTCACAAGGATTCCATGTACTCTTCAGAAATGCTTGATGAAAACAGAACCACTACAAAAGAAAGAAATTGCAGAAAGTGCAGCAAAAGAAGTATATAGACGCTGTGGGCATAAGTGCCTTCTTTCAAGAGAGGAATCATTCCATAGATAGAAATAACAAGTGCAGAAGCTATCTGTCTCTACCTTCCAAGTAAGAGCCTGGTGCTTACAGTAGTAGAGATTTTAGTTTATTCGTCAGCCTTGGAAACGTGATTGATTTGGGGAGTAAATGCAATTTTTAGTGTAAGGTAAAATACGTTTCATTTTCTTTAGCAAACTGTAATTTATTTTACACAGCACTCAATTTAGATAAGCATTATAGCTGAATGGTTCATCAGATAATCTTTTGTCATGTTTGATGGCATCTTATTCTGAGTACGCATAAAATACAGGGGTAGAGGGTTAGGCATACAAACTCAGGCACGAATTTACAAATAGATGTCACTGATTCCTGAGGCTGAGTTGATTATAAGATTAACTGTTAATTTAGACTCAAGCAAAGCAAATGAAAATGGGCTAAAATTCAGCATCTTTAATAAATTCAATAAAAATGAATAGAGTCTGGGGCATCCCATAAAAAGATCTGGATGATCTTCAGGACCCTACTAGCAGAAATTTGGTGAAATGTACCACGCTGTGTGCCAATAATCAATTATACCAATTACAAGAAATTCTCTTATAAATTGGGAGCTCATCAGCTGGAAATAACTGAAGAGAAGAAAGCTTCGAGTGTATTCATCAGCCAGACGATGCCTGGTTACTGACAGCAATGCAGCTGGTGGGCTAATATGGTCCCAACATGGACCTGGTGAAGCATTTGTCAGAGAGCTAAGGCTGTGCTAGTGTCACCATTACCCCTTGTTGAGATCACTCTGCACAAAATAAGAGAAAGAAAGAACAACTTGAGTCTTTGGCTTGTAGGGCTGGTAAAAAAGAAAGCTTAAAAAGGGGTATTTCTGCTGTCTGTTAACACAAGGATGTCAACAGAAAAGGGAGGGAGAGGAGAGAACGACTTAAAATACATGACAAATCTGCAACAAACCCCGCCCCCCGGAATAATCTCACCATGAATAAATTTGTATAAATTCAGCAGACACAATGATCAGCCTGCCTAGACCTTATTGCATGGGTCAGGAACAAGGTTTTTGGGAATAAGAGAGCCCTCCTAGTTTGTACTATGGCTGTTTATTGAGATCTAAATGCAAAGCAAGGCAAGACTTTCTGTGCAAGCTTTTCAAGGGGACTAGGGGATGGTTTCTCTCATTTTGAGTCGTGCTAATCACCATGCCTTTGCAATGGTGCAGCAAGGAGATCTGATATGAAGAATATCAGCGGGGGACATTTATTTGGAGAGATAATGTCTTCTCTAATCAAGGTGATGGAGATGGAAAAGTGAATGAACTTTCAGGCATGAGCATGCCCTCCCCATCCCTGCCCTACCAACTCACATCACATGTTTCAGCAAAGTGCCTGCCTTTTCACTTGTGTTGAGGCTTCCATGTTGAGACCAATACTGATGATAGCAGAGTTATACAAGCATTACTCTTTATAGTATAATCCTTTCTCCTCTTTGCCCAAGATACCGTGGCTTGCACTTTTTGGTCTCACTCGCCAATCTCGTGTTGGAACTGCAGCCTACAGCCACACTGGTGGCTTGCAGACACCCTGGTCTACTCACCTGGTAGCCGGGTTGCCTCTCAACTACTCTTACATGGGCTCATGGTTTTATAAAGAAGTGCTTAAGAGCCTGTAATTGGGTGTACATTTATGCATGGTGTGACTATAAAACTGCACCTCCTGGGCAGTACAGACTAATGCCAAAGGGAAAAATTCTTGTGGCCATAAATTGATAAATTGTCCTTTACTTAAAGGATTTGGGTCTCTTAAATGCATTACACAGAAAATTAAAGAAGTCAGCCTCCCTTGATCATGCTAAAAGCTAAAAGGTACTTTATGAAGCTACCATAGGGTGAGAAAAGACTTTAAAGTGATCAAGTAGGAAAATATCACTAAGTCCCATTTGGAGCCCAAGGCTTAATCTCCTCATTTGGGAGAGATGGATTACTCTAAGAGATTTTTTAAAAATCTAGACAGGGGAATTACTGATTTGCATAGACATCAGGTAGGTAGAAGTGTGCTCAATTTTGATATGGTGCCAAAATAACAATTTAAAGGTGACTCTGCTTTGCACTGTTTCGAAGATGCCATAAGTGTAGGATAATTCATAGAGAAAACTCAAATGCAGTTGCTCGTTCAGGAGTACTTGGCAATTCCCCAAACATCCCCCTGAGAACAGGCTGTTACTGTGGTTATTCCCATGGGACAGAGTGTAGTGTCATTTGGGAATATTTATTGTCAGACAAACTCCTGCAGGAAATTACTATTTTTGAGAAAACTTTGATTTTGAAGGGTTTTGCATGAAGAGAATATCTTCGGGATCAAACAGAAGAGAGAGACACCTCAGCACATCCATGGCCATGAACATGGGTTTAGGGAGCATGCTTAAGGAAGGTCTTGATGTAGTTTCCCAAATCTGGAAACCACAAGGCTGTACAGCCAGGTACTAAATAAAAATTCACTAATTTGGATGAGAACAGCTCCAACAAGAGAGGTAAGGAGGGACTTCGTATGGCGACTTCTCCCACCCTGCAGTGGTGAACCTCTTTGGATTCATCTCATGACTCCCCATTCAAGAGGGAAGACCCCCCATAGAGGAGCATCCTGGAGCTACCTTTGTTTTCCCAGCCCTCTGCAGCTGCCCACTCTTTCTCAGCCTATCTTCCCTTGCACACCAATATTTTCTTGTGGTTTGGGACTTCTTATTGAGTCTGGAAAAATGTCTGTATTCTTAAGAAAAGGAAGAAAAAAAAAAAAAGACAGACATTTCATGCAAGTGAGTGTAATCTGACAGTCAAGAGGGGTAACATGGCTCTGCCTCAGTTTTCTTACAGAGCTTGGCAGGCACGAGTCATCACAACATACCATGTTACATGACTACATTAAATGCTCTTTTCACATCCCAAGAGTGGGTGAGATACCTAAACAATGTACAGAGGCACACTGTTGATATGGCTCACACAGGGGCTCAGTAAGGTATCAGAAGGGGCCCGTTGGAAACCCAGAATTACATGGTTGAACCTCTTTAATATTCTGAGACAGATTCTCCATTCACGTATCTCAACTTTATCATCTTCCATATTATGAAGACATGGTGGTTTCAGATCAGGCTAACATATCAAGGAATATATGTGTGAGCCGATCTGAACTATGATCAATCATCAGAAAACAGGCATAATTATAATTTTATAATTATGAGAATAATTGCAAAAGATTAGTAGTCTACCCAGCTGGAGACTTTGCAAAAGCCTGAAGGCAATTAAGCTGCTATATTTGAGAAAGCATCTA
This sequence comes from Chionis minor, assembly GCA_013398295.1. Lineage (NCBI taxonomy): Eukaryota > Metazoa > Chordata > Aves > Charadriiformes > Chionidae > Chionis > Chionis minor. The sequence goes on along the minus strand of VZSF01001160.1, from coordinate 273,813 downwards.
ATCAATTTAATTTCTTTTCTTAGATAAAGCAGCATGAACTTCAGCTCAAATTGTCAGAGGAGGCCTGTTGGGTGATGAATAAATTTTACTGGTAGATCAACCCAGCCCTATCACAAGTCAGGAAGATTCTTCTTGCTGGTTTCAGTAGGAGTTGATCGGGTTGTGTTGAAGAACACAAGACCCATTTAACATGTTTATATTTACTATTTCAGGCAGGACTGAACTGATTTAACTGCCACCCCAAATCAAACTGACATTTAAAAAACAGGTTGCAAAGACTTTTTCAGGTTGGCCAAGCAAAATGCTAAGAGAAAATAGTGCACACTGACATAGAATTATCTAAGAAGAAGCTAAGAAATAGGATGGGAGGAATCACTTAAATAGTGGGGGGGGGGGGGGCAGGAGGGGAGGAAGAAATAATGCACGCTTCCTAAAACAATAGGTATTTCCTTTTTCTTGAAAGACTGCCCTGATATCCAGCTGAAGTTTAGTGGGTTCAAATTTAAACTACAGACAGAAAAATCATAGAATACCAACAGTCTTGAAATAGTGTATTTCATGACACTATGGGGCACAAATCTCCCCAAGAACATTGCATGAACCTCATATTCTTGATAATTTTATGGGATCAGTAGTGGTATAATATAATTCCTGGATCACTGAGTATGCTTAGAGTCACACCTAGAGGAACTAAAGGCAATCTAAGGGATAACTTAAGTCTCTCCCTACTGGAGATCAGAAGTCTGCCAGATTTCACTCCTTCCCACCCCAAACTGGGATTAAGCAACACAAAGTCCATGGGACTTGTTTCAAAGGTCCCAATAGGCAAAATGTCTTTGAGTCAATAAAATTTGCTACCCTGCCCTCAGAACGTGACCAAAAATCATAGACTTTCAAAAGTGGGCCTGCACCATTTCATAGGCCCCAGGGTCTTTATGAAGAGTGTGGGGAGTCACTGTCATTTTCTCTTTGCATTCTGGGAAAATCCCGGTTTCTGCAGGGTAACTGGTAATACATGCTGGTAGCTGCAGCCTGAAACCCAGTCTGGAGAGAGAAGGAATCAGGCTGGGAAAAGTCCGGGAAAGATTTAGTCACCATCAAAAGCCACGTCCAAGCCTATCACCTGAGTAGCCCTCCCTATGGTACTCTTGTGCACATGTCGGGTCACAGGCAAGAAGTCAGGGACCATGGTACCCTGATCATTCAGAGCTGGTTTGGATAACCATGCAGGCTCCCACACCCAGCTGCATCCTTGGACACTACCTCTGCATATGTGACACCTTTATGTCTAGGCCACAGTCACTCCAGATATGACATCTGTCTTTTTAATAAAGCAAAGGTTTTTGGATAAAAGACTCAGCATGCCTGATTGCTTTGCTGTTTGTCCAAGAGACACATGAAAAAGGTGAGCTTCAGAGTAAAAGTGTTTCCCCTGCCAAGACATTCTTTTTTAAGGTTCATGGTATAGCAATCTGATTTTAATATTTCTATGGTGTATAAAAGCCACCCACCACTCCATCTCTGCTTCACAAAGCTAATATGACTCAGATAATTAACTCAAGGACAAATCATTATCAAGCTACAGGACATTCACCAGTGGAGTCATTAAGCACTTTAAACATATAACCATTGCTCTACTGACTGACAATCTTTATGTGATTAGCTGAATTCAGTTCATGATCTTTTCAATCAGTCACCAGCACAAAACACATGGCTGCAGTTTCCCTGTTCTCCTTTTCTGAATTGCTACATTAGCCTCCTCTGAAGTTTGAATCACAAGGATTTGTGAAGCTTCTGCTGCTATCTATTAAAGTGATTTATGGTTCATACTATTTCATGTGGCATACTTGCAAGCAGGGACAGAAGTGGCATTTCTGCTCTAAAGCTGCTTTTAAGTCCTTTAAAACATTGCTGAAAATGAGAAGGGGGAAAAAAATACTTTTATAGTAGAGTGACTCTCAGGAAAGTTTGTTTACTGCAACCCACAGCTACCATCAGAACAGCAGCATGACATTTTGGCATATCAAACCCTCATGATTAGGGCTTTCTCCTGCTACCTCACTGCACCCCTTTAAATTCCTTAGGGTGCATCAGAAACCCTCACATCACCATGTTGCAGCATGTGGACTGGAACAGGTTGTCCAGGAAAGCTGTGGAGGCCCCACCTCTGGAAGTGTTCAAGGCCAAGTTGGATGAGGCTTTGAGAAATCTGGTCTGGTAGGAGGTGTCCTTGCCCACAGCAGGGGGGTTGGAACTAGGTGATCTTTAAGGTCCCTTCCAACCTACGCCATTCTATGATTCTACGTTGGAATGCCAGAGCACACAGTATCCTATGGATGGCAGTGATCCCCTTTCCACCTAATCCTCTGGCTCCACTTTCTATGCAGACAAGGGACACACATTTTGGGAGGAAATCTGGGGATTAGAGGGGGACAGGAAGGACTGGCAGCAGGTGCCCTCTGCCATGACAGTGCAGCCAACAAGGGCTTTGAGTTATCAACCCCCACTGAAGGTCTTCATCGCAGCCCTTGTAATCACTTTGCTGTCAAGCATTATGCAGTCTGAAGCCTGTAGGCAGACTAAAAAGACTGTGGAGAAATATCATATTGATCCAATTCAGTACACTCATCACTGATTTGGAAATATAAAGGAAATCACTTCTGCTAAACAATGCTGACAGTAAACAGATAACATGGACAAGGGCTTCACATAAACAGGACAAGGACATTCAGTAAACTAGTCCTATACAGAATGTGTATTAGTATCATCAAACACCAAGCTATGCATCGCGTGGAAAAAAAGATTCCTCTATCTAGAGAAAGGGGTGCTGTGGTTGGGAAGTCCAAGACTAGAAAGGAAATAGAATAATAATGAATAAACAACACAGCATGAACTCCCAGTGTGATCAGGGGATCAAAGGAGACCAGGTAAGAGAAACAAGGGGTTGTTCAATAGCCTTCCACACACAATGGGAAGAACAGATGTGGAGATCACACCTTTTTCAAAAAGCGTTCACAAAACTTGGGTACACTGCCAAAAAACAGCCATAAATGCATATGAGGATGGAAGGAAATCTCCTACATTAAGAACATCAAGATCAATCTCTCTTGCTCAGAAAAATATTACCAATAACAGCACCTAATAATTTTCACAGGAAGAAAAAACTCAGTGCCAAAACATTCAGTTTAGCGGGGCAAGGCATTACACATCAGTGGTAAAAAGCAGCAGCCTACAAATCAAGTCAGACATTAGAAACATTTTAACAATGAAAATGTTTAACTACTGGAGGGAATTACCATGAGAAATACTGGATCCTTCTTCTTTGATATCTTCTAATCAAAGTTGAGGAGTTTATATTTTATAAACACAATTCAACAGTTTAAAGATCTTTGAAAAGCAGAGTTATATTCTGCATGACTTTGCGTCATCTCTTCTAGCAATAGTTAGCTCTATTGGGTAATGTAAGAACCAAAGGTAAAATGGTTGGCCAGCTTCCAACCTGATTTTTGCATCCTCAGTTTTGGAAAGAAACAAATTCAAAACATTGATTGTTTACATCTAATCAAAAGGAATAAAATGCCCAGGTATCTTTTAGAACACGTTGAAGTGACACAGGGAAACCAGCAGATGGGACTTTCAGTTCGGGTAAAGCAGAGTCCTAACCTCATCTCAGCAGGACACAGGAAAAACAGAGCAAGCGGTGAACAAGACCACAGTTGGGTGGCAGGAAGGAACTCAAAGGACTATGAAGGAAATCTCCTGGCCCTCCTGCACTCAATGGAAATTCCGCCTTTGAGTTCAAAATGAACCAGGACTGCACACAAACGTTGCTTAGTTTACCTGGGAAAAAGTCAGAATCTGGACAACATTGTGATATCATTTATGCACTGCTGGGACAGTTGCCTTAAAAGGACAGGAATAAGGTATCTAAAACAGAAATATAGAACCCACCAGCCACTCCTATCTATTTTGCCCTCTAGTCAAAGAAGAGAGAGCATTAGATTCAATTAGAAAGGCAATCACAGTTGTAAGCAATCACTGTAAACGCAATATTATAATTAGCATATTTCTATTTGGAATTCATTACTCCATGCTGACACCTAATCAGTTTAAATCTTTGTAAACTCTTCAATGCTTGACTGAAAAAAGCAGGACCTGCAGTTACTGTAGCTCTGGGTGTGTTTCAGATTTAAAATGTCATGATTGCTATATTTGCAGGTAAAACAGTATCATGGGTGGGATCAGAAATAAACTTCCATTTCCTGCAACAGGTATGTGTGAATAAATGCCCTGTCGTATGTTGCTTTTGGGACTGTCTCCCTTTTCCTCTGCTGATAAACCCAGACAAGATCTACAGCAAAACAGGACATTGAGGGGGACGGTCTGTAACCCATTTGAGGATGTCAGTTCCCCCCTTTCCTCTTCTAGCAATTGTTCTGGCTTGATGTAAATCTTTGCATGTGGTGCTTGCAAGTAATAACTAGGAAGAGTAATTTTTTGTTTTCACAGTGCAGCACAAAGATATTACCAACTGCAAATTTAATCTGCAATGTGGACTGCTTATAGCTCTACAGCTGGGTCACTGTGATTGCTTGGATCTGCTTTTGTAATTTTGAGAAGGATTTATTAAAAGAAAAAAATAAAGAAAGAAAGAAGCAAGGGGGGGAAAAAAGCACTAAACTTGCTCATTGGTGCTTGACAAACACCTGAGTCTTTTCCTCCTGAATGGAGGATTAATGAGCATTAATCCTTCCTGAAGGCAGTGTATTCAGCAGATTCCCATGGGGAGTGTGGTCCACTATGACTATTGAGATGTTCTGCTTCAGAAAAAATTTACAACTGCCCTTGTCTAAATGCCAGGATGGCCGTAGACAAGCTGCAACAGGCCAGGCTGCCCCTTGGGAGAACCTCAGCGTGCTGGACACTGGCATCCAGGGCAGCAAGGAAAAATCTGTTCTCTCCATGACTCCACCAGTGATGCTGGGGTTTCAACGTGCATAAGCCATACTTAAGAGATCGCGTCTCTTCGAAATGACAAGTACATGCATCAGTGTCTCATGTGTGGGAGTGCAAGCACAGGACTGTGCTGCAAGCACAAGGCAGACTGGTAAGAGTCTGAATAACAGTTAAGATATATCAATTTTTCATTCAGTTTTCATTTCACTTTTTTTAAGGCCAGAAACTGGAATCCCACAAACTAACTACAAAGTTGTTCTATCAACAAAAATACAGAATTAAGACTGTTTTCATTTCTTCTAATTGGAACATGAGGGCAATATTGTGAGCTGTCGGGGATTTTTTTAATAGCCTGTCTGTGTTCAACCGCATCCAGGTTTACTTTAAATATATTGCTCCCTCTTCATCTTCAAGCTCAGAGGATGTTATTTTTTGTTCAGTGAGACAGATGTGGAAATTATTCATTACCTGATGAAATACTAGCGGCTGAGGAAATGAATTCATGAATGCTTGAGGGAATTTGTTTACATGCACTCATTCATTGTCAGTGTTAACCAGACTGAATGTCTTTGACTTTCCTTCTTTCTTTTTTTTCCCTAAACAAGACATTTGGAGACATTTTGAAGGTTAATTTAGCATTTCTGAAATGTCACCCAAATTCTGAATGATAAAGTTTATCTAATTTCTTTTTCATCCTCCATCACGACACACTCCTAGCAATGTACTCCTTAACAATTCTCTGAGCCATAATCTCTACAAACAGAAGGCTTTTGAGCACATGACCTGAGCTCTTGGTCATTCTAGAATAAATCCCACTTCCTCAGGTTTCTTTGGTTTCTTTAGCTTCATTATTTCCACACATGATAGCAACAGGGCAGCCAATTCCACCTACACCTCCGTGCACTTAACAGGCAAGGAGAAAAGAATGGGCACCCTATAACGTAGCTTTTAGGCCAACAGCTTGTTAGGTTGTTTGGGTAACAACTCTCCATGGGATTTGAAGTCAATGGATTTTCTCACAGCTACTGAAGATGATCTGAGGCTGAGGTGCCCCATCTACCAGGCTGGTAGAAAGAGAACGATTGATTTTTGTTAGGGTTGTTTCCAGCCACATAATTTCTGACAACCACTAGCATTAGCATGCAGGGAGGTGGTGGGGAGACGCTGTGGAGGATGGTGGGAGTCCAAACTGCAGAAGCCCTGATGGATCAAATCTGCACCAGGATCACTGCAAAGGTGCACATATCCACGGACAAAATTGCCTGCAACCTTGGTAAGCTCGATGAGACACCTCTGCCTAACACAAAACTGAGGCACCAGGAGCCAGCTCTTCACACTACCCAAATTCCTCCCTCGCTCACACACAGGGGGTATCCCTGCCATGGTCTCAACCCTGTAGACACACAAAATGAACATAGACATGGGTGCTCCAGGTAAGGTCTGTCTCTGGCTAACCTGCAGGAGAGAGAGTCAGGGCCCTTCACTTCCTCTGACACTTCATACTTCCCCAAAGAGAGCCATCTCACCTTCCACAGCGTACAGCTGTTACCGGACCAGTGCAGAAGGCAACAGATTAAAATGCTGATGGGTGTACTGCATTGACCTAACCAGAACTTCCCATTGCAAATCCCAAAGAACGAATCCACTGCTGATAAACTGCCACTGAGGATGGAAAGGTTTGGTCCAGAGATTTGTGAAACCTCTGTGCCCCACGATTCAGCTATTACCAAGCTTGCCATTATATACCTTTCAGTAGTCGAGCAATGGCAGGTCATCACCATTACAAGAAAAAAGTCTGCCTTACCAGGTTATACAGTGACCTTGAGCTGACTTCTTCCTCCGTCAGCGCAGAGTGGGGAGAAGAGTGAAACGGAGTCACCTTCCCAACACGTTGTCAGCATCTGTTACGGTTTGAGAAACCCACAACAATTTATTGTCATTTAGACAATTATAATTGTTATTTAGACAATTATATCACCTGATGACCACTCCTCACACAGGAAAGGGAATCGGGAAAAAACAAGGAAACCCAGGGGTTGAAATATAAACAGATTTAATAGAATAAGACTAGATAATTAACATTAATAACATTAAAGAATCAATATTGATGCCAATACCAATATAAAATATACAAGGGTTATAGTCAGTCCATTCTATCAGTAGGAAGCCATGCACTCACAGCAGTGGACAGCAAATGTGGGACACAGCGAACGCTATGGATTTGGGAGGAAGGGAAGGCCTAGGGGGTCTGGCATCGAGGCAAGAAGCTCTCTGGATCGCTGCCATCAAGGAAGAGCAAGGTTCACAGCAAACTTTCTAATTTATATTGAATGTGACATTCATGGTATGAAATAATCCTGTTAGCCAGCTTGGGGCAACTGCCCAGGTCTCTCTCCTCCTCATTCCTGCACCTGGTGAGCTTGAAAACACTCCGACCTTGAAACCTGCATTTGAGTCTTCTAAAAGTACGGTTTTCCCAAGCATTAGAAAATAAATTAGTATTATGTCGCTCAAACTGGGACAGCATCTATCCAAGGGCCAAGTCATCTTGACTGAAATAGATGAGGACAGCCAGTCAAACTCTAAGTTTCAGTTATTTACACATTTGCTGGAAAAACTGGATTCTGACAACTCTTTCCATAGCAAATTTCAAAAAATATTTCTTTTGTTGCTGAACGTGACTCTTTTATTTGGAAATACCAGCCACAATGAGTGAGCTCTGCAATACCGGCATGAAACAATAGCAGGAGGCGGAAGGAAAGGAAGGAAGGCGTTCAAAGTTACTAGAAGGAAAACTGCAATTTTCCAATCAGCTCATGAACGAGGGTTCATTGACAGTGTGACAACTAGTGTTTCAATCAGCCTGCAAAGACTATTTCATCTAATTTGCTGATGAGCTCGGGCAAAGCCTTCTTGTTCACTCGTTTCCTTGCTCTAGTGCTAACCACATGTACCGTAGGTCATGCCATCCACCGGTGTTCCCTGGGGACTCTCCACCCAAGGACAAGCGTGAATATGATGCTCGCTCCCCTTTGATGACAGCATAGAAAAATACTGTTTTTAAAGTCAGTGCTAATCTAAGAAGACGAAATGTATTAACAAAAATGCAATAGTGATAAAACAGCCTTACCAGGATAACAGCTTTAAAAGAAAAGAGGCTGATATTTTCACTGTAACTATAATTACTTAATAGGCATTTAAAGCAGCAACATAATTACTCAGGCCTCACTGTAACCATGCCTTGGAATTTAACAAAATTGATAAAAAGAAAACACCAAGTAAAAGCTCACTGGAACACATGCAGTTTCCACATGACGTGCAATTCCTTTACCGTGCAAAAGACTAATAAGATGGGCCAAATTTGACATGGGGAAGCTGGACCCCAAAGGACACGGGCCTGTGCCACAGCGGTTTCTCCTTCCGGCTGGGAAACTCTGAATTTGAGTTTGGCAATTCGAAACTCTTGTGGCCTTTGTTTAACCCAGTATAAATGATTGTACTGGTGTTATTTGCTTTGCCACATAGACCATTTACACAGGATGCCCAGATTTTCCCCCTCATCTTTCCTTGGGGAAAGATGGATTTTCCCAAGGGCTGGTTGAGCTCACCAGGTAGCTCACACTGTCACTTGCATTAATGAAAAGTGTACAGAAAGGGCCATCATCCAAGCTGGTGCACCTTAACCCACAGAGCAAGAGGGTCGGTACCACTGCCCCAGCCTCAGCTGGAAGCAAGTCCCGGGCAACACTGGGAGAGCGTGGCTGTAAGAAGAGGATTCCTTTACTAACTTTAAACATTAGATACCTTTCTGAAGCAATTTCTGACCTTTTAAAAATGCCATTTTTATTCATTCAAGCAATTTACAATAGTAAATTTTAAATATTATTCAGAGGAATGCGTTGTCCTTTTCAAAATGCCGTTATATTCATCCAGGCACACATTTTTTTATTTATGCACATCTTTAAAATTCTATTTTACTGCAGAAGTGAAAGCAAAGTGCATAACCTTTGACTACACTTTGAATTCCTCTTTAATTGCATCGCTCACACAGCACTGAGCTTCCTGCGGGACTTCAAGACTGTTTCTTTACATTCTTAGAAATGAACCTGTGCAGAGGCAGGAGTCAGGGCTGCATTTCCCAGCCCTCACGATTCAAACAAGAGCCCTGTGGTGCTGTGACATCCCCAGCCATTCCCCGGGCTGCAGGAGGTCACAGCGTGGCTCAGCCGTGCCTGGGCGTCTGTCTGCTCTCCAACACACTGACGGTGCAATACTAGGCATGCAAATACAGCTGTGCAGTGCTATATTCTGGCTGCAAGTGTTGCTGTGCAGATGCAGGCAAGGTGGCTTTCCATCTGACCGGGCAGGATGCCAGGACCACCCCTACTCAGAGGCATTATCTGCCTAAACACCCAGGGTCAGCGCTGCTGCAGCTACTTCGCTTTTGTCATCTGAGCTATTGAGGTAAAAGCTTTGTGCCTCTGCTTTTATGCCAGCTGTAATCTTTAAATCCCTGACTGCAGAGTTGATACGCTCTCAACCCTTTAACCACCCCATCCTCATTTGTATACAGGCAGCAACATCACACCAAGGACCACTGCAGTGCTGCAGGTCTTGGGCTTACCCCTTACCTTTGAGAAAAGAGGTGGCTGACTAATGACAAAAAACTGTAGGTGTACCAAATTTCCATTCAAAACCCTGTGGATTTTTTTTTTTTTTTAGGGGAGGGGGGGTGTTTTTTGTTTTAATTTTTTTCTCTGAAGAAAACTCCCGCTTGATTACTTGCTTATCTATCAGCTGAGGCTGTGACTCACTGTTGGTATCCAAATTAAACGGTATGTGCAATAGAATGAATACGGGAAGACTTGCTTAGCCAAAACTATAGACAGAAATAAGTTCCTTATAGTTAGCCTTTAAATTATATAGTTCTTTATAGTAAGCATCTAAAATCAGAGAGAAAAAAATATTTAAAATCAGCCTAAACCCAAAGAAAAACGAAGTAGACTATTTCAAAACTGATCAAACTCCATTATTTTTGCATTTCCATTTAAAGTGAGAATTCTTTTTTTGGTTATATATTAGCATCTCCTTTAGTCATACAGCATTACAAAGGACAGTATTTTGACATGGGAATTTTTACACTGAAATGAGCTATGTTTCTGAAGTTACCTGAGGAAGAAACATGTAGAATATGAGAAGGCAAGAAAAGTCAAGTGTAAAGTTCTAGAGCTCCAGCATGCACAATTTATAGAGATAACAGCATACCAAACATGAAACTGAAAGCCTCATTGGATGGGGCTTTGAGCAACCAGGTCTGGTGGGAGATGTCCTTACCCATGGCAAGGGGGGGTTGGAACTAGATGATCTCTAAGGTCCCTTCCAACCTAAACCATTCTATGATTCTATGATTTTGTGAAAGTAAACCCCAGCCATTTTGGACGTCACTGTCTACCCTTTGATTGAAGCTCACAATGTGCACTCTGTCGGTTCAATATTTCCAAATTCCTTGCTGCACCGAGCTTCGTTCCCGATCGATACAGCAGATACAGATACTGTGCTGTGCTACCAGACAGCAAACCTAGCTCAGTGAGCATCTACATGCTCTGGCAGACAGACTACTGTAATTCAGGATTTCTAGGTGCCACGTGTCCTGGATGTGCATGGCTCCTTCAGGCTCCTGGGTGTTCCTCCAGCAAACTAGGAGGGTACTGGATCTGGCCCACTCCACATGGGCTGCTACTGGGTACTGGGGGATGTTCAATGCATCAGTTGTTATTTTTTCAGCACTTCAGTGCCCGAGACAACAACTCCTCTATTTGGCATGGTTCAACCGCTTAGATTTTCTTCCTGGATTTCAGAGCTATGTCAGTGTTAACTGTTGGTGACACACGAGATGGGATAACTTTGTTTTCTCTCTTTTGAGCCATTTCTGCAGTCTGAGGTTTTCCTTCACATATCACTCAATTGTTTTCTCCTCTTCATATCTGAGGAAGAGCGTGGGGGGAGGCTAAATAAAAGTAACAAAACCTTTACCTTACACAGGTTATCTCAGACACAGATATGGCTTCACCCGACAATACAAGCTCATGATATATATTGCCTTCCCCTGTGCATGCACACGCAAAGCCGGTGACTGCTTAAGTGATGACCTATATTTATCATGTACCTACCTTATTTATCATGTTTATCATGCACTTCCTTTCCCCTCTTACTCAAAAAAAAAAAATCTGAATATAATCTTGAACTGTTGTCATGAGATAGTCATCATTTTTTAAATGACGGGGAAAAAAATTCTGCAGCTTTAATGTGGAATTTCTTTCTCTGCAGCAAAAGACATCTCAGGTGCTGGTGGGAGGAATGTATTCAGCCCTGGTCAGCTCTCTACCCAGGGCACATTCAGAACCTCGCACTGCTTAGTCTGACAGATGCTCAGCTTCCACGTCAAAACCAGACTTTGCTCTTCACAACAAACAAGTCTAACACTTCAGGCTTTCTGGTGAGACTTTGTAATGTACAGCAAGTTTATCGGGGGCTTGCTAAAGGTTTCCAAGCAGGCACATTTCCCTCACTGTCAGCTCTCAGCTGTTGGCTGCACATGTCCACTCCTATGCTTACGTTGCACAAGCACTTTAAGTTAGCTTTAATGTCAGCACCACAGCCACTATTGTCTCACCCAGTTCCCGTACCCAGTTCCCCATGTGGCTGCACAAACACCTCAGCCAACCAAAGGAGAGGGTGGTGGAGCAGGAGAGCCAGCAGACCGTGGCCTCCGGCAGCAACAGCAGCTCGCAGAGACATTAGCATTGTGCACAGAAACCAGGTCAGCCTTTCAAACTTGTCAAAGCTTTCCAAAATAACTGTCTGGTGAAATGTCCTCTGAAGGACAAAGCACATGAAGGTACCGTGGATGGAAAGTCTGAGCCAGCGCTGCATCTAGCAGTGACCCACTGTTCAGATACACACGCGCCCTCTGCAGGGCACACGAATGTGGCTGTCTGCATGGCCAGACACTGGAAAACTCACAAATGTGTCTAAATTAATCCCTCCAAAACTAGCACAAGCCAAAATTAAGGTTGCATGTGACAGTTGCTTCCTGCATGTGGACATAACCTGATATAGAATAGAACTACTACTGCAAAGCATATTTGTTTTATATAGTGCATGGAACAGACTACCCTGATGAATTCTTTTTCATTAGTTTGCCTTATCCCAAGTGTTCAGCATATGGTCACATACCTGCTTTACTTCACGCTTTTCAGATATGCCGCCTTAGGATTTTTTTTCATAACCATCATTGCACCATGAGCTTGCATTAGACGCATCCATGAAATTATCTCCCTGACATCCTTGTGAGGAAGCCCATCCCTACAGCCCCACAGACACAGAAGAGGAGTTTTGCATCATCTGGTCTGAATTTGTATCGTCAAATCAAACATCCTAATGGCTTTACAGGCAGCTGCAAGTCCTCAGCCCCCATTAAAGCAGGTTCCACTTGCAAGGGTGAAGGGGCCCAAGGCTGGAGAAGCCTTGTTAGCCCCTTACTTTGGTTGACTCAGTTAAACTATCAGCGGATAATAAAGGGGTACAGTATGGCTCAACCATGTCTTAGGAAACAACCCACTACTTTACAGAAGCACACATCGCTGTCTCCCCCAGAACTGTCAGATTCTCCTGGTCAAATGGAGACACAACAGCAGACACAGCCTCGCACTTCACATCCTCGCTGTCCCTGACCCAGTCCCCTTGAAGCTGTGCACCGCATGAGACCCACAGAAATCCCTCGGCTCCACAGCTTGCCTCTCGATCCTGCACTGGTGTCTATGGCTTGACACATGGCTACAAACCCTACAGCAGCCCTTTCCCAGTGCCTCCTGCCCCCTTGCCCAGCCCTTTCACCTGCAGCCAGCCCAGGGAGAGACACCAACTGCAGGACCTGGGGCTGGACCTGCCTGCAGCCCCCTCTGGCTTTCTGTTGTGCCCTTGGAGGCATGACTGAAGTCCCCACAGCTCAGATGACGCCTCGCCAGAGTTTCCACAGCTCTTCAAGTAACATTCAAACACTGTCGCTGTCTTGGACCTTCCTGTAAGAGGTGCTTATCCCATCCATGCTGACTCAGTGCTGCTCAGCAAGGAGCGGGGCATGCTCTGCAAGAACTGCAGCAATCACCCCCGAGCCCTTGAGACATGGCGGGTCCTGTGAAAGACACAGAGATATGCATCCACTCTTTGAGCACAGCCTGTGGATATAAGACAGGAGACAGGCTTTGGTTTTTTGTGGAGGGAGAGGGATAGTATCTCAAATTTAGGTGGGTACAGCCATTAAGCCTTAGAGATACCTTGTAGGCATCTTGATACTTTCCAGTGAAAGGTCTGTCTCTTCCTCCTATGTGCAGAGCTGTGGGGAAAAGCTCTGAAATATAAGCACTTGCCAAAGTAAAAAACTGGTAGCCCTGTGAACAGTGAAGCCTGTTGTCCTCGGCTTCCCCTCCCCTTTCCTGTACTGCAATAATGCCCTTTTCCTTATATGCTCACTACATCTGCACAGGCGAGAGACAATAGCGCTGCTGTTGGGGCAGAAGTATACCCAGACAGCTAGGTTCTGCTGGTGGTGTAGTGGGGGAGGTAATGCTGGTCTCCCTTGCCTTCCTCCTCCTGTCTACCAGTTTCACCAAAGCCTGTAAAAAATTATCTTTGAGAGCTCTACCTCCCCATCAAATTTTATTGAACATAGGCAGGAGCTCAAAAGATTTTTGGTACGGACTGACAGAGATGGGACCTCCTGAAGGTCCAGCACCACAAACACTTTCAGATAGTTTAGGGTGACCCAGCCATTGAAAAAAACCGGTGTTAAATGCCTGTGTCTTCCTCCACGATGCCTTTTCTCCTTGGTTGTTCCAAGGTTTCCTGTGTGATGAACGAGATTACATACTCAGCTGACATAAAAACCAATTTATTTTGCCAGGTGAGTTTGATCTGAGCTAAATCCTCATCTGGTTTTCTGCACTGACTGCATGAAAGTTCATGATAACATGCAAACTGGCTGGGGGAGAATGACTTCTTTAGAGGCACTCTAGTTTACACTGGTTTGCCACATATGTGGAATTACAGCTTTAGCCAGACTGAATCCTTCCACCATTTTAAAATCGCTGAGCTGGGAAAGCTTTTACAAGAAGCTTGTATTTAACATTCTCATACCTTTATTTTGCATTAGCCATTCTATTGGAGTTAAATTAACTTTTCTTTCTTCAAACGTTCACTGTTCATTTTATTTTTAATTTGTTTTTTATAAACGGAATAAAAAAAAATTAATGTTTTTCTCTAAGTGAATGTGATTGCTGTGTTTCCCCTCAGTCTTTCAATCTTTCTCAGTCAGCGAATAGTTCTAGGGGTGGTATTACAGACTGTACAAATTATGGGGTTTAGGCTTCAGTAATCCTGAGGAAGTAAAAACCTCTACTTCAGGGAAAATTTAGTTTATACTCCTCTAAATTGTGCCAAAATCAAACACATGTGCTAGTACATGGGTGACAAAATTTCATCCAGTGATGAGAGTGAATCCAACTGCTAACAAAACAAAACCTGAGGAAAATGGGCTCCTTGGGTGCTGGAAAAGCAGACTAAAACTAAGGGCAACCTCCCCAAAGTAGCTGTAATAGCGCTTGAATGGTACCTGACCCGGCAGAGATACCTGCTATAGATGAAATCTGATCGAACGCTGGCATCTCACCTATGTGTAGGTCAGCGTGCTCCATGGTGACAGCCCACAGCATAGTACATGACCTTCCCAGCTTTGAGCATGCCTTTTGGATGGACATTACTGGCTGCTCGCTGCCACCCGTCTTTTTCTTACAGTTGTGAATCATGTAGTCATGCAGGAATCAATGAAGTTCATTTACATTCCACAATTACAAGCAATGTTCAGAAGGATTTGCTGCAACGGATGTCTGCCACTGACTGTGCAGAAATAATAGATACAGCAAATTCAATAAGCATAAACCAGCAAGAGAGTTTGGCTCCTTTGCCTTTTACCTTAAAACGGTCTTGCTGCCCACCTATTCTCTGCTGTCAGCTCAGATGGCAAGAGCAAAGGGCGGCCTGCAGTCATGTCGTGCTGTAAGGAAGAAAATATGAAAGGGTATCAAGAGACCAGAAACTGATGAAGAGTGTCTGTACTGTTCACCCTCAGTTGCATTTCCAAATTGTGTGCTTCCCTCATCCTAGGTTCTTCCCGAGTGTGACCTGACCCACCACAAACAGCTCAGTGCCATCCTGTAACACTATCAGAAAACACCTTTTGGCTTTTTGGTCACTTTGTCAGAGGAAATTACCTTGATTTGTGAAGCTTTCAGTAAAACTTGCCTGTATATTTTCTGTATTTGCTTGTCACAGATTTACAGGACGAAGTTGCCAAAGGGAACATAGATATTTACAGAGGGGCAGCAGCACCAAAAAGTACACCACTGTTGTTATCCATTTGTGAAATGTAAATAGGGGAGCACAGAGCAGATGACTTCCCATCGTAGTAGCTTACTTTGCACAAGATGGCATTTAAATCCCTTCGGTTGCACAAAAAGTGGAGTGTTACCTGTAACACAAAGGCATCGGATGAAGCAGGGTGGTAATAAAAAAAGGGGAGAAACGCAGTGTGAGGTAACAGGGAACACTGAGGTCCTATGCCTCACCACACTGACAGCAAAGGTGACAGCACCCATGTGCTGCCTGGGATGGTCTAAATGGTTTGAAACAATTCAGAAAGCATACCAGTATAAAGATAAACGAAACAGGTAACCTGGCAAATGACAACACCATGAAATAACATCACCAACCACAAATAACTCAAGTTTTGTGTTTTTAAACACTCCAGACATGTCACCTTCTATTTCAAAAACTCTGAGCCCAGAAGGGGTAATTACGTTGGTCACATGTTCATTAAGTACAGCTCTTCACGAAAGCTTTCAGACTGAACTACTTAGCATAGCAGAACAATAGACTCCTGCTTCTTCCTCAGTGACGTGTCTCAGTGTGTTTTAACATCAGTCTTTAAAGAAAAAAAAAAAAGGAGCCTCAGAGCAGAAGGATTGTGTAATTCTTGATGTAGCAGCAAAAAAACAATTAGCAAGGTCTAGTCCTGCATTCAGAGCACAAAATCATTCACGACTTTTGAAAAACCAGTCCTTCACCTCTCTTGTTCTAAAGTGTGTTCATTATGTTCCCAGAGAATAACAATCCCAATAAAGCCTCGTTTTTCAGCTGCAACCTTGAGAAGCATCCTAATTCTAAATAGTCTCTGGTAAAATTTGGAATAAATAAAAGTATTTTGAGTGCAGCAGCTATGGCAGGAAGCTCTTTGATCTCCAGTGTGCTTCCTCTGTGCTCTTCTTTATGGTTAATTACATTAGACAGGTCTGATTACACCATGATATATGACATTTTTCCAAAGGCTGTTACGTGGAAGCCAAAGTATGGAAAACTTGATCAAACCGCCACTCTGACATAACACAGATGTCATTCTGATTCACAGTAGCTTGGATTCATTCTTCTGTAGAACACACTTCTGGACTTGCTGATTAGGTTAGCAGCAATGAGCTTAGTCCTCACTCAAAATGCATCCAGCTCCTACTAGGTCACTTGTTCAAGACGGCGCAGAAGACAACATGGTCTGATCAAAGCTGCGATACCTCCACTTCGGTTCCTATCAGAACAGCGCAGCATAGTGTGCTCTTGGTAGTTTACTGCGGTCACAAAAATGAAGTGAGATATGCTATGTATGGAATTTGTAGACAAGTTATTTGTGGACCATCTAAACAAACATAGATTACATGTGGCTTTTGGGTTTTGGTTTGTTTTTTTTTTCCTCGAGCTGGGCTTGTTACCGTTTCTGTGAGATCCTGATGACAATGTGTATTCCAGGTTTAAGCGTGTAAAAGGTCCAGGCTCTTGTTAACTCATGAATAAATGAATCGCAGAGCAATGGGGAATGACGACAGGCCACCTTGGTACAGGAATACCAGGAAACATGGGCAGTTTCCACCACCTAATTCATTGGCATAAGCCAAGAATTTTGACAAGGTTTAGAAAAAACTGGTCACGTTTGGAAGACAAAAACACATTCTCAGTTTCAGCTATTCAATTTCGCTCAATTCTATTCTGTTCAGTTTTATCCCATTTCCCAGCACTGAAGTGAAACAGCATAAGATGAAACAGAACACAGAAAAGAACCAGAAAAACAAATTCCGAATACAGTCTGACTTTATTGAAACCATGTTTCCTTTTGGCAATCCTGCTGCACCTTGACATTGCAAATATTTACGCTTTTCAATTTATTTCAGTCCAAACGTTATTGCTCCGCTGCTTCCTCATGTGTAAGGACAATCTTACAAAGCAAACCATCAGCGCTGACAGGTTTCTTTCTAAATTCAATTATCAATTCAGTTGCTCCTAGAGGGTTCAAAGGAAGGCAATACCTGTCACAGGCTCCTAATTCAAAGGCATCTTTACAATCCCTTTTTATTTCAGGCAAAAAGCTAATAGATGAAACAAACCTGCAACTATTCAAGTAAATAGCCAAGACCTCATTAGCTTAAAAATTAGTTACAGATTCTGACAGCACCACTTGCTGAGTAACATTTGATTGATTTTAAGCACTGAGGGGAGTAAACTCCAGGATTAAAGCGCTGAATAAAGAAGTCATGGAATACAACTTACTTTTGATCATCTTGTTACCATTTCTCCCTTCTCAAAATATTTATTCCTTTTAAATTATATAATAACACAAAAAAGGCCAAAAGGTATCAAATCAAAGATGCTATATGTAGCAGCCCGTAGCATAGTAACTGCAGCTAAATCCAGCAAGGATCTAGAACAAAGAAAACTAAGGTTAAGGAAAACATCTACTCCCAGCGCTTTTATACAACTCATGTTTTGAGTTGAATGGCCTTTGAAATACTTCAGGAATATGAAAATTTCTACTCTACCCAGGTGCTAAACTTGATTCTAACTTCAGCTTATTTTTATGAGCAGTGGAAGATAAACTTCTCCAAATATAGATGCACTGTGTTTTCATAATCAAAATCAAAGAAAAGCAAGGCTGTAATTCAAGCACCATCAAAAAACTAATTCAGGAAAAAAATAGGAGGCATCCTCCTCTGGGGTATTTTCAGCCTTCGCTACCTTTCTTTTGCTAAGAAGAAAAAAAAAAAGGGGGGGGGGGGGTTTAGAAATAGTTAAACTATAAAAGCCAATACTTCAGAAGAGGCTACGATGTTTTGCAGAACTCAGGCGGCGATATCTACAGCAAAACATTAACTGCTTACAAATAATGTTTGCTAACTGCATCCTAAGACACTCTAGGGACTTGTAGTCAGAGAAACAGAGCAACCAGTTGCTCAGTAACATGAAGATGCTGCTGCTCAGGTGTCTAAACACAGCAATAATTAGTAATGAAAGTAAGAACTTACTGGCTTTGAACATCATCTTGGTAAAGCTGGAAGAATGAGCTTGAGTGATTTACATCCTTTCAGATGAACATCAAAAGGACAGAGGTTTTCCCTTTAGAAGTTGTCCTGTTTCACGCTTGGTATTACCTTTGAATGAGATCCAGTAGGCATTTTCACATTCTTCAGGCTGAAAGCTAGATCTCATGCTCCTTGCCAAACAGGCAACACAAGCGCTGCTTGCACTCAAGAACCAATTTATAGGTGGATGGGGTAGAAGACTGGCCACAGGATCCCTGCCCAAGTCCTCAGCCGAGTGTGAAACCAGTTAAGTCATTCACTCTGTGTTCTATCCACATCTCATGATCTATTGGCAATAAATGTTCTATACATGCTCTAATAGGAGGTAATAAAGTTGTTGAGCTACTACATGATGAACCCACTCAAATAACAGACACTTTTAGACATCATATTAATTTTGCCAGTAATGGAGAATTACAGAACAAGATCAGAAACAAGCCAATTTGCCAAGAAATAAGGAGATTCTGCCCAGCCCTGTAAATCCTTCTACTCCTCTGCTCCAATCCAACAGGTCAGCTTAAAGCTCTGCTATGAACAGTTTACCGTAATGTTTAACTTTGTACTGTATTTATGTCCTACAGCTACAGCTGAGAATTTGTTTATCATAGGACTGAGAGGTTTCACTGACCAAGCAACTCCTGCAGAGCTGACCAGTTCTCAGATTTAGAAGTTGTTCTTGCATGCCATTTTATGTCCTCAGCCTTAATTCCACTCAAACTATAATTATTAACGTCTAAACTCTATTAATCTTCAAACAGGAAAAGTCACACCACATCTGCCGCCCTACTCTTTCCTCATTGCATGATGACCAAGCGTACATAGAAAAGCAGTCCTGTCAGTTTGGGTTTGGGTTCCTTGGCCCAGTTGCTGAAACAACTCGAGAGCACTTTGTTCTTCTGGGTTTAAAAACATCACGTTGTTCTACTGCAGTCCTCCACCTTATACCTCCACTCAGGTGAAACAACAGCGTTATATGGTTGGACTCAATCTTAAAGGTCTTTTCCAAACCTTTTTCATGATTCTACAGAAACTACGCAAAAATGCAATCTGAAAAAGACAGGTCCCGAGCCATAATTAGCATTTGCTAGTATTTTTACAAATTACAAATTAGTAATTGCTTCCAACAGTGCTGATTTCTGACAACCCTGTGTTTATACTCTTCCTTACCTATTTGCTTTTGCCAGAGGACCTTACTTCTCTTGGAGTCTTGGTTATGGAATTTGCTATCTTAATCAGAAAAATCCAAGAGATCCTGAGTGATTTAGTTTCACTGGTTAAGATGAATCGTAAAAAAGGGCAAAAGCAAAGCCATTTTTTTAAATGGCAGATGAGAATGATGAAGCACAAAGCAATATGGAACAGGATAGCATCTGTTTCACAAAGGCGACTCATTTGGTCTCCATGCTACATGTTACAGTTTGCACAATTATCAAAGTTTGATACCAAATTGTAATTGTGCCCTTTGTAATGAAGAAGTTCACTGCATTCAAAGCTAGCGGTATTTCAGATTCCAACAGATAAATCTGTATGACCCAGCATTAACAGGATGTAACAGAAGCTGTTTTCAGCTACTGAACTATTCCAGTCCTGTGCCTAAATTACGCCAATGCATAGTGCATATTTAAAAATGAAATTACTTGAGTTACAGATTTATTGATTAGGATCTTGCAAAGGGAAAATCAACTTCAGTGAGCTACGAAATCTCAAACTTCTGTTTTCTCATTCAAGTTGCAATGATAAGCATAATATTAACACGGTGCTCCTACATGTAAGATGTTGTATTATTAACCCAAATTTTAACCTTTGGAATAGAGAATGATTAAGTGAGATGACAAGAAATTCATAACATGATACACCCAATTCACAAATTCTCATGTTTCTTCCCCACAATCGTATATTGCATTTTTTTTACTTTGTATTTTTCCATTACTGGATTTTACCATCTTCACATTAGGTGACAATATTTACTTGGGCTTAAGACCAGTTCAAAGAGAGGGACAGCATCATATCCCTCAACATAAGCTGAAAATTTACGAAGTGGGTCTGGCCACCTACTCAGTAACAGCCACCTCATCAAACGGGGAAGATTTTTACTAACGTACATCTTTGAACCTGAACTTTGAAATACTACTTCATTCTACTAGTATTTGGGCTTCACTCTTGATTACCTGAGTTTAGAAACCTAGATCAAAAAGAGAATAATTTTGAACTGCCTTCCAAGTTCACTTTGTGTGTAAATAGGTATTTGACATTTTCTCCCTGTCTTCTCGCATATCCTGCACTGATACTCCAAACAAAAAGGCACCTGGAAAGATGTGGGCGAGTATGATTTAGTTATTTGAAGCGCTTCCTTGCATTGTTTAGTTGAGGATGCAGCTTCAATCTTACCTGCTGTGTCAACTGTATTAAACTTCAGTTTAACAGACATAAGAACAGAAATGTAACATCCACAGAAACATGAGAACAATTTCCATCTTTTTTTATTTCTTATTTATTTCTCTTTTTTTCATTTTATTTTATTTTTATTTACTTAACCACATAAGTACATGTCAACAGTTGGCATAAACTTCATAAAAATACAGTACCTTTTTGTGCTGTAACACTAGTCACAATGTTTATATATAAAGATTTTTTTTCTTGCTTCCTTGAATTCAATTAACATTTTAAAAAGTGACTTCCCAAAAGCCCTTTTTGGGATAGTTTCCTTATAGAAATTTTTCCAAAATCTATTATGTAAAAGTTAAAAAGCTAATGCATTTTCAGCCATTCTCCCTCACCCTCTCAATAAAACAGATTTTAAAAAAATAAGAAGTCTTAGAATACTGATCAGTTGTTACACTACTACTTTATCATAGATTCCCATTTAACTGATACTGTTATAGGCGTGATGGATGCTATTCCTATAGCATCTAATATTGCTAGATGCTATTAGGGCTAAAAACACCAGTCATATCGATAGACTGATGTCCAAAAAAAAAAAAAACCAAGCCAAAAAAACCCCAGAACTTGAATTATATACAGAAAAACATTAGACTTTAGAAGTCTTATACTGCAGAATCACAATTACTGTGATACTTCAAACATACAAAAATTCTATCAAGACAGTTAAACGACTAAAGGGTGTCCTTGCACTGGGTATCTTGCAAAGTGAATTCTTAAATTCTTTATTACCTGTTGGTGTGACACCAAGATGACAGAAAAACTGCAGAACCAGTTTAATATTGCTGCTGGTGCAATTATTCCCACACAACTGATTACACCCATATGACAACTGGGTTAAACTTCAGTTTTCTTTAATGCTGATGATAAATTCCAGGCAGGAACTAATATATGGTGAAAGAAAATAGGGCATAAATTTTGAAAGTAATTTCTTATCAAGTTAGGCGCTGAAGATCTAGTTAAGGCAGTGAAGGATTTATTTTAGTATCTTTCTAAGGCTATGACAGATTTTTCCTGAATAAAGCATTTTCCCTTAAAAATTTCATGTATATTATGCCAGCTAATTCTGAATGCACAAGAACGCTGGAGTTTTTTGGACACTGAGAAGCTAAACTATTGCTCACTGCAAATATTACCCTTATTAGTCTTCTTTTTTAATATCAGTAAGATTCCAAGAACATGCACCTAAATAATGAAGTTTCAAGTCTTGCCTACAAACTTTTCCATTTCAAAAGCAAGCTTAAAAGCATGTGTTAAGTGATCCGAAGTGATGAATGTTCTTACCTCTCTCAAAGAAAAAATGTCTTTCCCTCAGATATGACTAGAGAAACTACGTGACTTTTTAAGAGAATTTCTAGTATCACCTTGTCCAGAAGGTAGATGGGTAATGAAAGTGACATGAGAAATGTGATGCCAGATGCTATAGCACCATTCCTTTGTTCCTAGCTGCTAGCACCAAAGCTTTAAACAAACTTGCTTTGCTAAGACATTCTGACAGTCTCATTTCACAATATCATTGGTTTTGAGAATGGAGTTACTTCCCATAGCTACTTTTAACTCTTTTTGGATCAGTGTTAAATAAAATGTGCAAACATATAATCATTTGCATAGCAAATCTCAAGGGACTGACCCTGAAATAGAAATCCAAACTGTTAGGTTTAAGATATTTCTATAATCAGAATTCACTTAAAATGGTAAAAAATAAAATACATATTTTTCCATTTTAAGTCTAGTAGAAAAGGTATTTCTGATTTAGAATTCTTCGAGTTACTAGTTTAAAAAGTTGAAAGACTGATGGTTCTTTGCATTGAAATGTTATTCCTTTGGAATCTTCAAGACTCTGTAATTGCTATTTTCAAATACTGTGATGAAATATGGCCTGGAATCCTTGCTCATAAGGGTACATAAAGGAATTCTGCCACTGTTAGCTGGATCTTCGACATCCCAAATTTCAGGCATACTGCAGCCAGGCCTACAAAACACATGAATAAGAAAAGAGAAATTAAGAAATGCCATGAAAAAAAAAATACTATGAATATTTGATTGTGGCATCTATATTTTTTAAAGTTTGTCTTTACACTAGAAATTCTTATCAGATTACAAAATTAGTAAATATAGCAGCGATTTAAAAAATAGTACTGAGAATGTGTAAAATTTGTCTGCTTTCGTGGTAACATAATTAATAAGAATTAATTTGGAGGAGGAAGCATATATAACAACTCAAACTATACAATATACACTACCAGGGATCCTTAAAACTTCTTATAAAATGAAGGGTGATATTCACACTCCTAATATTTCTAGAGAAAACTCAGGAAATAAAACACCTTTAAAAAAAAAGTAGTAACTCCTTGCTTTTTTATTAAGGCACATAACCAACATCAGTTCCCTGTACAGTTATCTTTCAAAGGTAGAATTAATGAGACTTTCCTAATTTTGTCAAAGATAATGGCAAAGAAATAGAACAGATTAATTTCTTTTTATTCTAAAGGTAAAGAAAATAACAGATCCAAAGTAACTGTATTCTAAAAGACAAAGAGAGGAAAAAAGCATAGGATAACATTTTGGTGCTCAAACTATCTTTTACTTTGCACCTTTTACTCATACTAGATTTTCATTATACACACACATCTGCTCTTGCCATCACAAAATAATGACTTGTTTCCTTTGTGAATGTCTTCTGTATTTTACAGTGAAGTTTAAAAATACATACAGTACAGCTTTTCAGGTGCACAGAAAGACTACAAGGTTGCTAATAACGTGGGTAAAGTTAATTATACTTATTAATATCTGGAGATGCTGGACAAAAATATATTTTGGACACTTTTAATAAAGCACAGATCAACATTTCCAAACTACTACTTGATATGACTCTTAGACTACATATTTGAGCGGCGTATCATTCTCATGAGGAGAGAGATGACTCACTTTTTTCTGCTTACACACAATGACTCTTCCAGAATGTAGTAATTTGCTCCTAGTTTTATCAATTCTCTTTTTACTTCTTTTGCAGGTTTTCGACTGTACATGGAATACACTACTTTAGTTCTGGCCCTTCAAAAAGAGAAATATAAAAGTTAGCTAGCAACATAGCATGAAACTGTAAGCTTTAACTTTAGACATGACAGGAAGGCTTTTTATTTCACGACTATGCTAAACAAAATTTTAAACTAATAGTGCCATTTGCTTTAATGTGATTATTTCTTTGCAAATATAGTGATTCCAAGAACAATGTATACAGCCTTTAGATTTCTCTGTAGCAGGAGACAACTTCGTAACAAGATCCACGGTTACGGTGGACAGAAAATGTAAAGATGTCAAAGCAATGCATTCACCATATAATATTCAAGGCTAGAAATGACCTCGCTTGGACTGCAGGTGATCAGAAGAAATCATCTGCCCAGTCACTCCACAAAAGGTCATGCTCATTGCCCTTGTTCGCACTTTTTCAAATGCGGAGTGCAAGTCCTGCTGTCTGCCTATGCTGGATCAAGCAAAATCATCACTTGTAAACCATGATCCTGTTTATATTACCCAGTGATAGCCTCCTTTGATTGTGCAAAGCACAACGTTGAGGTGCTGGAGCGTGTCCAGAAAAGGGCAACAAAGCTGGTGAGGGGTTTGGAAAACACGTCTTATGAGGAGCAGCTAAGGGAATTTGGATTACCCTGGAGAAGAGAAGGCTGAGGGGAGACCTTACTGCTCTCTACAACTAACTGAAAGGAGGTGGTAGTGAGACAGGCACTGGTCTCTTCTCTCAAGTAACAAGTGGGACAAGAGGAAATGGGTTCAAGTTGCACCAGGGGAGGTTTAGATTGGACATTAGGAAAAATTTTTTCACTGAAAGAGTTATCAAAGATTGGAATAGGCTGCCCAGGGAGGTGGTTGAGTCACCAACCCTAGATGTGTTTAAAAGTCATGCAGATGTGGTGCTTAGAGACATGGTTTAGTGGTGGACCTGGCAGAGTCGGGTCAATGGTTGGACTAGATGATCTTAAAGGTCTTTTCCAACCTAAAAGATTCTATGACGCTGTGAAAATCCTGTTCATTTTCTGATACTGCATCCTTGCCAGCTTATTCTCCCCAGACATGCCTTGTCCTACATTTTTGTAGTTAGAATAGAGTAGGAATAGAACAGAATAGAATATTTCAGTCAAAAGGGACCTACAATTATCATCTAGTCCAACTGCCTGATCAATTCAGGGCTGACCAAAAGTTAGAGCCAGCTAATGCCAGCCACAGAACTAAGGACATAAGGCACATAAAATGAACCCCCTCCTTTTCTCCTTTATCCCTCTCTATCTTGTTGTTTTCCTGTTGTGTCTTTTTTTAACCAGTTTTATCAAATTACTAAAAAATGATGCTACGATATTAAAATTTAAAAAAATAAATTCATGACCGATTCAGATAAATTAATTTCTATTTAGAAAAACAGCCTGACTTTGGAAATAACAAAGTAAAAAACTCAGTAATTCCATCACAAAATTTCAGTTTCAATTAGTTTGAAGCGGTATCTACCCTACAGTGTATCCTTTCTGATGAACACAAATCCTGAAGAAATACTGCATGTGTTTTCAATCTGACTAAAATAAGAAATCAATTTCTATGGGATTTTAACAAATTTTGCAAAATTATGTATTGCCATTCCTACTGTATATTATCAACATTAAGAGAATAAATCCTCAACTTCAAAATTTACCTTAATCCTGCATCTTCATAGTGAGGATGATTTACAATAGGACGAAGTGTAGATAATTTAACACTTGCCATTGTAGGCATTGCTCCTGCAAAAACTGCATCTGAAATACAGAATGAAAAACATGTTTAAATGAAGAATCAAGCAGTAAAAGCAGAGAAGCAATCTTCAACTATCTAAGCAGTAAATAATCCTGTAGAAAAAAAATAAAGAGGGTAGGGTACTCTTTATGAAAAGGCCTTACATAGCACCACCAGCAGATGCATAAAATCACTTCTTTTTTTTTAACCTTGAACTCAATAACTAAGCATCTAAAGTCAGAGATTTAATACGTCTTATTTTTCTTGAATGGGTAATAACATATTTTTCTTGAAAGGGTAATATATTAATTATGACAAGTTTTTATTTGTCACTTCTTACACCATTGTTAAATGAACAATAAAATCTCAGTCCATTTCAGCTTGAAAGTATTTTCCTGCTAAAAAGGTAAATCCTTTGTTTCCAGCCAGTTTTCTGACACTTTTACTCATTTTAGTGAAAGGATGGGTGCAACCACAAACCACATGCTTTGAATTCTCTTCTAGCAAAATGATGATCGTGGACCCACATCCAGGACCAGCGTCTTTTAAGTAAAAACCTATTTTAATTGGACTTTGCAAAAACACTTTTGCTGCAGAAATACTACACCGGTGACTAGAACTTCCAGACTGGTAGCCTGGAATCTAACAAAGCAAGCTTTCAGCGTTTTTTTTCATCTGAGACAGCTTCTATATGGACAAGTATATGTCACTAAACCAAGGTTTTAGGACAGTCCCAAGGCAAAGCCACACGTATTAGCAATACCTCTGCAGTCGTTCATACCAAGCTCTATAGTTACGTCTCACTGTAAATGCGGAATATCATACATTATTAAATAGTTTACCTTGCCTGGTATTGACTTTTATCCACTCTAGAAGTTCCTCCTGTGGCAAATTGCTAAATTCTCCCATGATGTTCCACTGAGTCTGAAGGTTTGCTGATCCCTCTATTGCCATCAATGCTAATATAGCAAAGACCAATGTTTTGGGCTGGATTTTACAGAAGAGCCATCCAAACAACTGAAATGCAAGAATCAATTAATTTCTAGACAACAATTCCATAATGTTATATGCAGCACAATTAATTTTTATTTCTCTATAAGGAACCTAACATATATTACAAAATGAAACATCTCTGATATTGCTTCTCCACCAAATTTCAGTGAGACCTCACATGAAGTATTCATGTTTACCAAATGTAGGGTATTATATTTGTAATTCTACAATAAAAAGAAAATTGACATTAATGCGGCTTTCAAAGTTGTAGTTCAAATGTCAAAGTCTGCAAGTAAAGACGACTCAATAATGTTTACTGCACTATTACAGTATTTTATCTCCTATTTACATTCCTAGCTGCAATATATGGATTAGAGATTGTACTGCAAACTTCAGAAAACATAGCAGAAAAGCAGACTTTGGGGATATGAGGTTAACGTCGCTTTATACCCTGCTCCTCCCTTTCTTGAACTGAAAAAGATGGCCCTTGCCTATTTTCCTAAAGATAGTGTGCTGGAGGCTCTAAACAAATACTGTGAAATGCATAGTTAAGATCAAAGAAGTACCAATTTTGCTATGTTGAAGTTCAGTTTGAGCAAGAACACTTTACCTCATCCGTATCTGACCTATATCTTAAATAAGACAAAGTATGAATAACTTTTTTTTTTTCCCCAAGCTATTGTTAATTAGAAGTAAGGCTTCACATTTCAAAAATATCAAACCTGCACTAAATAACTACATTCCTTTCAGAGTACCTTTACCCATTTTTTAATTAAAGCATGAAATGACGAAGTTTCACAGTAAAACCTCACACTAGGTTGACTACTACCAATTAGGTACTGTATGTTATCTTTGTTATAAACTAACCATAAACTACTTCAGATTATTAAAATTCTCAAGCCACTTCTCCAAAAATACAGTGTACCCTACTCTCATCCTCAGACTTGCTAAACACTTTAGCAAGAACAGCAACACTATCCAGGGAAACCTAATACACCAAATATGCCTGACCACTGTGTAGGTCTGGAAGGATGAATGGAAATTAATTCGTTTGTATGCTGCTCTACATCAGCAAACTTTCTTTTTACCAACAGTTGCGGAAGTCTCACTTCAAAAACACATTAGAACTATGGAATTTTTTATTGAGTTCCATGGCTTTTCAAATCAAAGAAAATCACACTCCTATCGTGCTTTTATAAAAACTCATTAATGTTTGAAGTACCTCAATTTATCACTATTTTCTTTACATAAAGACCTGAGAATGGTTGAACATATGCAATTCGAAAGAAGCATTTCTTTTATGGGATGCTGCTCCTCATGTAGTTTTTATATCAATTCAAGGGGTTTTATCTGTTTTTGTCAAAGTCTTGTTAAGTTCATGTTAAGTCTTTCTCTGGCTATTTTTCTTTGCTTTCAAAATTTCCACTCAGGATAGTGTAATTCCTCCTAACAGAAAGAGGAGATGTGTGGATATAAAGAGTTATCTTTTTTTATCGTCCATCAGGTGCCAGCAGCTGCAACACTGAGGTAATGGAAAGTACACAGATTCATGCAATGAGCTGAAAAAACACAACATCCAGAATTCTCTTTCCAAATGCAGAATGTCTTTCACCTGTTTGCTCATTTTTGTTTTGTGTTACAAATGTCCATCTCAATCTGACTGTTCACTAATAAAAGGATATATTTTGAAAAGCAGCTGATTAACGTGTTATCTATATACAGACTCAGAATAAATTAGTTATACTAACATACCACTGCAAGTAAACTTTCATGGTCTTCTAGAGAAAAGTGTTGACCTCAATTACAATGAGGTAACTTAATACATTAAATTTGCTTAAATTTTTCTTACATCTGTAAAAACAAATTGCTGCTTATTAACTTATCGTTATGCAAACATCTAAAACTTTACATAATGATAAATGTACCAAGCGTTAATCAATCATTTGGTTGCAAGTCCCATCTTCCCCTTTTCATCTCCCTCTGTCGCAAGAATTCTGAATCAATATTGCACACACAGTCAGGTTTTTCAACCTCAAAATACTACTTCTGCTCCACGGCCAGTAGGACAGAAAAAGCTCATTAAAACCCACTTGACATTTTCCTGACCCTACAAAAAAAAAAAAAAGTTTTCTTATCCCTTTGCTTGCTTAAGTCAGGGCATTCTTAGAAGTGGTCTGATCGATAGCGGCTCAGCCGCCTTGTGGCCCACTGTTTCTCTGTCGTGCTGAAGCCAGTCATGTACTACCTGGAAGACTACCAGCCTCTCCCCTCTACTAAAGAAAGTGTATGTCAGTCAGACCAGGAAAAAACCAGCTTGTCTTTTACAGGCATCAATCAGCACCAACCTAAGGAACATGCCGAACAGGCAAAGAACCTTCACTGATAACAAGGCAAGGGAATTAATTCTATTTTTACTTACATTGTTCACCTAAAGTCGGGTATTCTTGAAGTATGCACTTCTCCCAAGGCCCAAGCCAGGGCCAGGATAATCACAGGCCTTATTATATGGGGCAGATGGTCATTTATCACCTTCTGCACAGAACAACTGTCCAAACTGCAGTAATCTAAAGCCTTACCTTCCCTAGCATTCAAGACCTATTTCTTTCAAGCCAATTAAGCCTTCAAAATCCCACAAAGGAGGAAGAAAAGAATCACTGGACCTGAGCCATCTGGTCCAACAGGGCCAGCTCCCAGATTAGTTTATCATCTGCATTTTTAGCTTCCTGAAAACCTTACTCTCACTCTACAACCGTAGAAAACAGCAGAACAACCAAAGGGCCAAGATGCATTGGAAGCAGAGAAAAGAAAACATTGATAAAATACTCTGAACCTGTCCTCCTTCTTCCAATATTTACACATGTGGCATCATCTAAAGATCCAAACCACAATGATTACCAAAAACAGCAGTTTTCATTAGTGGGCTGATGTACTTAGTTGCAGTACTAAAATAAAAACCATAAATTACTGTAGTACCATTACTCAGGTGCTTTAAAAAAAAGAAATAAAAAGATGACCGGCTGAAAACTTTAACTCATTTGCCACGTAGCAGCTTACTATATGGAAAAAGCATATGAGGCTACATATTAACAGCTCATCTTTCAGTGAGCAAGTTACTTTTTCCTGTCCTTCAGAGATTATTTCTCTCCACACAGCATTAGGTTTTCAGTTCTCAGAAGGCTCAGGAGCCTTTTCCTGTGACACAAAATACATAAATATTTTTAGTTCTAAACTGCTGCCACTGGAAAATTCTACAGAAATTTTTCAACAATAACAGGGCAGAAAAACCCATCAATTTTATTCTAGGAACACACAGTTAAAACAAGAAGAATTAAGAACAACTTGACTTTGGACAGGATTAATTTATATTGTAATTGTTCTCTAGAAATCGTATGTTAGAATACTTTTTTTTTTCTGACTTGTGAAAAGCAACTTCATTTCAAATTACCCAGAAACACCTCATGAAAGTTCATTTAGAAAAATTTAACCACAATGTACCTGCTATTACTTAAACAACCAGACCACCTAGGAGGATGCCAGTACTTCAACAACTAAGTAAAAGCTGGGAAATATTGTAAGAACATCTGTGAACCTTAGAGAATCACAAAAGTGTAGAGGAAATTAAATTTCTCTTAAGCCTCAATACTCAATACTTGTAACCAAGGTGGATAAATAAAACCTACCTTTTAAAGAGTTTTTGACATGTTTTTAGCATTTTATATGTTGACTGTACAGATTTATTTGATGTTGGCAAACACTCAGCCCTTTCACTTAAGTAACAAAACAGCCATCAAGAAAGAAAAGAGCACAAGATTTAAGCAGACTGATGCTGTGTAGCCTGTCCAGCTTTATCAAGAACGTCCAGGGAAGCAATCAATTGTTCATCTGCCTTAACAAGGGACAGCTTCCTCCTCTTTGCGTAATTCTGTCCTATTCACTTTGCGTAATTCTGTCCTATTCACTTATCTTCCGGTGGTATGACACAGGTGTCAGATGTTCCATACACAGTAATTGCCTTCACCATACAACCCTAATTCACCTTTAGGACAGGTTCTAACCAGAGATATTGTGGGAAAAACAGTGTCTATTGGGCACTCAAGTGGTTTGAGTCACCATTCCTGGAGGTATTTAAAAGATGTGTAGGTGTGGTGCTTTGGGACATGGTTTAGTAGTGGACTTGGCAGTGCTAGGTTAACGGTTGGACTTAATGATCTTAAATTTCTTTTCCAACCTGAATGATTCTATGATTCTGTAACTATAGTCTGCATCAGACTGCATATGCTAAAGGCAGAGAGAAAAAGGTTGTACATGAACTGTCAGTTCTGGTACTCCAAATTTTGAGTACTGAACTTTGTAAGATTATTCTTTCATTTCTTTAGTTTTCAAGGTTTCTTATTAAAATCCTAATTTTCTTTCCAAGCCATTGCTACTTCCCTCACTCTGTCAAACATTCCTCTCTTTTCCTACTTTTGTATTATGTCTGCAACAGTTCTTAGCACTGGATTCTTTCTCTCATGCAACCTCACGGTGATGTTCTCCATACAGACATTTTCACAAACTCCTCATATCATCTTCCCAATTTGTCTTCTTGTTAGTAAGCCCAGCCCACCATTAATCATAATTTTTCACTCTCTCAAGGTGGGATACTTACTTTGTGTGATGTAAATAACACTTCCTACAAAATCACAGCATGGTTGAGGTTGGAAGGGACCTCTGAAGGTCATCCGGCTCAAGCAGGACCACCTTGAGCCGGTTGCCCAGGACTGTGTCCAGATGACTTTTGAGTATCTCCAAGGACAGAGCCTCCACAACCTCCCTGGGCAACTTGTGCCAGTGCTTGGCAACCCTCACAGCAAAAGTGTTTCATGATGTTCAGAGGGAACCTCCTGTGGTTCCTTGTGTGCCCATCACCTCTTGTCCTACCACTGAGCACTACTGAGAAGAGCCTGGCTCCATCCTCTTTACACCCTCCTTTCAGGTATTTGTACGCATTGATAAGATTCCCCTCAGCCTTCTCTTCTCCAGGCTGCACAGTCCCAGATCTCTCAGACTTTCCTCACAGGAGAGATGCTCTTTAAACACCCTTGTGGCCCTTTGCTGGAATCTCTCCATTATGTCCATGCCTCTATTGTATCGGGGAGCTCAAAACTTGACCCAGCACTCCAGCTGTGGCCTTACCAGTACCGAATAGAGGGGAGTGATCACCTCCCTCAACTTACTGGCAATGCTCCTTCTAATACAGCCCAGACTACTGTTGGCCTTCTTTGCAGCAAGGGTACATTGCTGACTCATGTTCAACTTGGAGTCCACCAGAAGCCCAGGTGCTTTTCTGCAAAAGCAGCTTTCCAGCTGATCAGCTCCCAGCATGTACTGGTGCGTGAAGTTGTTCCTCTCCAGGTGCAGGATTTCAGCACTTCCCTTTGTTGAACTACATGAAGTTCCTGTGAGCCCATTTCTCCAGCTTGTTGGGGTCCCTCTGGATGGCAGCAGACCCATCTGGTGTACCAGCCACTCCTCCCAGTTTTGTAGCATCAGCAAACATGCTGAACGTACACTCTGCCCCATCATCCAGACCATTAACAATGAAGTTGAACAGGACTGGAGCCAGTAGTGACCCCCTGGGGTACATCGCTGGTTACTGGCCTTCAATCAGACTTCGTACCACTGATCATCCCTCTCTGATCCCAGTCATTTGGACAGTTTTCAATTTACCTCCCTTTCTGCTTCCTAGACAAAGGACTGCTTACCCTACTTTTGCTGCAACTGCAGAGCTTATAAAACCGCTTTTAGATACAGATTCAATCTAGTTTACTTCTCAAAAGCACAGACACTAAAAACATGGAAGGCCAATTCTAAGATCTTTTATATCAGGAGAAAATCTAGTAACATTTTATGTTATGGATGACTTCAAACTAGGAAAATTAAATCTGAGTTAGGCATATGACTTCTGATTTTTAAGGCTGAAATGTTTTCAACATGCAAGACTTCAAAACTATACTTCTGGAAAGAACTAAATACACAAAAAATATACAAGGCAATAAGCTCTAAAGAGCTGTGAAAACACAGTGTAAACCAAGTCAAACACTGTTTGGATAAAATTTAATACTCAATAAAAAACTTCCAATGGCACAGACGTATGTAAATACAGTAAAATTCAGTGCATGTCTGCCTATGCTCAAGCTCAATACACAGCATATTAACTCCTTAATAATGCAGTTGGACAAGTCGCATAAAACAAGACATTTGCTTTATTTGGGGAGAGGGGAAAACGGAACTTGTGTAACCATATTTTTCAACAGGCAATATAATCTGGTTTAATTTTAACTGGTACACTCAGATTCAGCAATTAGACACATAGAAATATGCTTTAGGACAAATATCTGGGTAATACTGTAAGTACTGAGATAGCTACAGGATTAAAAAAAGATCTTACCTGTTTTGAACACACCAAGGAAGCCATAACACATAGATGTGGCGTCAAAAACAGTTTTAGTCTCATGATTAAAATTGCTAGGACACTGAACGCCAACAGCTGCAAAGCATGGTATACCAGCTGCAAAACCGAACAAACACACACACAAAACCATAATATTTGCATATTTCTCATTTGCGTCTTAAACATACAACTTCCTTTTCAGCATAGCTTAAATTAGGAGCTTGTCTGAAAAACAGTCGAAGTAAAGATCTTAACATTTCAGAAAGTGATAACGACTTTCTGTTATCTTTTTTCTAAAGTGTATGTAATATGCTAAGGTATGGAACAACAGGAAGGATAAACATTAACAATAAAACCAAAAGAAGCTGGAGAAATAGCTAGCTAAGTAAAAGATCCTGAAACATAAACAGGCAATAACATACATAAAATTTCTTGTATAACCTCTTTATAGAAGTAAGGAGAACTTGCTATTTAATACCTAAAGTACCTAAGTATGAAATTAAAGAAGCAAATAAAATCACCTTTGGTACTCACACAACCACAGGCAGCTTGCTTTAGTATTCTCAAAAAAGGTTAAAAAGCAGAGATGTCACTTACCACTCCTAACATTAAACCTATGTTACTTGTGGAATTGCTGTGGTAAATCACAGAGGCATTTGTGCAATTAGTGTTCCTATCTAACTGGTTGATTATCATATATTGAATGGTATGAGCACAAACCACAAATAAACTGCTGCTAAGGAAGTTTTGCACTGTCCTTGCTGGCTTAATTGCAAATAAAGAAACCACGTAAGAATGCTGACATTCAATTACTTTTTTTTTGCATAATTTTATTAAAAGAACTATGTGTAGAATTACTTTCATTATGGCATATTTCAAATCAGAATTTTAACATTATCTGTCATGTGAAGCCCCAGTAAAGGAACCAATCACCTTCTCATTCTATACAGGCAAAATGGAAGGATCAGCATAATTTTTGTGTCTTTCTGTACCGCTACAGCAAAAGCCCAAAAGACTCCTCTCGCACTGCCACCCCAACGTTAGCTAGTTTTTCTTTTGTTCAACATTCCAGAGTTATTCTGGTGATGTACCAGACACAACTTAAGACGAGGGGAAAAAAGATGCAAATACTTAGCTTCAAATAAACCCCACATCAGGATCAGACCATTGCGACCTGTATTTCAATATTGAGTATTCACATTAACATACAAATAAAATTGTGTAGAAAACGAACCTTACCTCACCATGGTTAAAACGTTCCTCTCTGAATAAAAAACAGAAAAATCACATTATTTGTTTATGTATTACAAAAGCACTGGCTTTACTTTGAAGTCATCTATAGTGGCTCCAGACAACTGAACTAATCCAGTAAGTATGAGTCAGCACCCAAACAGATTTTTTTCCCCCCTCTGTAACAAGCTTTGAAATGTATCGCAAATTAGTAACTATCCTCCTCAATCCCTATATCTATTTGGACGTCTGAAAATTAATTTTAGCACTTTTTAAATTACTTCCAGGAATTATTTCATATATAGAACAGCTTATTTAAGGAATGAAACTTCAGTAACATAAAACAGGCACAGCATGGATACAAAAAAGAGAGAGAGAAAAGGGTTTGTCATTTACTCAGGTACTACATAGATTGGTTTTGGATTCCCATAAGGAAACACAAATATGAAAAGAGTCAAAATCATGTATACTTGTTGCTCTCCAAAAACTTCTATGAAGACAGGATGCTGAATCCTGCTCACATCTGCTGAAATCTTGATAATGGTCATTAGACTATGGAAAACAAAGATCACTGAAGTGATTAGTGATAAATTAGGAAAAAAAAAACAGGAAGAAAAATATATACATCAGGGAAATGACAAGATTCAACTGGACAAATTGAGTGCTCTTGAGCACAGCATCAACAAGTGATGCCAAATGGCTGTGACAGAGCATGCATTACAGCTACTTAGAAAATAAAATCAATACACAGTTGGGATCCTTTCCTAAAGATGAAACTCAGGTATCTTTGTAACCCTGAAAAAAATAATGGGGAGGAAAGAATTTGCATTCACTATTTATAGGAAAAAAGTGAATAAGCACATAAATAAGTATTGGTTTAGTAATAGAGCAGAAAAATAAGTGATTAAATAGAAAATTTGGGGGTAACAAGGTTAAGATGTCTAAAACTAAGTTCAGCGCTAAACTTAGTTTTAGACATCCTATAAAAATACCACATATAGTATGTTCAAGCCAGTTACTGAACTATACACAATTTACCCTTCAAAAAGGAACAGCATAATTTAGAATTCTGAATTATCTAGCATATAGCAAATCAAATAAAATTCCAGCAGAAAATTCAGTTTTACATTAAAAAAAGACAACAATATTTACCTTTCATATTGGCCTGCCTGAGATAAGGCCCACATAAGATATTTAATTGCCTGAAGAAAACAAGAGCCAACAAAAAGTATGAATAAACTTTCAAAAGCATTCTAAAGCATTTTCAACATTTGCTAAATTAAATTACACCTGGGTAATCTCATTTTGAGATAATGCTAAGATAAAGACATGCAATGTTTTAGCTAAAAATTCTTTTTGAGGGTATTTAATTAGCCAGGCAGTTCGCAGTTATCCCATCTGCTCCTGTGTAAACTGTAGGTTGTTTTTACACAAATTATACATAATCAAATTTATAAAAACAGTTATAAACTTCAGTTATAGTACTCATTAGCTAAGTGACAGAGTTTTTTTGGCACTTAACAACGAAATTAAGTTTTACCACTGACTCAGGACTGGACCTTTGTAAAAATCTATGTAGAAAGAATACAGCATTTTAAGCAAATATTTTTGAAAACCTGTATTTTATCTAACCATACTGGGTTTATGTGGCAAGGTTTTGGTAGCAAGGGAGCTGAGGAGTGGCTTCGGTGAGAAGAGACCAGGGGCCACCCCCACGTCAGACAAAGCCAGTTCTAGCCTGTTCCAGAACAGATCCACCACTGGCCAGAGCTGAGTGCCAGTGACGCTGGTGATGCCTCTGTTTGTAACACCTTTAAGAAAAGGTAAAAACTACTGTGCAGCAGCTTTAAGAGAGACCAGTGAGAAAAATGGGAGCGAGACAACCCTGGAGACATCAAGGTCAGTGAAGGAAAGGGACGAGGTGCTCCAGGCATCAAAGCAGAGATTCCCCTGCAGCTCATGGAGAAGACTGTGGTGATGTAGGTTTTCCCCGTACAGCCCATGGAGAATCAGAGTGGAGCAGATATCCTGCCTGTAGCCTGTGGAGGACCCCATGCCAGAGCTGGTGGATATGCCCAGAAGGAGGCTGCAACCCATAGAGAGCCCACACAGGAGCAAGCTTGTGGCAGGAACTGCAGCTTGTGGAGAGGAACCCACACAGGAGCAGGTGCTCCGGCAGGAGCTACGACCCTGAAGGACTGTACCCTGTGGAAAGGACCCGTGCTGGAGCAGTTCTTTAAGAACTGCAGCCTGTGGGAGAGACCCATTGAGCTTGGAAAGAAGGGGAAGGTCTTTTTAGTTTTGTTTCTCACAATCCTACTCTACTTTTAATTGACCGTAAATTAAATTAATCTCCCCCAATTCGAGTCTGTTTTGCTCATGACTAAAATCACAAGTGATCTCCCTGTCCCTGTTTTGACCCATGAGATATTTCAACTCTTCTTCCCCCCCTGCCTTGCTGAGGATACAGCGTGGCTTGGTGGACACTTGGCAGCCAGACAAGGTTAACCCACCACGCTAGCTTCTTCCCATCTCAAAATAAAGAATGATCCCTTCAAAAAACCTAAAAAGTAAATTCAAGGTAAAGGTGATTCACTATATCAATCACTTACCCTTTTGATGATTACTCCAAAAACCACGAGAACAACTGGTAATAGCAGAGTCTTTGTGTATCTTACTGGAGTCTACAATGCAAATAAACTGCATTAATTGCTTTTCATTCACCTATATTAAATGGTCATTTTAAAGAAAACAATACAGTAAGGTCTTCCTCAAGTAAAATGTAAATTTAAACATGCATCAAGAACAAAGTAAACTTAAAGAAACTCAAATTTAAACTTACTTAGCAATCACACTAGAGGTCATAATATTAAGGTCATTAGTAAATTATTCCCAGTTCTTTGGCAAGCCACCCAAAGACTAAAAGTAGATTGTATCTCATCTGAATTTGAGTACTATGAGTTGAGCAACCTATAAATGTTCTAAATGCATATCTACATACTGATGAACTAAAAAAAGTCCACTGACACCACATTAGGAATCTTCAATGCTCTTCTGCACTCTAAATCTACCAGAAAAGACCTTTGCAGGTCTTGGTACATTTTCCACATACTCAAAACCAGTTACTGACAGCCACATAAAATCTTAAGTTTGCAGAACTGTAACGCTTCATTTATCCCTGAGCAAGCACTTCTTTCATCCAAGCAAGCACATTTCTTATATCTGAAATCAAAACACTGTTTTGTTTTTAGTTAATTTAAAAGCAATAAACCCAGTTAAATTTAGCTTAAGTTCATTAATATCTCTAACTTCACGAGTAAGCACTTAAACTTAGGACGGCAGTAGGAGGTTATGGCTCTCAGATGTTTTACGTTATAAATCCAGATAAAACTAAAAGTTGCCTCTTCCATAATCATCTATTTTGATCAAATTACCTCTTTTTCCATGAAGTCAAACTCTGCAGCACAGGTATACATTAACGTGTCAAAATCCTTGTAGCCAATAAATTTAGATTTTAGTATGTTTCCTATATGAGCCTGGTAGAATATACAGAAAAAAAAGCTGTAGTAAACAACACTCTTCTGTTTTCCACAACAAAGTAGCTTAAATGCACATGAGAAATATTTTTAATTAGAACAGGAGTTTATACCATTTACAATGTTGTTATAAGAGCACCAAAAATGTATTTCTGGTATATTAAATGACATCTTTGAGTGTAACACAGATTGGATTGTGTTAAATAAAGAGCAGAAAGTGGCAAAAAAGGGTGTTACCACTGCAAATCGGTTCAACAAGAGTATAGTTTTGCATGTTCATATTGTTAGGTCTGAGCTACCCATCTTTTGCCCCTTGATGCACATCTGCAGGTAGCTTTTAACAACAGAATCTGACAATAAAGGGGCTGAAGTGAAGCGAGTTACAAAAAGCCTTTCACGACTGCCTTAAAAACTAGCTTCAGAGGAAAGTGAACTAAGAAATTGAGTAAATAAGTAAAAGATGTCAGTAGAATATATCCAAAATAAAGATCTATAAATCTGCATTTAGAAACAAACACACAGAGCATTTATTAACTCAATAGTAAAAACACATCTTTTCACAAACTCTGGTAATAACACCTCAAAGTGATAATACACAATGAATGAGAAAGCAAAAATGCAATCCCTCTGCCATTTCTGCAAATCAAATCTTGGCATTTTTGGAAAGTATGTAATTAAAATGCCAAAATCAAAATATGAAGAATTAAAAAAAAAATTGAAAGACACCACCCAGATACTCAGATAAGAGAACTTACATCATCAGCTATTCCAAATGCTAAAGAAGTTAGGTATTTCAAGGTGACTGTCCCAAATAACCAGGCACATCCTTCAACGACCTTAAACAAATATATTCAGAATGAAATAAACGTCTCAACAAACCTTTAAAGAAACCATTTCTTTTTTAAAAGTACTATAAAGTTTAGCTACTAGTTACAAACTCTCCGTAATTTCTAACCAATTACACTTCCCAAATTTTAATACGCTAGGGTGTTCTAAGATTTTTTTGTATTTTCTACTACAGATGAAATAATTTTGTGCAACTGAATTATGTTACGGCTGCACTGCTCACTGCACACGACATCGTTGTAGCAGAGGAGGTACCAAAGTTAACTTTAAACAGGGACAACCTAACTGTCAAGTCCACCTGTTTTGTGTACACCAGTGTGTAGTGATTATTTCCCACCAATAGCCTCTCCATATTATCACGTTGTACTACTTTAGTAATTCAAATCTTTGGAGGAATTTGCTGATTTATAGTACCTTCTCAAGATAATCTCAAGACAGAACTTGAAGGAAATATAAAGAAAGCAGGTGCAATTACTACTTCTAGTTACATATCATGTTTACCCCTGTACCAGAAAGATTAAATTCTTGACAATCTAGCTTAATCTGTCTAATTCTTTATAAAACTGAATCAACTGAATAGGACAACCTGCCTCAGCATCTTATATCTGGGACCAGCAGCGGATGCTTTCAGAGAGAATATAACAAGATACAAACCGTTCTTTACCGTAATGTAACGTAGGTAGGTTTTTACAGGATGACGGCTTGAATTCAATCATCCCATTTAATAGCTGCAAATGAACCTAACTACCTAGGAGGTACCTAATCCTTTTCTCAATGCCTCTTATTTTTTTGCGCTTCCACAGTATCTTTCTTCTCTCTTACAAGCTTATTGCTGCTAGCATAAGAGGCGCTAAATAAACTATAATTATATCCTACTTCTATTCACTAGCTTTGTCGTATTTACCTTTATTTTACACGAGGTAGAATTCAAACCTATTTTAAAATCTCAGCTATTTAGTGATTCTACATTAATAATTAACCTCATACTTTCTCTACTTAAATTTGATGGTAGTACATTTCGGGGAAAGACATTCTATTCCCCCCACCCCCTTTTTTTTTTTTTAAGCAAGACACATTGACTGAGACTGCATACATATATTTAGGATGCTAAGTATGAGCTTACAAAATAAAAAACTATTTTCGGCTTTCTTTGCTGTTCCCTCTCCATGACTTCCATTATGTATTTTCCTTTTTGATGCCTGCTCAGTAATGAATTGATGTGTTCAGGGAACTCTTCTTAAGAATACCAAGATTTCGCTGCTAAGTGGCAAAGACTTATTTAGGATCGATTATTTTATATACATCCTTAGGGTGGTGGTGGCCGCCTTTTGAAAACTTGCCATTTAATTCCCCCCTTTCTTTCTTACCTTCTAATATTCACACCTTATCCCAAGGAGCTTATTTTCTTTTATAGTTCCAGTTAGATATCTCCCCAAAAGGTTTCTGAAATTCAAGTGCATTACATCCACCCACACACCCTTACCTACATCCTTCAAAGAAGTCATATATTTGCAAGGCGTGACTTCCTTTCACAGAGGTTGTATCGGACCTGTCTCATTATAGTGCATGTAAATATAGCCGTAACAACTTCATCACTGTTGAAGTTTTTACTCTTTTACAAAAGTTAGCTGTATTGGTCTGCAGTTCCACAAATGCCTTGGATCTCCTTTTTTAAAAACTGACATTCCCATTTCCCCTGGTACCACAGCTAACTGCACTGGCAGGTTATACATGCACTGCAATTTTTAATAAATACATCTTTTTAATTCCTTTATATTCTCATTCCTTTATAATAACTGTATGAATTCCATCCAGTTTTACTAACAGGCTACCCTTCACTTAAGAAAAACACCTGTCTTAAGCCAGGCATAGTCTTGCTAGGCTCCCATTTCAGGTGTTCAACCAAGTCAATCCATGTCCTAAGCAGCAAGTTGCATCTCATGTTTACTACAACGTTGTATTTTCTTTGCTTTGAGGCTGTCCTCCATGTCGGACATGACTTGTACTGCCCTCAAACCCCACCCACACACCTTGCAGTGTTTTACTCCGACTTGCTTCCTTTACTTAGTTGTATAATTACAAGCTGTTTGCTGTTGTTATAAAAAATATCCTAAAAAAAAAATATAGGACACATTTTAGTGAGTATCTAATGCAGTATCCTAATTTCCATTTCTCTAAGCGCTGTTAGCCTTTTACTTGCCTTTTCTAAATTGTCCTTTGTTTTAAAGGGATTTTCATACAGATCTTATTTTTTGTATACTTGTTTAAATTGGCAATTTAAAATTAAATATGTTGCCACTTGAAGGCTATTTCAACCTTCTGATATAAATGTACGTTTGTGCCCCTTTTCTTCCTTCACTAATTTAAGATTAACTTCTGGGAATACGGACAACTTAAAGAGAGGAGTTTAGCTATATTTCTTTATTTTTAACTATTAGAAACTAAACCCAAAGTTATTTCTGTATTTCATTAAAATGAACAACAAAGTCATAGTTCTCTTCTGAAATTCCAAATATATGAAATTCCTTACCCATAGGCAGACTTCTCTTCTGCTGTTTTTCAAGACTTTTGGACTCAGTTCAAGAATTCCCTAATAATAAAATGAATGTACATTTTCAGGCAAAACACAGTAAGAGCAAGATATTCCAGTACCCTGGATGAGGGTACCTGTACTTACTATATAATTACAAAAGCTGCTACAAGAAACTAGAGTGGTTTATAACAAGCAAACTATACTACAGCAAATACCAGTAGTCGAGGCATCTTATTCTTAGCATGTGAGAGATTACCACTCTTTTGTTGATGGACAAAATATAAACAAAAGAGAAAAAAAAAAAAAATCAATGAGCTCACCCCAAGCTTTTAGAAGACACAAAAAATCCCCAGAAATGGAGCTGATTTGTAGTATACTAAACTAGATCTGATCACACAATCTTATCTCCTATTTCTGATGTACATAATTCCCTTAAGAGAAGCTGTATGAAACTGGAAGAGGCTGGGGGTTGTTTTTCCTATTTAAGGAAAAATTAAGATAGCGAACAATGAGATGATGAGTCTTCAGTGAATAATTTCACTAACGTGGCAGTATGACTCAGCATGTTGAAACAGTCTAAACCCATTGTTATATATGTTTTAGTCATTTGTAGTTTCACAATCAATAAAGAAGCATTTAAAACAAACTCCTCACTCATGTTCTTGTTTTACAATTATTCTGGTCAAAAATACTTATGTGGTAAATCTTACATTTTTATAAAAACAAGAGAGCTATAAAAACAAAAGAACTGAGCCTTAAATTAATTTCTTTTATGAAGAGGTCTTGGTGTAAAAACATAATTTTTTTAAATTAGTATTTACCCATTCTCCAAATATATTTAAGGTCTAATTCTGTTTGTCATGTGAAAGATTTGTTGACTATCTGGTAATGCAGCAGTTTCACTTTGTATCAATAAAGTATATTATCGAGCAGACTTTCATTTTATACCAATACATACATAACAGTACAGCATTATACTCTCAGCATGTCATATGATTTTTTTCTTAAAAAACTTACCCAGATAACTACTAAAGATGCAGCATAATACGATGTCAATAACATTGAATTACCAAACATCAGAATAAAACACACTACCAGAGATACCTGAAAGAAAATAAAAATAATTCAATTTAAAATAGAAAAGGGAAGAATTGCCCAAGTATAGAAATTACCTTCTATCAACAGCTTTAAGTTTAAAGACACCTACTTCACAGCAAATGCAAGCTCATCTTACAGAACTGTTCTGAAAACACTGATTATAAGAGTATATTGATTATATAATCAATCACGGATTAGATGAATTAATGACAACAGGTAGCCAAGTGTAGATTATTATGTTAATTTACATTTTAAAAGTACTTATAGACAAAAAGACTTGATCATAGGACTAATTCATGTTACGTGATATACCAGCTACACTTTCGAAGCTATTCCTAACATAATAATTTTTTTCAAATTGTTGTATTATTTCTCCATCCTGTTTGTTACCTTTCAGAATCCTGGACAAAAAATGAAAATGTTGAATTAAATATTTGTTATCTTCTTTCTTCCAAACTGAAAAGCATATATTTAAAATATAATCATCACCAAAGTCAAGGAAGCAGAACTCTGACTGTTTGATCATATACGCTTAACTACATGAGGCTGAAAGTCAAGGCTGAAATACAACTTTTATCAGCCATCCTGGTCTCCTTCTGCGCTTTCTTTTTAATAGAAAGCATGCTGAATTACGTTTTCTAACTTGGAGAGCACAATCAATGATCAACCTCTGCCTTCTTCTATACACAGGAATAAGGAAAAACAATGTAGCTATTTGACTTTTGTACTCCCCATCTCACATACTGAGACTTTCATTTTCAACAGAAAAGTCGGGACACACACACACACCAAAAATTGAAAACACCACAAAGACTGGCAGTTGACCCAAACTCATTAAGCTTCTTCTGTAATATAACATGCTTGTTTATCTACCTGAAAATAGGCTTTTTACGATACTCTGGCACCAAAATTGACAGCTATTGACATAAGCTAAAAGGCTTAAGTATTTCACCCTGCTTCTGTCAAAAAATTACTAAACCAAGATTCTTACTTGCAAATTTTCCTGGTAAATCTGACTGGGAACAAGCATTTGGTGTCCTAAGTTTATATCAGAAATGAGTTGCATAGAACTTACTACCACCTTTAATTTATCATTTACAGTATTTCAAAATATGTTTGAAACCATATGGAACACAATTTAGTTAAAAGCTTATTTCCAGTG
Organism: Chionis minor; assembly: GCA_013398295.1. Classification (NCBI taxonomy): domain Eukaryota; kingdom Metazoa; phylum Chordata; class Aves; order Charadriiformes; family Chionidae; genus Chionis; species Chionis minor. Next base: position 230,297 of record VZSF01001160.1, on the reverse strand, counting down.
GCAAACATTCTGTTTTTGCCCACTGAGTTTGCATAGCACAATTTTAGCAAAAATACATTTTTAAGGACAACTGCATTTCTTCAAAGAAATTGTTTACATCTTTCCATATACTTAAAACTATAATCTTGCTTCAAAGAGCAAAATTTCTGGTAGCAAAACTTGATCATTATCTTAATTTTAAAAATGAAAATCAGATATATTATGCAGAAACTTACATGTCTTTTCTTAAATCATCTCCTTCCTTTGTTGACACTCTCAACCATTTTTGAAAAAAGAGGTTTTCCTCAGACTAATAGTCTATTTTCTTCGTCCTCCTTTCTAAGTATGTCCCCAAATAGTTCAATCACAACATCTTTGCACGGCCAAAACTACTGTAGTCTTCAAAACACAATTTCAGTTGGGGCTCTTCTCCTTCAGTGATAAAAAACTTACTAACATTAAGTTTTGACTTACTAACATCTAATTTTTTTGTTTCTGCTAACCTACGGCATCAGATGATTGCTGCCTTTTCAACTTCTAATTGCTGATGCTCTATTACTTGGTATGCTTTCTAGTTTGTTGTTTGAGACAGTTATCTTCAAGTCCATGGAATGAGTAAGGAGAGAAAGGAGAGGCAAATTTTTCTACAAATCTTTTAGGTCGATAGTTTTTCTGGAGTTCAAAAAGTCCTGTGTGCCAGAGGGATCCTAGTTTCTGACACTGTGATAGAAATATACATAAGATCAAATGTTCTAATCCAGGCCCCTCCATCCATGCAAAGATTACTGCATCTTTTCAACCATCTTGCAACTAAGGAAAACACTCGAGACAAATGGCCTCTTTTGATGCTCTGACCTGTTTGAGGGATTTAAGGTTTTTTTAAAAAAAGTATTACCATATGAGCAGAGAGTATCTTCTGTAATTTGCAGGAGTCAATATAACCCATGATACACACGGCAAATAATGAAGCTATCTAGAATCAAAAGTGAAAGATAAGTTAAAACAATTTGCAGTGGTGTACTCTTTCTAGCAGAATACACATTTGTACAAAAAAGTGATTATTCAAATAATCATAAACTAACATTTATTGCTACTTTTTTGCTAAGTAAATACTTAGGCATTTCATAATGGTTTCTTTCAAAAAAGCTCTTGTGGTGTTCTGAATAACAATTATCAAACATATTTGAATAGTTAAGAAGTAAGTATTCAGCTTTATGAAAAGGCAAATCATCAAAACACAGTACTAACACATCATCTTTCATCCTTATATTATGAAAACAAAACAAAAACAAAAAAATCATTCCTTAGTATTATTTAACCCTAACTTTTCAGCAAAGTATGGGAACATCCATTATTTGCTGCGGAGATTCATTGATTTGGCAGTCTGCTAAAAGTCACATGGGAAATCAATGAAATTATAAATTGAACCTGTAATTTCAAATTCCAGGCCCAGCACCTTAAACAGGTTACAGTGATGAGTTTCTCACAGTATTTTACAGAATTTAATGGCTTCCTCTTCTGCAGGTAGAAAATCTGCATACAACAGTACATATTGATTGTTCAAAACTAGCAAGTTAAACCAAGCAACATGTGCTTCAAGTAGGACAGACAAGTGAAAAGGTATGGAGACAGATGGATTTCAGTCAACAGGCTACATTTCAATCAATGTAAACACTAAGAAAATATGCTGTATGACAGTATCCTATTGCTCACATTAGCATTTGCTATATTTCAATACTAGCTAAAGTTACATCAACTGTCGACACTCTCAGACGGTAAGATTATACTGCTACTCACAAGCTCATCACAATTAAATAGGAACTCATGCAAAATCATGCCAGATATTACATGCCATGCAAACACTGCTCCATTTAAAAATTTTGAACAGCCTAAAGAGATGCAAGATCAATGCCTTTTTTATGTTTGTACTTCAATATACAAAGTTTTTTTGTTGTTCTGCACTTGTTCTAATGTACTGATCTTAGGCTGGAGGCTGCTTTTAAGAGAAAAGTTAATTTTTTAGCCCTGGAAACAGAAGATTAAGTGGTGTTAAATGGTCAACTTTTAAATTTAAGACTAGAAAAATATTGATGTGATAAATGGTGTGAATCCTTCTGAGCACAAGAGTGAAATCTGGCTAAAAGGAAAGGATTGGTATAGTTGTGAATTCAATGTCTGTCTATAAAAAACCCAGTCAATTTGCCTAGATAAGACAAAGAGGCTATTTAGAGGTAAATATGGTCTTACCTGTGTTAGAAGAACAAACTGAGCAAACTGCCAGGGAAGCATGAAAAAGATATTAGAAACACACAGTGCAATCAAGCTCCCTGCATTAATATTCGGAATCCTTGGGAAAGAGAGACAGAACAGGCATCAGTAAGTAAAATTACACAGGTATTTGCACATTCATAAGAAGTACAGCATAGAATGCAATAAAAACAAAAGTACCCTGGAAGTTAGCTAGCAATAGTGATCAACTACTAATAACACTGCTTAAGTAAATTTAATATCCATTTTCCATTAGTTTCCAAAACCAGTGATTCTGATGCTTAATGTCCCTTAACTATTTGATGAGTCACTCATAACCAAACAAGTCTTCTCCTGGCAGCATGTAACATAGTCGGCCAACCTATGTCACTTGCAGTGGTCCACCACCTTCTTGTAACAACCCTACAGTCAGGTCACAACCATTCCCATTTCAGCTGGGATGGCAACTATTCTCAGAACAGTCTGCATTTGAAGTGATTTCACTCCTCTCTCTCACATTCCTTCCATGTTTACTTTCTGCAACTTTCTGCTAGCAATCTTGAGGGAGGTTTCAGTGCAGGTTACAATGCAAAATACATGAAACATGTTTAACTGAAAACAGCCCACACTCTGTGTTCTGCCGTGTTATTTATTTAATCCTGTGTTAGCTTCAAGCTTACTTCAGAAACATGTCATGTTTCAAATTTCACTAAGTGGCCTCCAACAAATGAAGGTACCATAAATATTCTGCTGTAAAATTCAAACCGAACAGACTACAGCAGTCTCACCAAATTCTGTAAATTCTTCTACAGCAAAGATCAAATTCTATTGGAAGTCATACTGAGCATGAGTCTAATGTATTAAATAGTATGTTATAGAACTGTGATACATGTGATGCAAATAATGGAGAATTTAAATTCTAGTCTCTTCTTCACAGATAGTTCCTATATTTCATTGGAATACTGCTATACATAAAAAAGAGCTGCTCTTGAAGCAGGTATTATAACTGAGAAACAAAAGTTAAAATGTTTTATCCCCTTTTTGGAACCCGACTCTGAGATGCTTAGATTAAATAATATTAAATAAATTAAAATTTATTTTATTTATAAATTTATTTAAATATAAATATAAAATTTATTTTATTTATAAATTTAAAAAATGTAAAAAGATTAAAAATAAATTCTCATTAGTAGGCAAGTCCAAGTGCTATTTTAGTACAAAGATTTGAAGAACAGGAGTGAATCTACCTACTCAAGAAGCATCATAATCATAGGTACAGAATATATGTGCTCTGATCACCCTAACTTAAAGTGAAACTTCCCCAGTTTTTGTTTGACCTCACAATTTAGCATTAAATGAACAGGTGTCTTTCTAATATGAAATCTAGCAATGACTCTATAAAACATTCCTCAAAATATTTTTCTAGACAGCATGAGTCTTTTCCTCACCTAAAAACCACAAATTAATGATAAGCATGAAATATTTTTGGTTTAATCATCAGTAACTACAAATCAGTATAACCTAGTAAAGGAAAATCTCGGGTTACAAGTACAAAGTTCAGCTAAATCATAAATACACTGCAAATCTGATGCAATGGAGTTGATGGAAAAGCCCTCAAGTATTAACAATCATGCTTACTTTTCAAAACAGAGGCAAGACAGTAACACAATCATGTTGCAAGCCAGAAAAAAAATCACTGAAAAGCAGGGCTAATGAGCAAGATTCAAGAGCATCCCTGCATTAACGTAATTAGATTGCTCTAAATCACTGAACTAGTTAATTAGACTAGTTAATTAGTCATAGAAAACTCAAGAACATACTAGCTTATGGATGCCTAAAGCATCCTCTGTTGCATAGCATAAGCTTATTCTAAATACAACCAACATACCACTCTCCAAGAGGGACAAAACCAATTGATGGAGTATCAGCGTGTTTCTCATGGGAAGGAAGTGACATCAATCAAAAATTCTGATTTTTTAGTTTAATACGTATTTGCCAACACAGTAATTCTGATTTTTATTTTAATCATGTCTTCAAGTTGCAAAGTTTTTCCTTTTAATAAGTGAGTAATATGACTGCAGTTCTACTGGTGCAGCGTCTGCAATGTTAACAGCCACAGGAAATTTTCTATGTTAATGATATCATTGCTACAGCACACAGAGGTACTTAAATAAATATTTAAATAAATGCATTTAAATAAATGTCCTGTGACATTCATTTTTTTTTAAATCATTGTAAAGAGCTAAGTATAAATTGAGAGGTACCTGAGAATATAGGTCAAAAGCAACATCTGAAGCACAAGGAATGGGTATGAGAAACTTTCACGAAGAGGTGGAGTCCACATGACACGAGTGCACTAAAAATAAGAACTGGGTTAGATGGTAATATTTGCTGATACATTTCCATAAAACTATGCATTTGTATTTCAAAATGAATGACCAGATACTTCAATAAAGCAAAACCCAAGCTACATGTGATTTTATGCATGAACTTAAAAAAAATCAAGGCAGAGGAAGCAGAAAAGGGGAGGAAAAAAAAGGAAAAGGCTTCCAGACTTTAGGTCTATAACGCACTGTTTAATTAAAATAGATCACTGCTTTTCCAAAATTAAATGTGGCAGATAGAGAACGTCCAAGAAAAAAGCCAGGACAGCAGCTGCTTGTCTCTGTTTCCGCTGAAATTAACATCTTATACAGGTAACATTCTCAAATTCAGGCAGTGACTTATCAGACTTAGATAAAGTGTGTGGGGAGAGGATCTTAAGGATAAACCAACATAGTCTTTATTATGCTAGAGTTCTCTAGGTTGTAAACATTTCACAATGCTACTAGCAACACCACAGAAAGTATAAAATCTGTAGCTGCCCTCCAAAACAGGTCAGTAAAATCGAACACATGAAATTTATCTCTTATTGACCTTATACTAACTTACATACTTCGCTCTTTAACCTTAGTAAAGCAAAGCATCACACAGTGAAGCCAAATGGATAGCTTTTTCATTAACTTATTGGGGTTCATGGCAAATGGCTCAGCTATAACTGTCATCTCCAATGCTTATATTCAGCTCTTCATGAAGTGCTTGCAGACAGTAACAACCATCAAAAAAATAATTATAACTTCACAGAACAACTCTGACAAACAAACAAATGGGTTCAAAATGGCTATCAATAGATTTGCACTAAAAATTGTAAGTAGGTTCTTTACAACTATAGGGCAAAAACACAGTTCATCATCACATGGACCATAATGAATCTATGAAAGCTTATAGGATGTTGATGCCAGGATGTTCCTTCCCCTTCACTTCCTATAATCATAAAACCATTTAAAAAAAATACTGTTTTACCAAGGAAGTCACTAGAATCAACATTATACAATTCCTTGCTTATTGTCTTGGTATTTCACAAATATGCTAAATTAATAGTGTAAAATAAATGTGTAGAAAGAGTGTAAAACAAATGCAAAGTACAGAAGCCCATCACATTAATCAAAGCCCTTGCTGTCTAAAAGCACTTTCTGTAAAAGCTGCATGCTGATTACCACTAAAATAGACCTTTCATAAATGTTTACATACTAATGTGCTGTCTTCAGCTAACTGCACAGATGTGATTAGTTAAAATTATTTTTATTAGCAATAAATATAATCATGGATATTCTAAAGCAGTGTAGTCTTTTTGATTATTTTTCAAGACAACAGGAAAAAATTTTCAAGATTTGCCAAATCTTTTGATACTTGAAGAGATAAAGACAGGCAAGAAGTGATGAGCATATACAACCATAAAAATGAAGCATTACATTAAAAGTAGATTGACTAATGTAGCCCCTGCTATTTTTCTATATTTGGAATGTAGTACTAAACTCAGTCATCTGCGGATGATTTATCAAGGCCGTAAACTAACTTTGGTGCAGGTATAAATACATCAGATCTGTCTAAGCTTGAAATTATTAAAACCCAGCAGCACAAGCGCAGCACAAACAAAAACATCCTGCCTTAGGATCATCAGCTCAGTGCCAGAAGGCTGACCACTTTTACACAGCATTAGATCTGAGATACCAAAACTTGCAGATCAGGCTTACTCATATAGCTCAGTCCTACCCTTCCAGAAAAGGAAAGCAAATTTTTAATAACTGGTCTAGCTCCACTGTACGTACTGTTGAACCATATGCAAGATGGCTTCCTCAAAATGAAAGTCACATCAAAGAGTTAAATAAAATAGGGGTTTTTTTATATACACACATGTGCACGTGCACCCCTTGTACATGATTCAACAGTACGCACAGTGAAGCTAGACCACCTACATACAGGTAACTTACCGTAACTATATATACAGCAATATCAAACAACTCTGAGGTATTTCATTAGGTACAGTACAAGCGCAAAGAGCCTGCTGAGATCTGCACTCTTGCACCTCTGCAAGTAAGTGTGATTGCTCTCCGGAAATCCATACAGCTGAGCCCAAATCAGGCTCACTCTACTTAAGCTCTACCTAAGCGCAGCCTACATTTGAGAAGAGCTATGCAGACCTCATTTCACGCCATTCTCCAAAATACACACATTATCCGTGGTTTTTCCCCAAAGTCAAGTCATCCATAGAGAGAGATGAGCTCTCCTACAGAGTCTCTTATGGATAGGAGAACTGCCTGTGCCAAAGTGCTTCTTTTTGTTATTGCTACCACCATCTTTGAAGTTTTCAACTTGTTCCTTTCTGAAGTGACAGAAGACTTTATCAGAGACTTGGAAAAACAGCGTGCACTCTATCAGCAAAGGATAAAACATTCATTTCACTTCAGAATGCCATTAAGAAGAATGGAAGCCCCCACAAAACTTGTATTTACCCTCTTATAGCACAAAAAAAGTTTATGAACTCTGTTACATTTACCTGGTCTGGACCAGGCAGTTAACATGGGTGAGAATTCTTCACAGAGGGTATTTAGAGAAAAACATTTCAAATGAAACAAACATAAAATAGCTACTGCATCACACAAATTTTTGTTTTATAAGAAAACTGTCAAAGCTCACAATGAATAGAAGCATCTTTGATTCTGTTACGTGCAACTACATATTCAGAGTTTTCTATGAATTTCAGCTTAGTAATATAAGAAAACTAAACAAACACATAACTTTAACCCTTAACAAAATCACAAGGTAGCAGTTCCATCTAGAAAATCCTTACAGTACAGCTGCATTTTAAGTAAAATAAAACAAGTATTTATATGAATTTATATACATTAAATGAACATTAAAAAACGCAGAAACATTGCCAAGGGTACCAGAATAAAAATCAAGACTTTTCTTCCAAAATATGAAAAAAATCACATGAACAGCATTAGCTGGGGACACAGGGAGATGTTTTAAGTGACAGTTTTGGGGGTTGGGTTTTTTTTTTTGTTTTGGTTTGGGGTTTTTTTTCCTGTAATGCAGCTTACTAAAAAAGAGGTATAGCATTGGAATCGTCTACATACATACACAATTTCTACATTCTGTCTACCCTGGCTATAGTATATCAGTACTACAGAGGTTTCTTTGCTTTTGCCTGTGTGCACTCATGAATTTTCGGTAAAACACATAGCTATTTAAAGAAAACCTCCTCAATTTCTGAAGCTTATTCACATGGTACGTGTAGCCCAGTTGTGTCTGGAATGGGCACAAAAATAGAATATTTTGATGTTTTGAAACTTGAAGTCATTGTGCTACTAAGATTTCAATCTGAGGACCATTGTACAATATATTTCCCTTCTGAATTATTCTTTTTTTAACATCTAAGGTGACAAATTGGACTGTGCTATATATTTTTGAGTCATAGCCTATTTTGCTTTCAATAATGTCTCACTACCTTTAAATTCATCCCCTAATGAGTAAGCAACATCACTATATTTAATGAAATGAGAATTAGTTTAAACTTAAAAGAAAAAATGGTGGGGGGGACGTTGGGAAGGGAGACTTACCTCTCCATGGTTGAAAAAGAAACACATCACGGTAACAAGGCCTCCTAGACGGCTGCCACTGTGAAAAGAACAGGAAAAACTGGTACAACAGACTCTCATAACAATCAATGCTGCTTAATAAGTGTGAAACAGCACTTATGTACATCTAAGCTTCTGAGGGTGGGGTGCTTTCAAGCATCAAAGGAATGATGCTTGAAAATTAATTAAAGTATTAAAATACAAGTTAGTAAGCTAATGTTTATTTCAGAGCAGACCACCCTTCATATATCAGTTCTTTTCTGCAGAACACCAATTTTAACATAAATAACTTGGAAAATGGCTATTCCACTCCTCACAAGTTTGGTTTAGATTATTCTATCTGGTGCTTCGTCTGCCGTACCCAGAGCTTGGTCTTGAAAAGTGCCAAGCTTCTTTTGTTTGTTTGTTTTTAAACACAAGGCAATTTAAATGGAGTCTTCCTTCCCTGAGATGTTGAGCAGAAAACTTTAGAATTTCCATGCCCAATCACCCAACAGAGAATTTTGTTCTGAATCTAAGACTATGTTAGTGTAGTCAAATCAAGCATGTTCAAAAAACATATTTAGAAATGAATTCATGACACAGTCAATGTAAGACACAATTTAATTCTTATGTGAAATACTGTGACTTTAACAAGTTTTCTAAACCCTAGACTTAAGGATTTTTATGTTTCTAAACCAATCAAATTCACCTGTTGAGTAATTAGCACCATGGAGTCAACACTAAAACCAGAGATACTACTTAGATTTACCCCATCTCAAAAAACCCTAATAAATAAGGTTTCTATTTATTTGGCTAGATTTGTAATTACTCATGTCTTGTGATATAAAGCAAAGAACATTTTTGTGCACACAAGTGCACTACTACTATGAATGACAGAATATATCCTTTTTGCTACTAAACAAAACTATCAGCCAGCTGTTGAGATTCTTTAAAAAAACATAAAATCAAACCTCAGATCCTCCCAGATCCTTCACCCATCACTAATACATGTCAAAAGGAATCGGTGACTTCTGGCTACAATGTCTGAGGATTAAAGACACCAACTGAGTGCTAAAACAATCTCCATGAATTGTGCATTCTTGCACATAAAACTCAACCTTTCATTCCAAAATTCTAAAAGCATCAACACAGAAACCCAAAATGACTAAAAGAACATGCTTAATATCAAAAGATTTTAGTCTTAGAAACAAAGCAAACTAAAAATTTCCAAAAAACCACCCAAACCGAGAAACAAAATTCAAGGTCTATGCTACAGATTAACATTGTGATGTGTCTCGAATACAAAAGTCTTAATTGTATTATGAATGCTTTGGAGCTATCAGCCTTGGTAAGGGATCTCTGTCTTACCACATGAGAAAAGATCGGTAAATCTATAGCACAGAATAGGGAAATGAACCTTGTTAGTATCTTCTCCAGAAAAGGAAGTGAAGAGAGACCATTTCACAGACGGTTATGTATAGTGTTGAGTTAGACTGGTTATCTTCTAACAGTGCAATGCTACCATGTAGGAAATACAGTAGTTAAGCCTTTCTATGCCAATATAAAAGATAAAGGATAACTCTTTCCACTAAAACTCCCACACCACACTACAACTGGTGAAGTGCATGCCCTTCATAGAATCATTGAACTGTTGAGGTCGGAAAGGCCTTTAAAATCATCAAGTCCAATCGTTAACCTGGCACTGCCAAAACCACCACTAAACCATGTCCCTCAGTGCTACATCTACAGGTCTTTTAAATACCTCCAGGGATGGTGACTCAACCACTTCCCTGGGCAGCCTGTTCCAGTGCTTGATAACCCCTTCAGTGAAGAAATTTTTCCTAATATCCAATCTAACCTCCCCTGGTGCAACTTGAGGCCATTTCCTCTTGTCCTATCACTTGTCACTTGGGAGAAGAGACTGAGACCCACCTCGCTACAACCTCCTTTCAGGCAGCTGGAGAGAGCAACTAGGTCTCCCCTCAGCCTCCTCTTCTCCAGACTAAACCACCCCAGTTCCCTCAGCTGCTCTTCAGAAAACTTGTGCTCTACAGCCCTCACTAGCTTTATTGCCCTTCTTTGAACACCCTCCAACACCTCAACATCTTTCTTATAGCGAGAGGCCCAAAAGAGCCTTACCAGTGCTGAGTACAGGGGGGACACGATCACTTCCCTAGACCTGCTGGCCACACTATTTCTGATACAAGCCAGGATGCTGTTGGCCTTCTTGGCCACCTGGGCACACTGCTGGCTCATCAGCTGTGAACCAGCACTCCAGGTCTTTTTCTGCCAGGAAGCTCTCCAGCCACTCTTCCCCAAGCCTGTAGTGCTGCCTGGGGTTGTTGTGACCCACGTGCAGGATCTGGCACTTGGCCTTGTTGAGCCTCGTACAATTGGCTTTAGTCCATCAATCCAGCCTGTCCAGATCTCTCTGTAGAGCTTCCTACCCTCAAGCAGACTCAGTTGGAACCTACTTCCCCAACGTGTAACACAGAATAATCTAAATTTAATAAATAATTAGTAATTATTTAAAAATTTCAGATGTTTGTCTGGTAGAGCCAGCTCTGGAACAATGAAAGAAGTAGTCTTTTGACTCCCTGGTGCAATAAGCTGAAGCTTAAAGTCAGCTGGGGAAATGCTGTAATTCATTGTTGATTAATGAGCAAGACAGAAAATACTGAAAAAACACTGTCAGAAGGAGATACAGGAAATTTACTAGTAGTTCCTCAAGATGGAGTATTTGGCAATCAGGTTAAGTATTCTTAAGAAGAGAGAGGCGGAGAAGGTTTGGGGGAGGCAAAATCTTACAATTGCATAAAGTACTTATCCAAATGCCATTCCTTTGTCCATTAAAAAACCCCCAAACAAATTAAAAAAGGGAACGAGTTCTCACCATACTGCTTCAGTTATCTTAAAAGAGAATGGTCCACAGCTTGAGGCTAACTTGCATCATCTAAGAAGATTCCCAAGTGCATTTGCATAACCAGAGACCATACACAGAGTGCTAGGACAGGGACATCCTATGTCTGGCAATCTTCTAACCATGTGGGGAAATTGGTTAAGGTAGCTAAACAGCAAAAACTAGTCCTATAACAAAAAGCTAGTGCTACAAAAGCAACTACCCTTCTGCTAGCTTAACCCTTTGAACAAGCTTATTATAGAGTACAGCGAGCATAGATCTGAGAACACATGCTAGCTTGGAAAATGATGATAAGAAAGTGATCTTCCACTATCCTATCACCTTCCATCACTAGTCAAAGTTGTAAACAGACTAAAAGCAAATAAAGGCTGAAATAAAAAGATTACACACTATGAACACATAAGGAGACCAAAAAAAACCCCTAGAAAAAAACAATTATGTAAGCTTGAGATGATTACTGCTAATACATTCAGGAATGAAAAGATAGAGAATAAATATTAGAGGATGGTTTCCCACCATCAAATGAGTCAGGCAGTGAAAAAACCTTTCAAAATGCATAGCAGAAACAAATCAGCTTTATGAAGGAGACTTATGCCAATTCTACTTGTGCAGCAGAACTGCATTACTCCAGATTCAGTTTTTTTACTTTTCACAGTTTATGGAAAAGCCTAAATATTCTGGCTTGCTTTGACTAAGAGGAACCTTTGAAGAGCCATAATGGCTAGGCAGTCATCTAGATCTGGTATCAGACTATGAAAATTCTTCAGAATAAATAAATAAATATGATCAAAATCCTACCTGCAGGAAACTTCATAGTCAACTTGTTATTTTTCATAAGCCCAGATAGCTAGTAGCTTACACCTTGACAGAACTGCATTTATATTCTGGTCATCCTGACTACCTACATTGCAGGTCATTTATATAAATGCCCTGGTTTGAGGTAAAACAGGACCCACTTTCTTCAGTAACTTTACGTTTTCGCTAGGCCTCTTCTAACTACTGAAATTAAAAGCACATTGTGCAGAAACCATTCGCTCTCAGAGTGATAAGACTGCTGTTTATAGTTGATGCCAAGGCATGGTATGCAGAGAAGCTCTTCCCTGTACTTATTGCTATAAGAAACAAGGCCAACCAACTTTGGTATTTGTCCTGTTGGAGGGTTGGAAGTGGAAAAGCACAGAGGGATCACACTTGTGGGGAGGAGCGGACAGGTGACCCAAAACTGACCACCAGGGTAATTCCATCCCATCCCATCTGCCTCAGGCCCAGTATAAAAGCTGAAGGATCAAAGGGTCAGCCTCTTTCTTCAGTGGCCGGCATCTAAGGAGGGTCTGTCTGTCTGTCTGCCTCTGATCCCAATCCTGAATCCAGATCCAGAATCCAGCTGCCATCAGTCACTAAGTCCAGTCCGGGACTTCCCCAGTGCCAGCTGGGGACGTGAGTGTCATCCTGGGAGCCTGATACAGTTTTCTATATATTTCATTATTTTCTTTTTTTATTATTTTATTATTAATATTTCATTGAAGTAGTTTAGTTACTTCTAAACTACTTTAAGTCTCTCTCTCCCTCCTGCCTCTCTTTTGAAAGGAGGTAGGGGGAGAGCATCTGTCCTTTCTCCTGAGCGGCCAATCCGGCCCAAACCCACAACAATCAAAAAACAAATTACTATCAATACTTGATAGTTATTTATATTCAACACAGCCCAAGTCTGAGGAAAGTACCAAGAAATTAAGACCTTACTGATTTTTCAATAACATTAATATATAAAATGTGTGTTTCCATATACCTCCCTTCAGAGAAAAATGACAAGATAATGATATGAATATTTGTTTATCCACTTCCTCAAAACATGAGACATTAATTTCTTATGTTAAGGAATACAAACACATACACTTTATCCCCACTGTCAGCTCCTGCCCTGCACCATTCTTCTATTACCACATGCTTCAGAGAGAGCAGGACGAAAACAAAAGACAGTGAAGCCAGAGAATGACGGCAAAAAAACAATCACATCTCTCAGAGGAAAATATAAGAGCCTTTTGCTTTTTTTCAAAATCGACAAATGAAAATAGAGGTAAAGGAAAAATATTTCTGCTGAATATGAGTCTGGTTTTGTATGAAAGTGGACAACAGTTCCTGAAGCATAGATACTGAAAGCAGAAATTCATAGAAAAGGGGAAGTGTATACATGTCTCCAAAATAATGCATTATCTTAAAAAATGCTTAACCTTCCCCATTAAATTAAAATTATAAGCAATGCAATATAACTTGAGGAGAAGCATTGTGAAACTCCAATTTTGGTTAGAAGTATACTATCATTCAAAATTTGTTCAAAAATGAGTTACACTGGTAATTTTAAGAGCACAAACCTGTCAAAAGCTGTGTAAAACCTGCATAGTATTTAGTTTCATCTGCGACCTGGTGGTAGCAAAGAGGTACCACTTCACTGAAATTTTCCAGTTTTTATGACCTCAGTATTTATTTTTAGTAACAACTTTCTCTGTCCCAGTAATTTTTTAGTGACAATGTATATGTAATAATAAGCACTACTATTGTACAAACAAGTAAGAAATACCCCATAAAGATATTTTAACATTCACTTTTTCAAATTTAATATAAATCTGACAGCTAGTACCAACTAAATAGCTCAGTCTCTACTGCCTTACCTGAGGTATGTACCATATATGAAGAATAGTGACATCATTAATCCATTCAAAAGAAAAATCACAGCAACATAAAAGGAAGCAGGGTCTCCCAACCCTAACAAACAAACAGTTAACACATGTTATCAAATATAGAAGATCATATTGCTTATAAAGCACCATACAATCAGTATAATACAGCACACTACCTAAATATATTGTACAGAAAGAGACAACAACAAAAAAAGTTAATGTCACCAAGATTATTGTGGAGATCCAATCAGAAGACTACACTTCTGGAAAAAAAAAAATTAAAGAAGAGGAGGGGTGGACACAGCATTGTTGTAGTCAGCAACAGAACAGGCTAAGAGGGAAGCAGTAACTGTAAAGAAAATCCTGCAACATATAGAAGGCATAAGCATCACTGAAAACATTCTCTGCAGACTATGGTTTGACTTCATACAGCTTTTCAGAATAGGCTTGTACTCCCTATACTCTCATTTCCCATTTCTTGCAGGAATAAATCCATCTTTAAACATATTGCACACAATGCTCTTTGCTTTCTTTGTTTCATTAGTAGCCAAGAGATTTTCCAGTAATGCAAATCTTTCAGTTTATTCCTTCACAAACAATTCTGCGTTCACTTCTGTTGTTATCCTCTTTCCCATTATTTCTTTAAACCCTCATGGCTCTAATCACTTCAGTAGTTCGCATAAAAAGCCTTATTCATTATATAAGGTTGCAAAACTTCATAGTTTCATATGCAGAAATGATTATTCACCACTGCTGAAAACACAGCAAGACAGTTCTCTAAAAGTACGATGATATGCTGACCAAACATAGTAGTCTCAATAGTTAGTGTTTTTGTTAGTTTAGTTTTGTTTTTACAAAAAACAGGAAAAGTTATACGTTTATTCACTGTTTATTGCTTCTGACAAAATTAGAGAAAGTGAATCATTCAAGCTCTGAAGAAAGTTTTTATAGCCTTTGTGCAAAAGAAAAGTGCTAACTTGTCACCACACAAAGACATTTTAAATGATAAAATGAAACAACTTCACAAGCTACCATCTATCATTCAGCTTTAACGGACTGTAGAACATCTCAAAAGCATTTCAGTGAGGTATTTTTATTGCATAATACTTACTTGACAAGCCAATACTTCAAATGTGGAAAAAAAAACCCCAAACAACAACAAAAAAACCAACCACCAAAAAATGGCAGCATCCAAGCTTTGGTATCAAAATTAACATGTAAGATTGAAATTCTTATGCTGAATAGTAGGTCACCAGAAAAAGAGGATTCTTCCCAGCAGAATCACTACACAAGATTTCTCCAAAAGGGAGCCTTGTAGTTACCTTTTTCTTGTTCCTCCCTACTCCTTAACTTGTAGTTAGAAGAGGAAATACAGACAGTAAGCTTCTGAAATGTAGGAACTTAGAATGTATTGGGGATTCTACAGAAGCTACAAAAATTTGACAGATGTACAGTGGCCTCCCATTACATTTAGGACATCTTACTCTTTATAACAGACCAACATTATGAAGGCTCAGACTACAACTGTGAAGTTTTGAAGTGCAGTATGGGAATTCAACTTGGGTAGGAGGAGCTATCTAATAAGCAAAGCCTACATTCTCACCCCTGTTGTTCTTAGAAGTATCTTTTTCACGCTTCTCACTTATGTTGTGAACCTACCAAAACCATAGGCTTAGCCAAATGAAAGCAAGTCAGTGATAAAGACACAGGAATATTTATTACTTCTGAAATACGTAAAGCTACAATTATATGTTTCCAGGAAGAAACTAGAATAAAACACAACTCACCCTCACAGCTTTCAACAGGACTAAGCCCTTTTCCTCTGTTTACAGTCCAACACGTCTTTGTTGGTACACCAAGGAAATCCATAAAGGCAGTATATATGCGGTACCAGCTGGCAAGGACCACCTAGGTGGAAAACAGGATTTGAAGTTTCTGAAAAGGAACTTTGAGATTAGCTCTCCTGACAACTGGCCCTCATCCAGGACTTCTTTTAAACTCAGAATTTATCTCAACTACTTAGCATTTTTGGCCATAATTTTCTAAAGGCATCAAACACAGACCAATGTTCATTAATAGATTAAAATTATGCCTGCTTTAGAACAGAAATAATTTCATGCATCACACTGAAATATTTGAAAAAAGTTACACATTTCAATATTGTCTGAAAGGTTCTCCATTTAACTATTTTTCTTCATCAGATATTAAAATCCCAAATTTTGTTGACACACCACAGTCAGCCAAATTAAATCCATTAATTTTTTTTTCCACCTGACAAGAATATTAATGCACCAAATCTTTAGATTTAGTTTTTACTCAGTTAAACTCTGATAGGTTAAATTTAAGCATGCAATAGAAAGGGCTTCCAGACGCAATGCAAGACAGCATTTCCATTTTCCATGCAAAGGTTGTAATGTTCTTATAACAAAAAACCAAATTAAACCTCAACACCTGACACAAAAGACATTAGTATTTTGCACACGGAAAAATGACAACTCATCTCACAGCAAAGTCAATAGTTAACATTACTAAGCCATTCTGTCAGGATATAACTGACTTTATAGAGTCCGTAAGTGAGTAATGTGGCCATTCCAGTTGAGCTGGTTTGAAAGTTATAACCCAGGGGTTCCCAGACTGAAAATATGTTTCACCTCTGCAGTATTAGCTATCTCAGCCCTGTGTCACAGCAAACATGTACAAGAAGGATGATTCCCTTTCTTTCCCCATATAATTAATAAAACTTGTTATGTCACTCCAGTCTTCAAGAAAGGCAAGAAGGAAACACAGGGAATTACACCTCGATCCCTGAGGATGTGATGGTGTAAATCCTCCTGGAAACCACTTCCAAACATACAAAGGACAAAAAAGTGATTGGAAACTGTCAGCATGGATTTACAAAGGGGAAATCATGTTTGTCCAACTTCCTAACATTCTGAGATGACTGTCTTGGTAGATGAGGGGACAGCTGTGGATGTTTTTTTTAATCTTGTGCCAATTCTGTTGGCGTTTTTGTTAAGACTAGATGATGACATGAGCACATCCTCAGCAAGTTTGCACATGATACAAAACTGGAAGAAGTCGACACTTGTGTTGCCATTTGGAGGGACCTCAACAGGCTAGAGAAATGGGCCAACAGGAGTCTCACAGAAGGTAAATGCAAAGTCCTGCATCAGGGAGGACCAGCACCATGCACCAGCACAGGCTGGAGTTGACCAGCTAGAAAGCAGTTCTGCAGAGAAGGACCTGTGAGTCCTGCTGGACATGTTGTACTTGAGCCAATAATAAGCCCGTGTTGCAAAGAAAGCTGAATGTATCCTTGGCTGTATGTCACCAGGGCAAGAGAGGTGATCCTTTCCCTATACTCAGCACTGCTGAGACTACATCTCCAGTGCTGAGTCCCGTTCTGGGCTGCCCGAGACAAGAAGAACATAAAGTAAACATGACTGAGACAGACTCTTTTCAGTTGACAAGACAAGAGTCGAAGAGCACAAACTGAAATACAGGAAATTCCACTTACACCTACGAAAAACCTTTTTTACTTTGAGAATGGTCAAACACTGGAACAGGCTGCCCAGAGGTGGAGATACTCAAAATGAAACTGGAGATGGCCCTGAGCAACCTGCTCGCTACTTCACCCTGCTTTGAGCACAGTGTTGAGACTAGATGACCTTCAGACATCCCTCCCAACCCAACTGTTCTGGGATGCTACAATTCATTAATTTTTAATAGCAAGGCTCAAATCATCACAACTCACTTCATCTGTGGCCTTTACACTCTCACAATGTAAATCTTATGTATTTAAAATACAGCTACATCTTTCTAGATCAAGACTCCCTGCCTCAATATTGTGTCCTGCAAGGTACAATATCCTGAATTCCTGGAGGCTTCCTGAAGATCTGCGCCCCGGCACTTCTGACTGTGCATACATAAACCGGACACTTGACCTATCTCCAGATGGGCAACAACAGGACTGGGGGACCAAATCCAAATCTTTCCTCTNCCACCTAGGTGGAAAACAGGATTTGAAGTTTCTGAAAAGGAACTTTGAGATTAGCTCTCCTGACAACTGGCCCTCATCCAGGACTTCTTTTAAACTCAGAATTTATCTCAACTACTTAGCATTTTTGGCCATAATTTTCTAAAGGCATCAAACACAGACCAATGTTCATTAATAGATTAAAATTATGCCTGCTTTAGAACAGAAATAATTTCATGCATCACACTGAAATATTTGAAAAAAGTTACACATTTCAATATTGTCTGAAAGGTTCTCCATTTAACTATTTTTCTTCATCAGATATTAAAATCCCAAATTTTGTTGACACACCACAGTCAGCCAAATTAAATCCATTAATTTTTTTTTCCACCTGACAAGAATATTAATGCACCAAATCTTTAGATTTAGTTTTTACTCAGTTAAACTCTGATAGGTTAAATTTAAGCATGCAATAGAAAGGGCTTCCAGACGCAATGCAAGACAGCATTTCCATTTTCCATGCAAAGGTTGTAATGTTCTTATAACAAAAAACCAAATTAAACCTCAACACCTGACACAAAAGACATTAGTATTTTGCACACGGAAAAATGACAACTCATCTCACAGCAAAGTCAATAGTTAACATTACTAAGCCATTCTGTCAGGATATAACTGACTTTATAGAGTCCGTAAGTGAGTAATGTGGCCATTCCAGTTGAGCTGGTTTGAAAGTTATAACCCAGGGGTTCCCAGACTGAAAATATGTTTCACCTCTGCAGTATTAGCTATCTCAGCCCTGTGTCACAGCAAACATGTACAAGAAGGATGATTCCCTTTCTTTCCCCATATAATTAATAAAACTTGTTATGTCACTCCAGTCTTCAAGAAAGGCAAGAAGGAAACACAGGGAATTACACCTCGATCCCTGAGGA
Organism: Chionis minor; assembly: GCA_013398295.1. NCBI lineage: Eukaryota > Metazoa > Chordata > Aves > Charadriiformes > Chionidae > Chionis > Chionis minor. Next base: position 211,626 of record VZSF01001160.1, on the reverse strand, counting down.
TGTGATGGTGTAAATCCTCCTGGAAACCACTTCCAAACATACAAAGGACAAAAAAGTGATTGGAAACTGTCAGCATGGATTTACAAAGGGGAAATCATGTTTGTCCAACTTCCTAACATTCTGAGATGACTGTCTTGGTAGATGAGGGGACAGCTGTGGATGTTTTTTTTAATCTTGTGCCAATTCTGTTGGCGTTTTTGTTAAGACTAGATGATGACATGAGCACATCCTCAGCAAGTTTGCACATGATACAAAACTGGAAGAAGTCGACACTTGTGTTGCCGTTTGGAGGGACCTCAACAGGCTAGAGAAATGGGCCAACAGGAGTCTCACAGAAGGTAAATGCAAAGTCCTGCATCAGGGAGGACCAGCACCATGCACCAGCACAGGCTGGAGTTGACCAGCTAGAAAGCAGTTCTGCAGAGAAGGACCTGTGAGTCCTGCTGGACATGTTGTACTTGAGCCAATAATAAGCCCGTGTTGCAAAGAAAGCTGAATGTATCCTTGGCTGTATGTCACCAGGGCAAGAGAGGTGATCCTTTCCCTATACTCAGCACTGCTGAGACTACATCTCCAGTGCTGAGTCCCGTTCTGGGCTGCCCGAGACAAGAAGAACATAAAGTAAACATGACTGAGACAGACTCTTTTCAGTTGACAAGACAAGAGTCGAAGAGCACAAACTGAAATACAGGAAATTCCACTTACACCTACGAAAAACCTTTTTTACTTTGAGAATGGTCAAACACTGGAACAGGCTGCCCAGAGGTGGAGATACTCAAAATGAAACTGGAGATGGCCCTGAGCAACCTGCTCGCTACTTCACCCTGCTTTGAGCACAGTGTTGAGACTAGATGACCTTCAGACATCCCTCCCAACCCAACTGTTCTGGGATGCTACAATTCATTAATTTTTAATAGCAAGGCTCAAATCATCACAACTCACTTCATCTGTGGCCTTTACACTCTCACAATGTAAATCTTATGTATTTAAAATACAGCTACATCTTTCTAGATCAAGACTCCCTGCCTCAATATTGTGTCCTGCAAGGTACAATATCCTGAATTCCTGGAGGCTTCCTGAAGATCTGCGCCCCGGCACTTCTGACTGTGCATACATAAACCGGACACTTGACCTATCTCCAGATGGGCAACAACAGGACTGGGGGACCAAATCCAAATCTTTCCTCTTATCACCCAAATGTGGTTGGTTTGTACACTGCCAATAGAATGCATATGGCAGTTTAGAGACATCTGTCTAGCATATTTGCATCACCAGCCCTGAAGCTGACATTACCCTAAGCACATAGAGCACTCTTACTGAACCAATGCTGCACAAAAACTTATTAATTTATCAACTTAACCTTTTTATGTCACAAGTTCTTGTGTCTGCTGAAGATGTTACAACACATGAACACTCCCTAGAAAGGTACCAGGTTAGATACCTCATGCAAAACATGGAAGTATTTTTTTGCCAAATGCTGCTTTAACAGTTAACATGGGCATAAAAACCGAAGCAAATCAGTAGTACAAAATTGCTAGGTCAATTAGAGCACGATGGCATTTTTGGAATTTCTACTGTCCGATAACCGATGAGGCAGTAAATGGAAACTTGGAAAACAAAAGACTGGCTCTCAGACCCAGGAGATCTCCAGGGGCCGAGCCAGTCCTCTGTTGTAAAAGAGCATATAGAAAAGTCAATCCCTTTTACTAGTTGCCTTTGAGTAAGCACTTTAACGCCAACTACATGGGTCTTTGCAACACTCATCACTCCAACTCAAATTTTCATCATCACTGCCACACATAGAAATATCAACTGTTCTGTGACGATGAACAGCCAAAGAGTAAACTTAACACATTATCTCTCCACAACAGAATTTAACACAGTATCTCTGCCATTTTGCATCAGGTATCACAGAGGAAAACACCCCTACAACTACTGGAACAATGTGACTATGCAGCAAATATCTGAAAATCAAGACTTTATTGGGACTACAACATTGTACAACTACAAAGACTGACTTGTTGCTTTTGACAAATTATTTTTTTTACTGATTATATTTATAATTTACATAGAAGACGTAGTGATTACTATGGACTCACTTTACCTTTTTTTTCTTCTTTTGAAGTTTTCATGGCTGTACATGCAAGTGAATTGTTCTACTTTTCTTAATGGGTTTAATATCCTGTTTAGTAACTGGATTTCAAGGTTAATTTTGATGCAATTAATTTTGCAATCCACTAAACAACCAAACACTTCATTAAAATTCAGCCTTAATGCTACTATTGGGCTGAAAGAGCTGGAAAGATCCTAAAATATCAAAAAGAAATTAAACACTTCCAGAAAACGTGACTGGATACTGAGTATCAGAAGGAAAAATTTCACTGCCTACAAATAAATCCACAAACATCTTCCCACGACCCAGCCCCATTATAATCAAAAGTAAAATTAGATAAATGTGGAGAACATACTTTAAATGCAACGTTACACATACTGACAGTTTATAGATGTAGTTACATGGAATTAAGAGTACTCAATAAATATACTGAAAAACAAAAAAACCCAACTATTTACAGGAAGGCTAGACATCAAGTGGCAAATGACTGAAAGGAGCAGAGGAGACTATTTGTCTGCTTTGCATGCCCACACAAGCACAGAAAAGATGAATGAATTAATACCTTATCACCAAGTTCTATGAGCCAGTATGATCCTAGAAAACTCTGAAAGAACAGACAAGCCTACACATTTTGCACAGTTATCTACCTAATGTTCTTACAGAATGTCAGCCACTATATCTGATTGCTCTCATTTTGACTTCATCATCCAATTTACTTAGTCATCTTTCATGGTGACACTGATGATTCTCTAAGAGCAAGTTCATTTGACCAGTTACCTTTGATTTTTGCAAGTCAGACTATAGCTGAAGTAAATAAATCCTTCTCAGTTAAAGAAAATAATTTTATAGTATTCAAATAAAGCACAAAGAAACACAAAACCAGGGAGAGGATAACAAAAAGCACTCATCTATAGCACTTAGTTCTTCCAGAGCAAGGAACTAAGAAGCAAACAAAACCACTACATGCAAATTGTATAAAAACATGTGTGCCAAGAAAGGCACATACAGTTCCTGAAAGCAGCTCCACTCCGACAGAGCAGGAGAATGAGTATAAATGCCAGTACCCAACAATTACAGCCATTATTAGTCTTTGGTTCTCCAAAAAATAAGCTGTTGCTGACACAGTGTCACAGAAATGTACATTAACCAAAGCAGTTTTCCTTTTGCAAAATGTTTGAGTCACACTGGCAAAACCGTAAGAGTGAGAAAACCAAACATTCTGGTACTTAAAGACATGTTCTTTTTAGTAACAAAAAAATCAGAGTAGGAACATAATCTAAGCAGGGAAAAAGTCTAACATCAAGTACGTACAAAATAACAGCAGTCATTCTTCTACAGAGGCATTTCTTCTGCAACCTATTAAGTAAACTATTACCATTCATGGATTTTAGGACCACAGTGAACTATGATGTGTTAGTTCATTGCCCTACACAAAATGCAAACCAAAATAACCTCTCAGTACCTGTATCACTGCAGGCATTATTGTCATATACTATTGATACTTCATACGTCATGTTTCCTGGAGTACACAATGTCAGCAACTTACGTGCTTTCAGTGAAAAGAACAAAAAAAGACAAGTAGTATAAAATTTGATTGCAACTTGAGGGCACAATATACTAAGATCTAGAAGGTATTCATATTTGATTGGACATACTTGAAGCCTGAGAATTGATCACAATATATGAAGTAACTTTCTCATTTTAAATCTGGAACTAAAATACAGTATTTAAGCAACACTTCATTATTCACTGTATCTTTACAACCACATTTTCCAGAGTAACTTTTCTTAGAAATTTGTAGTCAAATGTAGAGAAACCGAAGATTTATCAGAAGGTATTATTTTTAAAACATAGCTCACCTCTGGGTAAAGATTGAACCTTTGTAAGGTGTTAATCACTAAAGGGTATTCAGTTATTCTGTCATTCATAATTGCCCATACTCCATTCCAAAACGATGGTGCCTCAATAATGATCTTGAAGTAGGAATAATAAAGACCCTACAGGAGAGCAGAATCAGTATTTACGATTAAAGAAGTCACTTCTGCTTCATGAACTGCCATATGAAAGCTTTTAAATCAAATTCTGTAATATAACAAGTATGACAAAACAATTCAAGATAACTACCCAGTTTTTCAAATCTCTTCTGTTAGGGCCACTGAAACAAGCAACGTGCGTTTCCTTCCACCTTGTTTCATAGCACATCTGGAAATCTCTCATTTGGGCTGGTAACTATGCACTAGCATAGTACTTCACAATTCTCAAAATAAAAGCAGCCAAAAGGTGTATACATATGAAAATATTTATTAATTTAAAAAAAAAAAAGCTGCATAACAAGACTATAATTGAAAGTAAGCTACAAGGTACCTGTAGTTTTTTATTTAGGCCCTCTAGAATTATACTGTAAAACTACATTTTAACTGAACTGTGAAGAGATACATTCACAGCAATCAGCTGCAAGACACAAAAATGCTCTGCATGTAAAAGTGTAATGCATGGCAGTAGCAAGATATCAATATATTTACGTATACAAGAAGGTATTAAGAAATTTTGGAAAGCCCGCTATCACAAGATTACAGACAGAAGTTTTCCAATCACTGAATTTTTATTGAAACATAATCTAACCATTTCCGTGCGAAAAGCCATTTCTCTTTCTAGTGTCGACAGGTGAGAAAAATGACGGTCATTTTCAAAAAGAGTTGTTATGTGACACCTGTTAAAGAATAATAATTAAAACTTAATAAAGAGTTTTAGAACCTGTACTAAATCATATATACCAAGGAACAGTTGGCAAATCCTTCAATTAAGACCCAAAGTTTACTTACAAACTGCTATTTAAATTTATTCATATTTATATCAACACTCTCCTCTAGTCACATTATTTTACATGGAAAAAATATGAACCCATACAGCATTTATTAAATTATATTATGGAATTAGTTATAACACTGTAACATATTTTAACTTAAGTGCAGGCACTGAAGGATCAAAAGTTTAATGCTGTTAAAACTATCAATATACATATTAGGAAAAAAAATCTAAATATCTGACAAACGAAAATAATCACAGATTAAAAACTGGTGAAAATAATGGTGCACATGCAAGTAGTGTGTGTTTTTTCCACAAAAACCTTTTATTACTTGCGCTTACCGTAAAAAGTATATTTAAATAAAGGTGCAAGGGGTGAGGAGGACGAAAAGCTAGGAAAAATGCAAATAATTTTGAAGGCAAAACTTGCAATGTCCAAGAGGAGCTTCATCTCCATAAATGATGGAAAAAGAAAAAAACAGAACAGCACACATGACTCTGCTTTTCAATAGGAATTTGCAAGAAACAAACTACTAAAAATCAATAGTTCTTTTTTAGCTAGGAAACAAAAACAGAGTGGCAGAAGCTGTTACTTTTTATCTCTGCAAAAGCAGCTGGTGAAAATCACTACAGAAGCCATTCTATTTCAAGTCTATACTACAAAAAAGAAGTGTAAGGATTAGGATGGAACATGAAACACAAGGATTACATTGACAAAAAGTAGCTGAAAGGCCATTCTTCTGTACACAAAGAAAACACTAGCCAGACTTCTCTGAAAAGGTTAGGAAAAACATGATGTAAAACTAAGCAATTAAAGCAGAATCTAAATAAGCCGAACATAGGAGAAAGCTGAAAGGATTTACCTGGACTTACAAAATGCAGAGAGTAAAAAGGTCTGTTAGTGGAAATGCACCTAAATTTGTATAGCTAAGCATCAATTTTTCACCTGGAAAGCAGGCTTTACTCCTCGCTGAACAGGTTTAAGAAACCTTTCACATCAGTTTCAAGAACAGAATTATTCATCTTAGAGACAACAATTTCGTTTTGAGATGAAAGATCTAAATATAAATTATCGCAATAGCTTGTCTAAATATAAGTCAAAATCATATTTTCATTATTTTAAAATACCGTATTACTCTCAAGCAATAAATTTAACCTTACCAATGTAGGACTCCTGCAAAAGCAGCTGTAAAGGAAACAAAAGGTGTCAAGTTACTCAAATATTTAAATAATTGAACATGAAATCATGTTCATTAAACTCATTACAGTACTACTTCAGAGATGCACAGAACGTACGCAGCCTCCAGAGGAAGAGAAGAATAGAAACACCTGAATTAACTTTCATGGCCAGCTCTTTGAAAATCTGAAATTATGCGGATGGTATTCAGCAATAAGCAATGTTCCCATCTATATCCTGCATCAGTCAAGTTGATCCATCAGAATCTAACGCACCCATTTCAGCTACCAGTAAGAAAAATGAGTTATAAGCATTTTTGTTAATAAGCATAAGTATTTTTAACATCTTTGAAATACCTACTGTGACTGTTCACTCAACTCCTGCTCAGATTTGGCTAACACACAGCTCATGCTAAGGCTGGATATATGCTAGTAGCATCGCTGTTAGGCCAAAGCAAGGGAAACACATAGGCAGGGCCCACTGGCCAGAAAGAGCTAAAGGTCATTATGCAGCCATTATCACCTGCAGCTTGCCATCTCCTGTAGCTATAATCCTTACATATTGATTGTCTGGCAGTGTCTTCAGAACCTGATAACTCATGGAAATGGTATAGAACAAGATTCCAAGCTGGAAGGTATAAATACATCAGCTTACCCAAAAAGTTTTTGAAGCAGATCCAGCAGCAGCTGGATTGCTGAGGCTTTCATGCTTCCCAGTGTGATACAGAAGTCACCTGCACCATGATGGAAGAGGAAAGATGAGCACTCCCACCATCGGCTAGGTAACTTTTGCTTATAGGTACACAAGCTAGGAGTTACAAGTTATGAATTTGTGAATTAGAGAACTTGTGAGTTAGAAACGTCACGCCTTAAGCGATGAAATTAGTAAATTCCCATGTTAGACTAGTCTGCAAAAAGTGGACCGAGACCTTGTTTGTTGTGATTGCTTGTTTTCTTTCTTAATGAGCTCATAAAATGTCCTGTAAATTTGAGCGACCCAAACAGACTATGCCAACCAACACAAATCTACTTGAAACTATAATTGCTAAAAAAGATAGACTCTCCATCCGGAGACTATCTGCACTGTTGTCACATAGGTACAGAACAAGGGAGATAACCCGAGGGACAAAGGGGAAACACAAATGATGATTTAGAGGTGGGTAAACAGCCTAGGTCTAACTTCTTGAGCATGCCAAGATCCACAGAGAGCAGAATCCACTCCATTTTGCTTAGGCAGCATTCACAACGTATCCAGAGGAAGCAAAGCCAGCATGAGTGAGGGATGAAGGACAGGCATTTAGAGGGACCACAGTGCTCCTTCTGGACTGAAGGTGTTTTGGTTGCCCTCTAGGCACACAGTGGCTCTCTGCCATGGTTAATGTTGAGCCCTCTTATTCACATAGGCTATGCAAAGCAGAGACAAAGTGGAGAGGACAACCACGATCCCTGCTTACACCCGGCCGGAGCCAGAAGGGTGCTGAGCACCCTGCCCCTCTCCAGGGTGCTGATCCGCACGCACCTCCTGCGGGCACCGGCCACGGCCCTCGCCCCTGCGGCAGCACGGAACGGGTCGAGTTGGTTGCACATAGGTAAAACATACATGAAATGCCCGCACCCTGATGTGGAAAACAGTCGGAGAGTTGGCAAACGTGCATGTGTTTGGTCCACATGTTACATGCATATGGTGGTCTGTTCCCGGAAAGCAGCGGGGACAAGAGGAAGAAAAACACATTTGCAAAACCACTAGATTTACGTGGAAGAGGAGTGGACCGAATGTACACTTCATGTCCTAATACATATTCCCAAATCACATGTTCCTCCAACATACGGCCTGGCAGTACTGCTGCTGCTGGCAGCACTTGTTATCATTGTCACCACAACACTGCTGCTGGCAGTACTTGTTATCGTGGTCACTGCAGGTCATAATGCAACAAACTACATTTATGAACCTCAATTTTAATATTAAAGTTTTGTATACAGTGATGTGTGAGGTGAAACTGGGTAAGACAGAAAAACAAGAAAAAAATACCTAAGGGGAAAAAGAATTTCTAACCTGTACAATTTAACATTTACCTCAAGTTACATACTTCACATAGTAAGGTTCTACAATACCACGCTGAAACTTCCTTAAGACTTTTTCAGCTCCATTTCAGTCACTGAAGTAGCTTTCTCATAGAGAAGCCTGGATTTCAGTTCGAAAGTGAATACCACAAGCTTCCATTTAAAACTTTCCATTTTTACACATACTCTCTAGAAAAGGAAATTCACTGAAGTATTGCTCAGTATCGTTTACATCAAGTGGAATTTAATGTCTTAGGAAAGTCTCGGCAGCTACAGAGGGGGTTTTTTGTACCAAGGACATTTACATTAGTTCTCATGAAGAGCTGCAAATTCTTTTTTCAGAAAAGCAGATCTGGATGAGACATGGAATTCCAGGTAAGCACATTAGCTATATCAGCAATGCATATTCCATAAACAAACACATTTTGGAGTAACTGTATGGAAAGAAACAGTGGGCCATACCTTTCTTAGTTACTACTTATTGAGTCTCATATTTGCACAAGCCATTATTTCATTTCTCAGAAACATTTCGCAGATTCCCAATAAGATTACATGCTGAAATACGTTTACATGCACACATCCCCCAACTATAAAAAAAATACCAATTTTATGACAGATAACATGTTAGGTAAGAATATACAGTAATGTCAAAGTAAATGCACACTAGCTATCAGTACTGTTCATGATCTCAAATTTACCTGGTGCCCAATATGCAGTATTTTATTGTTGCAAGTAATTTGTCTATTAATATGGAAATTACATTTCAGATTCAAACATACCACTTATTTCACAGAGAAAACAATATATTTAAATCTGATTCTTACCTTCAGTAAATGTTTTATTTAAAGTCAATGCATTAAGTGTAAATACATTCAGTTAATTTTGAAGAATTTCATACACATTTTTATAAAACAATATCACTGTTACAAGTATAAAACAAAGACCTTTTATAATCACATAGTAATTCACGTAATTACTCAAATTTCAATAGACAATATGCTTAATTCACAGACTTATACTATGACTCTAAATCAACATTTTTCCGCAGACTGCATCCAGACTTACATTAAGCTAGTTTACGATGGAAAACGTGCAGATTAGCTCTCTTAAATTACCTTCCTTTGATCCCATTAATGTCGTTACTGGGAAAGGAATAAAGGAGAGTACGGGAGAGGAATACCAGCCTCCTACTGTTACAAAGACTTAAACAGCTACTTTGTACTCGAACACACAGATGCCATTTTCTCACCCAACCTAAGAATCCCCAAAAGCAAAGCATATGAAAGATTTTTGCAGACTAGGACTATTATGTAAAATCTGATAGTTTATTCTTCAGATTTCCTATTTTTGCCTGTGTTCTGTTCCAAGAAAAGCAATATGAACAGCATATAAAAAGCATTCTAATTCTGGAAATTAAATACTGCAGAATAAAGCCATAACATACAGAATCCATTTACCAAGAGAACAGCAAATGCTGAGATACTGTAATGCAGCAGGATGTGAAACATACCAGCAACTAATACTTTGCAAGTATCCCCAAAGTGACTGGGTAGGAACACAGTAGAACTGGGAACAATGACAAAAGTGCAAGCATTGACTACCTCTGCAGCTTAGTCAAGACGTTTTATTGTGAGATTCTGTGCAATCTAGAAATGATGCCTTCAAGAACTGACGTCGAAAGTCTTCAATTCAATGGTCATTTAAAAAAAAAAACCAACCAACCATAATAGGGTAAAGCGTTGTATAAGAACGTCCTTGATAATCTGACAACTTTATTGTTGCACATAAATAAGAGATAATTCTTAAGAGAAAAAAAGTCCACACCCTAAAACAAAACTAACTCCAGCTGTAGGAGCTTCTGTTTTTTAAAATCTGGACCTTAAAGCTGAAGTAACAACAAAAATTCAAATACCATCAAAACTAAACAAAACCCGCTATTTCATATTCAGTATATATATGTTCTTTGCTACTGCAAATACTGTATGCTATTACATACTTTGCTATTAAGGTTTCACTCCTATTAAAAATATAAACAGTTCCCTGAAGTATTTAATTGGTTATCTGGGTTTCACAGACAGACTCCAGAAATTATAAAGCCCTCTACCTAATCTGCTCTCAAATTCCAATCAAAGGAAAGCATTTTTCAGTACTGACCATCAACTTAACATTTCTATGTCATTTAAGTAACTACTAGTATAGGAAATGCTGATTAAACAGAGGTAAGCAAAGCAATTCAGAAATAGTTTATTCATCAATTAGTTTGCAAGCTAAGGGTTGTTTCCCTGCTACTACTTTGTAACATAATTCATCAAACTGAAGAAACTCCCTTTAGCAAGAAGGGCTACTGGTGATGTGATTAATAGTACCGGCATGTTTGGAACACCTTGACAGTCTTTTAACATAACAGTTTTAAGAGTATACCTAATTGCACTATTTTCTAAATTTAGGAATGCATTCCTTATTTAATTTTGCAAATACTTCAGATGCTTTTTCCAAGACTTGGGCCATTAGCCATATTAGTATTTACTCCAAAATATTCCCAAAGATAATAACATCTGAGTTTACATCCCCCTATAGTTTGTACGTTCTTGCACATGTAATCCTTACAAAACAAGCTCTTTTGATTACATTACTTAATAAGACTTGCTCCACCTCCTCCCCTAGAAATTAATGACTGGATAGGAGAGATCCATAAATACCCAGACAATTATTTTCCTACAAATGTTTGATACCAAATCAACTGCTACAATAACAGCTTTACAAAAGTTACCTAGTAGAAAGTTATTTACTGTCTCCTTTCAACATTAGCAATGCTTTTTGGGTTTTCCTAGTTATGTTTCCAAATATACTTTGATACAGTTTACAATGCCAGAGAAAGAAAGGTAAAAAGAACAGTATTTTCCCCCTACGTACTCCTTCTACTTACCCAGAAGGAAAGTGAGCCATATCTTGCTATCAGCTTTTACGATGAAGGCCTTTCTGTCGTCAACAAATACTGTCAAAAGACAACAAATATCTTAAGCATCAGTTAAGAGCTGCCTCTGTAAATCTGTTCAAACATTGCAGCATTAGTTTTTTGTCAAAATCTCGACTAGACTTCAAAAATGCTGAAAGAAATTTCATACAGCAAGTTAGTTACTACACATAAAAGCTTTAAACACCACAGACAGATCATTAACGTGACTACACAAATCATGAGGGTTTTAATTCTTGAAATAACTTTTACAAAACAACTTGTCAAATGAGGATTCCTACATAGACATTTATTGACAAATTTGCTCAAACAGAAGGTCAGTCTTTTAAAGAACAGGCAACCCTCTATCCTTTCAGCAAAGCGTTATCAAGAAATAAACCGGTCATGCCAACACTATAAGCTGAGCTAGTCAACAACTAAACAACTAAAGAGACTGTTTTAACAGGAGTTACTTACGCAAATATCACGTTTTCCCACTTCTCCCCCAAAAGATGCTGAAGTGATAAAAAGCCCTTTTCCTTCCCCTCGCCCCCGATTCCCGCCAATACCAGTGCGAGTCCCGTCATCTCCCCCCCC
>VZSF01001160.1:184508-199066 GCA_013398295.1 Chionis minor | reverse complement strand
ACCCCCCCACCCCGCGCCGCACGTGCCGCCCGCGCCGCCGCTTACCGCGCCTCAGAGGTGGCGGGAGCGGGGCTCTTTACCGCTCGCCTCCCCCCCACCCGCCGCGCAGGGACGGCCGCCGTTTTCCCGGGCCGCCTGTGGCCTCCTCCCTCTCCTCCGGTGTTGCTCGCCGTCGTCTTGCCCTGGCCCCTTCCTAGAGCCCTTTGGCTTAGTTAAACCAAGCCCACCCCTAAAAGATCTGTCTGGAGTGTGTGTCTGTCCGTCCCCCTCCCCCCTCCCAAATTCTAACTGCCAGGAGGTGTCCCGGGGCCGCAGAAAACACTTCTTCCTCCTTCTCCGCGTTTTGGAGTTTGGACATGGGTTTGCTTTTTCCATGTGACAGGGCAACATCTGAGTGGCGCCCGCCACAGCGCTGCCAGAGGGCCCCGGCCTCCCGGTGGGCCAAGGCCACCAGCAAGCAAGGTGCAGCTCCTGCCAAAACGCTCCTCTGGGTTCAGAGGTTTAAAAGGCCCAGTTGCAACCTAGCGGTCCTGTGCCACAGGCCTGGAACGTCCTTTTCACAGCTTTCTAGAGCAAGTCGCCTCCAGCACCTGGCAGCAACGCTTACTGTGGCCCCCTCCGCGACCGCTGGAATTGCTGTTCTGAGGGTGGTGAATATACAACAAGATGGTCAGACAAGCCCCAGCTACAGCAGAACTGTATCTCATGTGCTTTCTCGCTCAGCATGCAGCAGTGGTCAGGCAGTGACTCATCCGATGGGGGTATGTTAATTTAATGACCACTTTTTGATAATGTCGATTAAATACAGCAGTGTAATCTCTTCATTAACTGCAGCCTCTCCACACGGATCTATTTCACTCTTTTCTCTCTGTCCCTTTGTTATTTTTTTCCCCCTGGAAGTCCTTTTTTGACTGTACATATTCCTTGCCTCCCAGGTGATTTCATTGCTGTCTTCAGGCTTTTCTTTGACACTGCTCACTCTTCATTTCTCTCTTTATACTTCTGCTCCCAAGCTTTCTACGTGTTTGAGTTTTCATCTTTCCACTGAACTCTTTACTGATTTTTCTTGGCCTTTACACCCTTTTCCTCTGACAAAACAAATGTGGGGCTCTTTCTAAAATGTTTACAACTTGTGCTCTTCATTCATATTCTTTTACCAAAACGCAAGGTTTGAGCCTTATCCGGCAACTACCATACTAAGATAGTATTTAAAAAAAGACGGTAATAAATACAGTCAGCATATCGTTAGCACAGGAAGGTAATTTTGGTCCAGACTCGGCTACCAAGGTAACAGACATATGAGAACAGGACAGCCTTTGCTGTCTTTGTGGTAGGAGGAACGTTGTTACCACAATAAGGTTGTAAAGGTACAAGCTGGTACAGCCGGATAAAACAAGTCTAGGGGACTGACAGAGGGCCTGTGTGTCCACAGGTCCTCTTGGCTCCACATTTTTTTGTTTGTTTGAGGGAAAATCGTCCTTCTATCCCCTACTATTTTGGGGAGGTAATTGCAAAGGGCATGTTTTACACTGATCTCAAAAAATGAGCAAGGAAGAAACAGTATCTTTCATTTGACCAGCTTAAATAGTTATATTAAACAGCCAGTCTCCCAAGTACACAGGCCCTTCTTCCAACGTGAATTACCTGTAGCAGTTTGATATTTCAAGAAACATTTATCTGTGGTTATTATATACTACATATAAATGAAAGCATGAAAGGAACACCATTTGAATGTTTGAAGACTTTGTACTATTTTCCCACCTGCTATCCAAGAGAAAAAGTTCCACAATCTGCTCTTTTTTGTATTTGATTTTAATCGTGCAGTCTTGTCATAAATTTAGTAACCAAAGGAGTCTATTGTTGCTGGCTGAGTGATTGAAATGTACAGGCTCCAGATAGTTAAGGAGTTTTGCATGTAACTGGCATAGAAAAAGAGTAATATGATATGTTCTGCTGATTTTTACTCCTGAAACCTATTTTCAGTTTTTGCCAAAATGAATAGAGCCACAGAATCCTTAGGAACTTGAAGGGTTGAGATTATTAAGATTCAAATGATTGCTGTGGGATGGCTCGACCATTAAGATAAACTGGGCCTCCTCCAGCCTGCAGCGAATCAATTACCTTCAGGCTGTTTTCTTTTATTAAAACTCTTCAGGCAATTTATTTCAAAAGATACCACCCACAGGACATGATTACAAAGGCACGTACTACAAAACTAAACAATGCTAATAATTTTAAAAGTTATTATAAGAATGCAAAGGCAGAACATCACATTCTTAAATGTAAAGGTGCCCATATTCAGCAACTATGAATTGCTAAAGAAAACCATCAATACTACTTCAAAAGAGCTGCATCAGAGCAGTACTCCTCTAAAAATAAAATGACACTTGCTTCAATCTGTAAGAAACACAAGCAGTAAGAAATTAACCTTGTGTTTATATCATCGCAGGAGTTGCATATTTTTCCAGCAGTGCTATGTTTATTTCCAACATCAGGTTTCATACTGAGTAGGTCATTACTAATCCTGCACACCCCAGCGAAAGCAGTGATCCCAGTAAGCTAGGACATACCTTGCCATTTGTAACACACAAAAAAAAGGTGGGGTGGGAGGATGGAATTTGATTTCTCTCAACTCTGGAGGGTGCTGAACAATATATAGTAGGCCATAGGAGATATATCATCTTAATCGGTTTATCCTAACTTCTGTCTGGGGACAGCAAAATCCATAAGATATTGCTCCGCAGTTTTCTGCTGTCCCAGGACAAAGCCCATCATGGACCACAACATTTGTGTTTCTACTAAGTCTTCACTATCTCTCTGACCACATATTTTCCACAGTCACTGGACAGTCTCTTCATATTTCCAAATTACTCTGCCTGATATCAGCAACCTCAGGATGCTGGGTTGGATGGTAATTGTGACACACTGTCAATGGAGATAACTCACAGTCCTCAGGTATCACACCCTGTAAATAAAACACATTGCCTTGGCAGTTCCTATATATTCTCTAGCAGTATTCATTCCTCAGGACACTGGGCATGCACATCTTGTCGCTAAGATCTTGCTTTCTTTTCTTCTACTCATTCTCATCTTCTGTACTGTTTCTTGCCACCAGTTCTCTCACTCTTCCTCTTGCCTCAGGTGAGACCTTCACTTTGCAGTTTATTACCAATACCAACCCCTTCTCTCGCCCAGGGTGATCAGAGTAAGAGTTACCATAAAGAATTCCCTTTTTGTACCTATAATGGTGTTTCTTATACTGCTCTGCTTTGTCGCAGCAGCACTGCCTCAGAGCATATTCTGCAGATCTTGTGGCAAGGCTGCCATTGCCACCTACCACAGGGCTTTGCTTCTGCAAAGTTTGTGTTGATCCCCCACACTTTCACACGTTCAGTAGCAGACTTAATAATAGCAGGACTGCATTGTAGCAAGTTAGGGAACTTCAGGCTCCCTTTCCTTCCTTTATGTAACCCAAGGTTAGCATGCAATGAAGGCATAATCTGGAAAGTACGTCTCTCCAGCAGACAATTGTGTGTCTGCTGCCTGGTTAGATGTACTCAACCTTGCATTAAACTAGCCGTTTCAAAATGTGCTGACAGCAACATAGCTCAGAGCCTCAGGTAACCAGCCAGGCAGTTAGAGTATTTTGAGCTCCATACCATATGGCCGTATCTGACTTAACTCATTGTTAATCCTGCTTGAGCTTCAGTCACAGCAAACAAATTCTTACCTAAGGACAGAACTTCATGAGAAGAGAAATAGTTGGGACCTCTCCTTCTGACGACCAGGCTGAATAGAAGTGCAGGAGGCTCAGGAGTCTCTTAAGGCAGAAGACGCAGGACTGCCTTCAGAATTTGTATGTGGAGAAATCTGTCAGGAAAAAAACAGCACAATATAGTGGCAAACAAATTATAGTGTGCACCTTGTCCTGTTTAACAGCTCTGTGAGGCCAATTATCTTTCTGTGCGACACAAATATTCCCCCTTGAGTTAACTCCTTTAAACATGCACTGGCTGTATCCTGAAGAAGGAAAAATCATAGAATCAGAATCACCTAGGTTGGAAAGGACCTTTAAGATCATCGAGTCCAACCATGAACCTAACACTGCCAAAACCACCCCTAAACCATGTCCCTCAGCACCACGTCTACCTGTCTTTTGAATACCTCCAGGGATGGAAATTCCACCAGTTCCCTGGGCAGCCTGTTCCAATGCTTGATAACCCTTTTGGTGAAGAAATTTTTCCTAATATCCAATCTAAATATATTCCTGGAGAGTCAGTAATGCAACAACCTGATGTCTACTTGCACATCTCTGTTCACATCTGTCTTCACTCACTTTTAAAACTGCAGTTGCCTTTTAACTATATATATATGTACCTATATATAAATGGAGCAATTGCAGTTGCATTTTAACTATACATATATAACTATATAGAACTGGAACATCTATGTCTGTATGGCTAACTTCTCATACAAGCAAAAGCTTGTTTCTACTAGAAACAAATGAGAACAATTTACCCAGCTTGCCTACCCCGGCAACATAAAAACCCACATTTTCAGAATGAGAGGTCCTAAAGACCCTCTTTTCTTTGACACAGAAATTACCTCCTTCATTTCTCTAAAGATGATTCTAAGTCTCAAACTGCCTGCTGCCAGAATAACACTGAAGAACATTAGTGACTCAGAAAACCCAATTACTCTCTACCAGACCATTTCTGATTTCTTGACTTTCAGTTTCCAGTAACATTTTCAAACTCCCCTTAAATGCTCCCCTGCAACCCTAAAAAAAAAAAAAAAAAAAAAAAAAACAAAAAACAAAAAACAAGAAATACTGTGAATATTGGGAAAAAAAGTCGAGTTACAGTGGTAACCTCGTAGATCTAACACATCTTCAGTTACTCTTCCTTCCTTGTGGCAGACAGAACGATCACAGCAGCACATCCATCCACTTGCCCTGTTGAGCAGCTGATTTGGGAGATTTGCCAATGCTGCTCCTTATAGCATGGAGTGTGATCATCTCCTCCCAACTGGGGCCTGGAATGTTTCTGTAATTCTTCACCATTCTGAGGACTTTTAACTCCTCTGCACGCTATAATCTCCTTACAGCTTTCAAAATGAAGATGTCTTGCTGTACGCTCCACGTTCTCACTGCATGGCATTTGGCCCCAGCAAGTAGTCATGCTAATTTGGCATAGATGCCAATGATTCACAGCCACAGCAACTGCATCTCATTATACTTCTATTTGGAGGAGTAAATTATAGAGCAAGTTATCTGAGGACCACAGAACTCACTATTATAAGCAGAAGTGATGGGTCCAGCTTGCTCTGACCTGATTTACCAGCTACCATGATTTTGCTTTATTTTTTGCAGAGTCAGTGTTCTATCTGGTGTGTGTCCAAGTAGCTGCTGCCAAAAGATGCACCAGAGAAGATGGAGGAAACAGCTTGCAGTGACAAGCAGGAGCTAAGTGACAACAACAGAACAAGTTCCTATGAACATGGGCTGCGCTATTACTGTATTTCAGGGCAGATGCCCTCTATGCGAGATTGACAATATGTACACTATTTCTGGTGGAAATACTGGAATGGACTTAAAACAGAAGCGTGAGGGAAGCGATGATCTGGAAGTGCTCACAGAATATAGCTTTTCAGTTAACAACTGGCAGACCAGCCAGGTGTGAGAAACAGTAGGGCATTTGAAATACGTTGCCTTATCAAAATCAGTAAACCTATGCTGCCGGAGGTTAACTGCCAAATCTGCTTTGGCAAGAGAGTGAGAGAAGCTTGTGGACCACTGTGAAACACTCACAGACAGCTGTGTCAGAAACAGCAGCAGAGTCTAAGTCTGCCTCTTCAGATGTTAGTAAGTTTATTTCTGTTTCACCCTTTGCTTACACTGATATTCATTTCAGTGGGGGGGTCAGCATATCGTTCACTGCCCTGGTAAATGAAGGTAGAGAAGAGGCAGATTAATTACCCACAGACAGTGATAGAAAGTGCCTTTGGCAAACTAAGGGAAATGTCAGACTGGACCGAAGGCAAGATGATCCTACACATCAAACACCCCTTGAAGGACAAAGCAAGCAGTGACTTGAGAATGTTGTTTGATTCCTGTATATGACTGAGCAAAGGTGAATTCATTGTGACAAACTGAAGTGACTAACATGGTCACCTCAAGGGCCGCAGGGCGTCCTTTCTTGGCCAGTCTAGTCTTTTTGCCAAAGACCTTATGAAGAGGGGGGAAAAATCATGCTGAGACTACACACACTTTAATTTATAGTCACACCAAATTAAAAATGTGATACAAATTTTAACACACAAAAAGTTTGAAAATCCCATATGGAGTCCTTGTTGGTGAGTGACAGCTGCAGTTTATGTCTTCCTCATCTCCTTCCTCACCTTTTCAACTTTTTGATAGTCTATCTCAAATCATGATCCTGACTATCTGTGTGCTTTCATTATACATTCTGAGACCTTGCTAATAAAAGCACCCAAGTCAGTCTTTAAAGACTGTGTTCCCAAGACATTAAGATGTGCCACAGTGTCAAAAAACTTGATGGAATTCATCCCTTTCTTTCAGTTTTCTGTTTGGAAATATTTGTAGGCATCGTGGCTTTACACTGCCTATTGGTCTTTTCACATCACTACACTTGTCTCTTGGACCACTATAAAACAAGTAGTGCCCCCTTTCAGTTGGAATAACGCGTTTGCCTGTGTCCCATCAGCTGTGTTGACACATAGGTACAACTGTGGCTCAGTTTGGAGCTTATTTTTGAGGTCACAGTGCCCTCTACTGTCTACAGTGTCCTCTTCTGCATCGTCTTGGTTAAAAAACAGTATGCCAAGTGTTTATATATACTTACTAAAAAGCTATTTTATTTTATTTTATTTTATTTTCCCCCAGAATTAACACATTCATGTCTGTTTCAAGATACACTTTCAGCTAGATGAGCAGGCCAAATCTGGGTTGTTTGGACAGAAAACAGGTTGGCTAGGGCATAGCAATTTCTTGCTGACTATAAGGCTGCTTTGTCAGAGTCCCTGTTAATTTAAATTAAACCACTGATCTATGCAGAACTTGAATCACACTGGACTTGTAAATGTTGAGTAATTCCACATAAGGAAGCCCTCTGACATACATGCAAAGTAAGAACAGCCAGGCCTGTGTTTCAGGTACAAATTGTAAATACATCTGCCACACATTTGTATTGCTCCTGGTGATGACTCCGACTCTGCAGATACAAATCGCCTGTTACATATGGAGGCCTTCTTTACAAACTCCTCTCCTGTTTGTGTTTGCCATCACCATCTCTCTTCAGAGTGATGTGGGGTACTGTAGGTGGTTTCACTCCCCTGTGAGCACCGCAGACTGTCCTGCAAGTGAGCCTGGGACCATCTCTGCCCTCCCACCAACCTGTCTCTCACAAGTAACCACAGATCCCTTGTGACATTCCCTCTCTCACCCCAAAGCCCCATTTACCTTCACACAAGACATGGGCTGCTCTGTCCACCCTATCTCTACCATTAGAAAAATCCTACTTGCTTTTGGCTTTAGCAAAGAGAATTCAAACCAAAAGAAGCATCTGTAGCCAACAAAAATCCCTGGCCTGGCCCACTTCTTAACCAGCATGCAGCAAGTAGCACTGAAGGGGTTGGGGGGAACCTTTCTTTTTAAAATATGCTATTTGTTTCATATTCTGATTTTTTTTTTTTTTAGCTTGACAGAACAACTCATTATGCTGAGAGAGCAGCAGCTGGCTTATTGTTGGCAGGTGCAACCACTCCAGCTCTTCAAGGTGCTACAACTTGTTTCCCAGTAGGGGATCTTGTAGAATGATTCCCCATAGCATGGCACGTAGGAGTTCAGAGGGTTTTCCTTCCTGAGAGACTACATTGATGATATATATCACTGTATATATTGACGATGGACTGAAGCCTGAATATAGTAGAGCATTCATTTTCCCATGTTGGTCTGATAGCAAAATGAGGAGAGTTCACTAAGCAATGCACCTTCAAGTGTACACATACATATATAAGTGTGTGCGTTTGTATGCGTGTAGGTATAAAAAATATCTATACAATACTAAAAAAGCAAACAGTACTGCTGGGTATGGAAGGCATATTTCAAATGTAGCAGACATACTTGTCTCTAGCCATTTTTTCCTGCAACTGCCACATCATAAAGTCACAGGCAATTTCACTGATTCTGAGTAGAGCTAAAGGTCCAGAATGAGTCCCAGGGCTATGCTGCAAGGGAACTGTGGTGCACTTGTAATTCTGGGGTGTCTTTGAAGAAATACTTCACAGGAAGGATGCTTTTAAAATTCCCGCTTAATGGCAGGAGAAAAGGATGTCAAAGAGCAGAAGAGTATGCTGGATGGAGTGAATGAATACTTAGCACTGTTTTCACGTGCAAGAACACACTTGGGATCATGCAGAGGAGCAGCGAAATGCAGAATGAGTGTCAGAAAAAGGTGATAAAGTTTTAAAAGATGTTTTCTTTTTAGAGAGGTTCCCTTTTTCCCATCTGCTGAGGAAATACCTAGAAAAATTCTACCCACTTTTCAAACAGAAAGATCTTAATTGCCCACTAACAACTCACAAACTACCTTACCAGGTTTAAAGGAACTTCACATTTGCATGTTGAATGCATATGCGGAAGTGCATTTTGCAAGCAGCGTGGAACCTCCACATTTCTACTGTTATTAAAAGCCTTATTGCCATCATTATTAGAAAAGTTGCTGAGGAAAGAATGCAAAATAAATTACGACTTTCTTTAGTGGAAACGGATAATAAAAAATATCTCGTACATTATAGTGAAATCAGTCAACATCGTTGCACAGCTGTGGAAAAACAAAATGTTACACTGGCGTATGTGAAAAGGAGTTTCATATCTCAGTCATGAAGTCATCTGTTGACTCCAGTTAGTACTGGTGAAATCTCAGTTAAAGGAATGTGCCCGATACTGAGCACTATACTTTGAGAAAGATGTGGACCCACTGAAGGGTAGGGATTTTTCCTGATCTCCTTTATCCCTTACTGTCATTCCTATTTTACATCAGCCATGGTAGTTGCAAAGTAGATTTCCCCCCACCAAACACATATACACAGCAGAAACTCCCTTGAAGTCTACACAAGGAGGATGTGAAATTTAGCCTGGAGAAGAGTAATCAGAGGCAATGTAATATCAGTTTTCAAATAGGAAAGAGATTGCTACAAGAAGAGACAGAAGCACTGGATAAGTAGTGAAGGGCTAAAATTACAGTCTGGGTCAGGTTAGACATTGGGGCCAATTTCTAAGGAAAGAATAGTTAAGCATCAGACTCTTTAAAGGACCTGTGGAATCTCCATTGTTGGAGGCTCTTAAAAGCAAATAAGATAAACATCTTTCAGAGGTGGTTTAATTATAAACTGGTCTTGGCTTGAGCCAAAAAGATGATCTCTGAAGATCCCTTCCAGCCCTACTTTTTATTATTATATACCGGCTAATCCCTCAATGAGTCTTTATGAAAAAAATTAATCCCAAGTATCCCCTGAACCAGCTGTGAGCTAGAGACCACCCAGCTCCTAATATACCTAAGAAAATGCTCCTTTTACCTTGAGCTGCCATTCCATGATTGTTTATCATGAAGGTTCTATGTAACTCAGAGATTAACTGTCCTCTACAATGAAATACATGGCAGCACCTTCAAAATTTGCCAACACCTGAAAGAAGCACAAGAGAAGAAAATTAACTCTGGAAGCAGAAGTGCAGAACCAAACCTGTAACGTTTTCTTGGGCTTTTGTTTTGAGGTGGGGGAGCAGGAGAAGAAAGGGGAAACACTGACTTTGCAGCTGAAAACTAGCTTGGGTCTTAAAGAGACACTTGAGTTTCATTATTGGATCTGCCATTGATCTACTTTATAAGTACAGTGGGTGATCTAAAATGAGGTGATAACAAGGAAGGGAGTTATGACGTTAATTGTTCAGTAGTGTCGAGAGTACGGACTACGTATGTGGAACAAGACTGGACAGTAGCAGGCAATAAATGAGGAAGATAATGGAAAGTTAGAGGACAAAGAAGGAAAGAGGGAGGAAAAGTTATATTGGAAAATAACCTTAAATGTGGATGTGCAACAGAGGCCAACAAAGATTCTGCTATTTGCAGTGTTTCATATGTTTTAAAGGAGTGCTATGGGTAGAAAGGAAATACCTAAATGCTGGAGAGAATCTTGGCGCTGGAACCTGGATCCCCTGACTTGCTGCTTATAGTAGGGCAGAGGCCCTGAGGTCTCCCATTTCTGAAGCAGTGCATAAAAGTTCAGTCAGTCATAGTTAATTTTTTCATGTAATTCAAGGGATTGAGAAGGCATCCTTGTATGTACGTTCTCTAGCCCAGGATACAATAAATGTTGCGTTCTCATGGAATGATACCCACTCTATTGCCCACATTCAAGAATGGGTCTGTCTGTCTCTTGGATGATGGATTTTTGCTGCCTTCCTCTCTTAAACTGGCTCTGCAGGTCTCATCCTCCTCAAGGCTTCCACAAATAAGTCACAAAGGTCCTGTGGAGAGTGTGCTGCTCGTCCTTCTTCCTCATTGTCCCTACTATCTGAAAAAGAACTGCACCCCTAGTACTTGAAGGAAAATAAATTTAAAGAAGGCAAAGGAGTTCACACCATCAAACACCTTACAAGAAGAAAGATTGCAGCTGCATCTTAAAGTTTTTCTTACATTTCTCCTGTGGTAAGCTTTACCTCAATAAGTACTGTCAGATTTCTGTCCTCTCTACTTTACTCTTCAAAGATGCCTTATCTTTGTCTTCCAGTCCCTGTAATTTTAGCACTAATGGAATTGGCATCTCCTTTTCTGGTGTTTAGCCCTCCTGCTTCTGAAAAGCTCCCTGAAGATGGCTTAGAAGAGCAAGGAGGAATTCAAACTCCACAGCCATTCAAGCATATGTCTTTACTTCTCAGAGATGGCAGGGCTATGGCAGACATACGCTCTGGACTTCAGCATTTCCATTAGAAAGAGATTTACTCCCATTTCACTACGGAGTCCAGCTGAGACATTCTGATCCTCCGGCAGAGACTGTATTCATCCCTTTCAGAGGGTGAATCCATTTCTCTCATTGTGTCCACCTGAATACAGCATCCTGAATCTTAGATATAAAAATACGTCCTTAGGCGCATGGTTTTTACTCCATTGCATACAGATATGTCTCTGTATCTGCATAGAATTTGTCTAATTATACCAAATGATTCTTAACTATTTAGCCAATTTCAATTCAACAGTCACACTTTACAATAGTAAGGTGTGTTTTTGTATTCGGATGCCTCCTATGTTAAAAGCAATTTAGGTCTATGCAAACAGTGGGAGTAAAAGAGGAGAAAACGCTGAGGCCACTGCAAGAGAATCAATCACAAGGTCTCTTTACCGCTCACTGTCATCATCGTGCTTTCTGAGACTCGAAGTGAAGGTCTGCAAAAGTATGAAAATTATTGCCACAGAATAAAATACATGCAGCTTTATGCAAACATGCAATCTACATAGTTTTGCCCTGAGTAGGGTGTTAGGTGTGGCACGCTTACCCGGTTCAGCAACAGCAAGTCCGGAACAGCTATCCAGTTACACAACTCTGGTGTGGAAAGAAAGCTTTAAGTGGGTGCAGACATCTGCTTTAAGCCTTGCAA
This sequence comes from Chionis minor, assembly GCA_013398295.1. NCBI lineage: Eukaryota > Metazoa > Chordata > Aves > Charadriiformes > Chionidae > Chionis > Chionis minor. The sequence goes on along the minus strand of VZSF01001160.1, from coordinate 187,392 downwards.
GGCTTCCTGAGCGTTATAAATTGGCTTTTGTGTAAATGAAAATCAGGCTGTGTATTTTCTGCTTGGTACGGTGTTGAGTACATGTTCCAAAAGTATTTAAAGACAACTTCTTTGTTAAGATATGAACTGTTAGACTTGCTTTGTCTACTGGAAAGAAATTAGAAGTAGTGCATATGGATATGAGCTAGTGATTTTCTCTTGTTCAGATAGTATTTATTATAGAAAACACTAATATTTGCTGAAAATGAGAGAATTAAATATATATACATATATCTCTTAGCATCCATAATCCAAAAAGACATTACAGTTTACAACTGTCTGGATGCCATCCAACCAGTAAGTAGAAAACAAACAAAACTACTGAGATAAAAACAAACCACAGAAGTGCCTAATCAACTTAAGAAACATAAATAGATGGCTGATGCAGGCCAGCATCCTTTCAGTCACCATGCAGATTTTGCACCTGAGGACATGGCAGAAAATCTGAGAAGATATACTCCGTGCAGACTGTAGGGTTACATATTGTGTAGGGGGGAAAAAAGCCTTTTGCTGCCTGAAAAGTGCTTGAAGCAGTACAATGAAATTTTGCAGCAGTGGCAGATTAGGAAAAGAACTGAAACAACACTGTTGTTGCAGGGACTTGAGGTTGGAGGATGGAGGCTGGCGTCAACAAGGGAATTTGGGGACGACCAGTAATAGCATCGGGGGCACATGGAAAACTTTGAATACACCAAATATTTTTTTCCTCTTTCTGATTTTTCCCTTTCCCTGTTTGCTCTCCCACCTTCCTATGCCTCCCTGAGAAGACCACAGGCAGAGCCACGGGGAGCCTGCTGCCGCGGCAGCCGCTGTTGGCCAGGGGCTGTGGTGGCCCAGCAGAGTGCCGCTGGTGGCCCACTGGAGCGCCGCTGTGCCGCCAGCAGAGGGGGCAGGACGCCTGTGAAATACGTCGCTGCAAGCCCGTGCTTGAAACGAGACGTTTTTCTCTGCCAGGTGGCATTTTTCTGGCAGTTGTATCCAAGTACAGGAGGGGAAGGACCAGCTGGTGTCCCAAAGACCATTATTTTTTCCATTGGAAACAAAGGCGGAGATTGTTCCCGTGTCTACGTAGCTTAAGGTTAGGCTGAGTGTTAGGGAAAGAATTAGGAAAAAAATAAACTTGCTGATGCCTGACAAGAAAATATGAAGGTGATTGCCCTCCACTTAGTGCAGCACACTCCATCCCTTGCTGCAGCAGCTTTCTCCGTGACTTACTCCCTGTGAAGTTCCCTGATGGTGGCACCTGGGCTGAAAGCCTTTCCCTGAGCTTTGAAGTTTCATGGCAAGGTTGTGTTGTGAGTAGACACCTGTGCCAGGAACTGTACGTGTGCACACATGGATATCAGTGTGAACATCAGGTGGGCAAAGCTTCCAACTGCTGCAGCATGGCCAAGAAAGAGGCTTGTGGCATGGAGTGGCGTAAGCTGTTGACCCCAGACAGAGCATGCAAGAGGGAGCCACATCTCTACCTATAAAAGGAGATTGGTGGAAAAAGGCAGGGCTGCAGCAGCTCAGCTATGTAAGACACCTCTATTCTCCAGCAGTCAGCACTCCACAATCATAGAATGATTAGAGTTGGAAGGGATTTTTGGAGATCACCTAGTTCCAACCCCCCTTAATATGGACATCTTCCACGAGACCAGGTTGCTCAAAGCCCCATCCAACCTGGCCTTGAACACTTCCAGGCATGGGGCCTCCACAGCTTCCCTGGGCAACCTGTTCCAGTGCCTCACCACCCTCAGAGTGAAAAACTTCATCCTGAGATCTAATCAAAATCTACCCTTGTCCAGTTTAAAACCTTGTCCTAGTGCTACACTCCCTGATGAATTGTCACTTTCCTGTAGGCCCCCTTTAGGTACTGGAAGGCTGCTGTAAGGTCTCCCCAGAGCCTTCTCTTCTCCAGGCTGAGCAATGCAAGCTCCTGCAGCATATGGGGAAGCAGGGAAGGAGCAGTGGCCCTCAAAGCACTCATCTTGCATTTGCAGAAAAGGATCTAAATCTATCACAGCACCCCAAGCTACATAAGGGGGTATGAAATTATACATTGTCTCAGCCTTTACAGAAGTCAGGACTGCAATTTTATGTTGGGGTGGGGGTTTTGTCAGGATTTTTTTTTTTTTTTTTTGGCATCTAACAATTAAAAAGTATGATGGAGTGAAAGTGTGTACTAATGTAAAGATTAGCTATTCAAATGAAGGAGTGCGACTTTGGACCCCACATGGCCAAGAATTTCAGTGGTGGGTGCATTTGTCAAAAAAAGGTCTGGTTCTGTGAAACTGAAAATGAGTTTTTAATTCAGACCAAATGATTTTCAGCTGGAAATAAAAAGAGGAAACTATATCATGAGTTTAAAAAAAAAAAGGTATTTATATTGGTGATAAAGTTTTTTAATATTTCATTTTGAAACTTAGCTAAATAAATAAGTTAGGAAAGAGTGGTAACTAACCCGAGGACACAGTCAAATATTTTCACTGAACACAACATTGTGCATTTACTCAAAATGCATGGTTCTTATTCTTCTTTTAAATCAGCCCTTTATATTGCTCCAAATTCCATTTTTGCATTTTCAATTCCTTCTGAATTAATTTTCCCCTATTTTTCTAGTTCATCAGCAACCAAAAAACATCCACAAGCCCATTATTCCTTAGTAGAGCTGCATAAAGAGTGACAGTGAAAAGTCACTTTGCCATTGTTTATTTTGGTTATGTAACTGGAATAAATCTTGTTAGAAATAAACGTATTTGCTGGCATAGCAACAACAGCAAAAGCTATTCTCCTATTTCCAGTCCCAAAAATTAAAAAAAAAAAAAAAAAAAAAAAACCAAAAAAAAAACAAAAGGGGTTT